>OX411311.1:93101733-93660575 GCA_948150685.1 Rhaphigaster nebulosa | reverse complement strand
AAATATCTAAAAATTTGTGTAATTTTGGATCATAGCTGTTTGAAATCAGGTTAATTGCGCAGCCCTTGTAACTTCCGAGGATGTTGAACCATCTTTCTATTTAATAATAGAACCAACATATTCATGACTGTTATTCCATAAATTAAACTGATTTCAGATAAACAAAAATGTTTTTTTTGTCTCAGGGATTTGTTTGAGTTTCTGTTTTATTTTAATGATTTGGTGATTTCAGCCATGCCCAAAACCACATAGCTTTAGTTTCAATTTAGTTTAGTTTCTTATTTTTGTTTTATTTTATGACTGTTTTATCTTTGAAGATTTTTTTTTTTACTGCCATGAAGGATTTTCAGAAATTGGTGTAAGGGCAAGGCTACGAGTTAAAATTTTTGATGATTTTACATGTTGTAAAATTTACATGATCGTGGAAAGACAACTATTTTTGGACACATATGTAAAAAATTAAAAATACGATCTTAATGCCATTTATTAAAAAATAAATCAATGCATCATTCTAGAGACATCTCAGCAAAAAAACATATTATACTATACGATGGTCGAAACGAGAAAATAAATATATGGAAAATGAATTTTTAAAACGTTTTTTCTGCCTCACGTAAAATTGACTTTATTGAATCATCAGTTGTCACAACTAAAGCGGCGATATGTAATATTGAGTTCATTCGTTCGATCGCGACACAAAAAATAATAAGTTGGAATTTAGGTTGCACGGATTGAGTTTAAAAAAATAACCGATCAAGGCTGAATGAGCCAGCTACCAGCAACCAAAATTGGGCACTGATGAACTTTGCAATGTTGAGTATACGCCTGTTAACTTCCAACAGCACGGAATTAGTTTGGTAAAACTTGTCTCTGCCCAAGGCAGGTTGAGTCACTAATTTCTTTATTTTTTTCTATATACATACTATTATTTTATTTCTTGAAATCTAATTTCAACTAACATGCCAATTTTCATGAAAATAATGGTGTTAGTTTAAATATTTTATGGGTGCCAAAATCACAGAACAATTTATATTTATTTAATTTCTATAATTCTATTTCATTTACATAATTTTTTCAATTTCATTTCTTAACCAATGCATTTAAATAAATAAAAAAAACTCTGGATTCTGATTAAAGAGTTCAATAAGTATGATTCCATTGATCTCATTTAAAAAAATTAATTCAGATTTTTTATATTTTTCTTTATAATTCCTTATAATGCGTTACAAACTTTTTAAGATTTCGATAATTCTGGTTTGTAAAAAATTAATCTATGGATTTTCAATGAATTAAGTGGTGGAATAGACTCAGGAATTGATTTTTTTTTTCAACATCTAATCTCTGCATGAAAACTGATTGGAGGTAAAAATGAATTGAAGTTATGATACGACTAACACAAGAGGAATGAGAAGTTGCTGTTTTTTTGTTGTTGTTGTTGTTTTTGTTAAAAATAATATCTATGAGCGTGGATTTCCCTCAATATAAAATCTTATACTGTTGATTATTAAAAATGGTTAGTTTTATTCTATCTACACCGAAACATTTAATATAAAACTCGAAACCTTTTTGAGCTTTTGTCTATTTTGAACTTAATGGAACTTATTTGGAATGCATCGCAAATAAAATAAAATAAATTAAATAGGAGAAAATTACTAGAACAATTTTATTAAAAATTTTATTATTAAAATTTTATTTTTTTAAATTTGGATGTTGGTGTTTTGAGAGGGAATGATCAAAATAAAAAAAACATCCCGTCTTGACCTGGCTCTTCAGGGAAATGTTTGTATTTCCTATCATCTTTAGCTATAATTTTGCGCTTGGTGGGGTCCTGCAAATATGGTTTAAATATCTGTAAATATTGAATAACGCACACCTGTGTCTTTATTTTAATTTCTAACGTCTCTTCCCCCTCCTCATCTTGATACAAAAGTACAGTCAACAACCACTTGTATATTTTGGGCCTTTTTTTATATTTTTTAATGATTTCTGAGGGCAATTAAACGACCCATTAAAATGAGAAATAGAGAAAAAAAAACTGATCTGTTATTGTACATCTTTTAATTTAGGTAGTTGATGTAATAAAATCATAGAAGTTAATGGAAAAAAAGTATTCTATGTTTGACGTTGCATAAATTGACGTTTATCCAATAACCTATTCCTTCTAGTGAAGGAATCGTTTTAAATTTCTGGATTATTTTAAATTCAATTAAGTTACACAATACAAGTAATTTATCCAATAATTCAATATATTGGAACATTTGTTGGTACCTTTATTTTTTTGTTGTTTTTTTTAAGCTGACGTTGATAAATTAGTGAATGCATTAGCTCGATTAGTTTATAAATTTATTCATCAAAATTTACTGCCTAAGAAAAAAAAATGAAATCAAATTTGAATTTTAACTTATTAACTAATGATCTTTTCAAAAGAGGAGAAATTGGCTAATTATACATTTTTTAATGCTATGTTCTAAGTAAGTCGAAGGTAACTGAAATCAGTTATGTACTTCAAAATAACATTTCAATGAGCATCAAATTTTAATAGTCAATGTCTCAGGTCTATATTTATCAGTCATATTATATTTTTAAAATCGCAGTTTCACGAAATTGTTTAATCCTTAGTACTTGAGCACATTATATTTTAGGCTTGGTCTATTTTAGACTTTACATTATGATGCTATCCGACTAATCATAACTTATATTAATAAATCAAATTTTTATGTCAAGCTTTCTAACAAATGCAAACCTTAAATAAATCATCTTGGCGGGTTGAGATAATGGTTAATTGTCAATGCAAACTGTCGGAGGGGTGTTGGGATTTGTCACAATTATATTTTATTTTCCACTTTTTTCCCCAAGTTTTGTCTTATTGAAACTTTGATGTAGTTTTCCGATAAATTAAGCTGTTATTGCTAAGCACTGGGGTGTATGTTTAAGCTATAGTACATTGTTTAGTACACCTACAAATCCAGCAGTATATTATTAAAAAGTGTGTGTGTGTGTGTATGTATATATAATACCGTTACTGCAAACACACGAATCAATTTATACAAGAAACCAGTAAAAACAGAAAATAAAACAGTATTCAGTAAAACCATCGTTAACAGCGACAGTGGATTTAAATTTTAAAGTACATATTTCAAAAGTCCCATTATCGGTAACATCGTAGTGTAAAGTGTTAATGAATCAACGTTTGACGGCTCCCCGAACTATACTGCGGTGAGTTAATTTAAATATAAACTGAAAGCTCTGACATAATGAGCTATCTCACTTGGCGAAAATTAATTTGTGGAAATCGTGGCGATTGGTGGACTTACTACGAGGTAAGAAGAGCTTCCACTCTTATTTCACATACCACTGCCCTCCATTACTGAATAAAAAAGAGTACAGAGCTCTTTGAATCAGTTCAGGAGTTGACTCTTTCGTTCAGTTCGTTCAAGAAAGTTTAATAGTTTGACAAAGATTTGACTGCTTAACAGCATAATGCGATATAGTATTCTGCAATAGAATTCAGGGTGGATAGAATTGCAGATTAAAACGTCAGTACCTTCGATGCAATTTCTGTGAGAAATGTTAGTTTTGGTAAAAACCATTCACTTCCAGGATGATTCAGCGATACAAGAATAGTTTGGTAAGTAAATGCAGATATGATTAACGAGTAAGATGTGGAAGGTATAGCCAGAATGCGCAGACAAGAATGCTCACCGCTTCTGCTCGAGAGTGAAGGCGTTCCTGTAGAGAGCACTGAGGATGCCGAAGGCGATGAGGAAGAGGATGAGCTCCCGGTAGATGAGCTTGTAGAGGCTGCCCCGCCACATGAAGAGGAGGCGGGTGAAGCCCCCGCTGGTGGAGGAGGCCACCTCATACTGGTAACTGACCGTCATCGGCGTCTGCTCATCGCGCACTGGTCGAGCTCCGTCTCCCGCCCCCGCGCTCTCTGGTGGGGGTGCGCTGGCAACTCACTCCGGCTTATTGTTTATCTTTATTGCATATAAAAACATTTTTCGCAAACATACCCTCATAAAGAAATTAATACGAACCATTAATCCGGGGATACGCGCCCAAAAAGCTGAATTATCGATATCAAGATAAAACAGGGTTAGGAGTTTCTCCATTTAGTTTGAGACTAATATTACCCTGACCTATCCCTCATTCTCAGAATAAAATGCTCTAATGCTCGTCTCCACTCACACGAATTTCTTTACCCCCTTGGGCGAAAGTCCAATACAAACATTTTTTCTATATCTTCGCTAATATAAGTCCAATAAAGATTTTGTGTTAGCTTTATAAACAATAAAATTGTCTTTCAAATGAGCATCTGGAATGTTCCATGAGATGTCGTTTCCAATAGTTTCCGAGTGATAAAAAACTAAGCAAAGGCTAAGCGGTTTCCATAGGAATGTGGCAGAATACTTCATAAAACATTTATAAAAAATTCAACTTGCTATATCTGCTAATACCAGCCCGATTTTGAATTTTTTTTTTTTTTTTTTTTTTTTTAAGGGATTTAATTACCTTTTGAATGATCATATACCAAATTCACCATAAAATATATACTTTTTGAGTTATGCGTAAATATAAACTTTTTTTACTAATTTTTCTCGGGGATGCATTACATATATGGATAGTTAAAGGGCTTTAAGGAGAAAACTTACGGATCAAAATCGGCCCTTCAGTTTATAAATAATACGTTTTTCCGATCTTGCACAGCCGCTATTGCGCACAAAAAATATCTGATGTGGACAACACATTACTTCCTTGTACGCCTATTAAACTATAAATCGGTGGCTCAAAAAGTGATCCTGAATTTGGTTACTAGTTTCCGCAGTATCTCAAAAACAACACTCGGCGTCGCGACATCCATCTATTGACACACACACACAAATAGGGAGGAAAAGCAGTATTTTACACTGAATTTTAACACTTAAAACAAGTAATAAAAATGTTTAATTGGATTGGAAACCAAATTGCGTTTGTAACCTTTATTACCGAAACATATGATTTATGTATTTAATTTAAATATAATTTATGATGTAAGCTTATTATGACCTTCAATTAAAGTACCGTTTTCGGCTCACCAATATTAACCAAAATATAGTAAATACATTCACATCAATATAAAAGTCCTATTTACCAAATTTGAGATGTTTTACATTATATTAAAATATAATTTTTGATGAAAGTCTAATATGACCTTCAAGTAAAGTACCGCTTCCGGTTTTCCAATTTAGACCAAAATTTAGTATGTTATTTAAATCAATATATAAGTTATAAATACCAAATTTGAGAAGTTTTGCAAAGTATTTTAATATAATTTTTGATGGAAATCAATTATGACCTTCAAGTAAAGTACCACTTCCGGTGATTAAGCAGTGACCAAAAAGGGAGGTTCTCAACTAGATTTTACAACAATCCTAAACACATAATTTCAACTTTCTACGGCTAACCGTTTTTGAGTTATGCGAAATACGAACGAACGTACGTACAGACGCCGCGACGAAACTAGTCAAAATGGATTCAGGGATGGTCAAAATGGATATTTCCATTGAAATCTGAAAACCGAAAATTTTCGCGATTACAATACTTCCTTTACTTTGTACAAGGAAGTAAAAATAAATAAATCAGTCTAATCATTCAAGTGAAAATCGTGGCATAGACTCAAAGACAGTGGCACAGATACAAACCCATGCGCGTGAGCACATACAGAAATAGCCGAAAATGCGCCATTTCGCGTTTTTGAACTCAGAGGGCTCTGAAACACATAGGTCCGCTGATAACTACACATCGAAATTTTGACCAGATTACAATGTTTTTCTAACCTTGTAACGATAGGAAAGTTTAAATAACACTGAACTGGTTTACTCTGAGTTTGAGCGGAAAATGACATAGCATTTCTGAAAAAAATAAAACGTTAGTCTGCTAGGTTAAATTGAATCCAAATCTGCGTTATTCCTGGCTTCATAAATATAATATAATTACGTGATTCATTAGGCGTCGCTAGGTCGTTTTTTGATTCTTTGCAACATGTTAACAATCTGTGGTTTGACACCATAACACCTCCACCACCCTCAAAACGGTTCCAATATGCTGTAGCAAACAGGCGTAAATAGCGTAAAGGCAACCTAGGTAATGCCTTGGGACGTTGGACGTCGAGAGGCGTTGTAAGACCTGAAATGAAAAAAAAAATTAAGCTATTGAAAAAAAAAATAGATATTGTAGAATAGGGTTAAATTAGATGTAAGCTAACATTATATGGAAATCTCACAGTCAGAAGTGAACCCCGTCACTGGTACATAACATTTACTAAAAAATAATAATACTTACCTTACCATATTATCTAAAAATGTGTACAAAAGAAGCCTAAAAGATACAGAAGAAGGATAAAACATGAATGAAACAAGATTTAAAGAATGAAAAAATTCAAAAAATAAGTAAAATGGGGATTTGAAAAGAAAAAGTTTTTCATGACTTAGTATTCATACTTAATCTTGTGAAAATCGTTTAAATAAAACATAATGAACAAAAAAAACAGGAAGTAAGATGATGTTTTGACATAGGACTTGACATTATAAAGCTCTCCAAAATATTTTAGTTTGATATTACTTTTTGCACGCGAGCTATCGGGTTGCATTCTCTCTCTCTCTCTCTCTCTCTCTCTCTCTCTCTCTCTCTCTCTATATATATATATATATATATATATATATATATATATATATATATATATATATATATATATATATTTAGAGAGAGAATACAAGTAACCCGATAGCTCGCGTGCAAAAAGTAATATCAAACTAAAATATTTTGGAGAGCTTTATAATGTCAAAACATATGTTATATTGATACATTTGGTACATATAAATATGCATCAATTTAAGGTTTTATTGTTAGTTTAGTAATAATTACTTTTTTTTAAAAATAACAATTATCAATTTTGAAAAATCAATCTTTCGAAAATCACTCTCCTGTAGTGAAGATGGATTGCAAATAAAAAAATAAATAAATAACCAGCTCCAAACCAAGTTCTTAGGCTCACTGAAGTTCTTAGGAAGTACTGTTTCTTGACCAAAGGCTATATAAGATCGTGTATAGCAACTACTAATTTTCCCCCGATCTAATGAAGATCTAGGTACCCACTTTATAATGATTGGATGTGCCACCGATTCGCTCCATCCCAGATTAGATAAAAGATTGAGATCATAGAAAATTTTCGCCTCAGCTGGGTTAGAATTTGGGCCAAGGAGTTTCCGCTGAACTACTACCCCATTTCTGATTGTTAATTTAGATCCTGTTATTCCGATTTAACAGTTGTTAATTTGATTAACATTAGTTATGAAAATAAGTTTTCCTTCTTTCCAAGGTCGAACTAAATATCTAAGAGTTCAAACCTTGTAAGGGCTGTCGTAAAGAATTTCGCGGCGAAACATATGTTTCATCTAAAAAATATTTTTTTTTTTGTGTTTATTATTGATTATTACTTTTTGACAACACAAAAAAATTATTGTTTTTTTTTTTTATCTATCTTCACACTTACATCCACACTATATTTAAGAACTAATACAATCCGGTAATGAGCTATAATGATAGAAGCAAGGCATGGATGGATTCATGAGAGAGTCATCAACCAGAGTTTCATCCTCCTGGCTTTCAGTTAATTAATGGTAAGGCAGGCTCTCACTTAACTCTGTTTCCTCTTTCCCTTGTAAGTCGGTTGACACCATTTTTTTTTTTTTTTTTTTGACAGTCTATTTAAGTGTCAATGTAATTTATTGTCAATCCGTCTGTAATTGCTACCAATGAGGTATCAGTGCGGAAGACGTGAGTCAATTTACACATAAGGTTTCGCCAGAAACGTATGGTGGTGTGTCCGCTATCAGCCTTAATTTGGATTGAAATGTTTGTATTTTTGGAATAAGCGTCTTTTTAACCGTTCTATAAATTTGACTTGCGTGGGTCCACAATAACAAGTTGAGGATCTTTTATTATTGTTACCTGTTGCCGATTGTTTCTTAATTTGAAAACTAAATACATTTAATTGTTAACGTATTAACTCCAGATTTTTCTTGTTATTTATTTATTACATTTTTGGGCCTAGTCCACTTCATTTAGGTATCCCAAGAAGAACAATGGAGGCTAGAGATGGTGCCTCAAAAACCTCCTGACCATGACAGCAATGGACAGGAGCCTATGCAGAATTTTTTTTCAGGAGGGTTGGGGGAGGGATTTCATAACTAGAAGGTAAATAATAACTCAAATGTCTATAATTGCTAAATGGGCATAAGCATGAAAATTTGATCCAAAATTATTGGTATAAATTATCAAATATATTACTCAAAAACAAACCTGTGGGTTAGAAAATCATACATTTTGGGAGGAGGGGGGGGGGGAGGAGAAGTATTCTCCCTGCTATTGACTGTGGAGGAATAGACAAATTGAAGAATAAACAGGATGTACAGCCCAGATACTCCTTATTGCCGAAAGAAAAAATAAAGAAGGGAAAACAGAAATTATTACTTATCAGATGAAGAACACTAAATATAATTGTTTTTAATATTATGTTCCATTTTATTATTTATTTTATTATTATTACACAAATACCTATTTTAATTAATTTCTCATATTTTTTAATATAAATCATCTTCCAGAAGATTTTATTGATTTCAGTAAACAATTTAAGGCACTTTGTTCACAAAGTGTGTTAGTAATGTTATGCAGTTCAAGCATAAAATAAAAATTATTAATTTTTTTTTTTTTGATGTAGATCAAAAAACCATTCTGAATCAACAATTAAATAATAATTAATGAATCTCAAAATATCCATTGAAGAATCTAGTGGCATTCAAAACCAGGTACATATTTTTAAGATTCTAAGATGATTTCTGTGATGACTAATTACACCAAATGATTATTATTTATGAAAAAAAAATTATAATAGATCTCTTCACCACTAAAAATGAATGAACATGCTAGATACATGTTTGGATTGAATAACACTGTAAGGATTCAGATGTGAGGAAAAGCAATTTAAAACCTTCACAAGGGTAGGCATTTGAATTTCTATATCTGTCAAGGTAGGCTATCATATATGGGCTTCTTTTATCCGTTTAAGACAAGTGAGAAAAAAACATAAGTAAGGCTTCCTTAAACTGAAATAATGACACTTACAGGTGCTTAGGACGTAAAACTGGTTTTAACTGTGATGTAATTACAACTTATTTTGTAAAAAGATCAACCTAACACAATAATAAAATTATTTTTTTAATTTATTCTGTAATACATGCCATTAGAGTAACAATACAGGCAATGATAGGTAGGCTTTATAACCTTAGAATAAAAGAAATAAAAGAAAAAACTTTTTTGCAAATTTTAGGCATTTTTTCAGTTTGCTTCACTAATAAAGCTTTTTTTTCTCTCAAATTTCTACTCTTATGAACATTTTTATGAAGAATATTTCTAATTAATGTGCACTTACACATGTCCCTGTTGATGTAACGATATCAGTCAATGGACTGAGTAGTATTAAAAGAATTCTTTCTGACATTATCTGTGATACATTGCTCTTCTCCGGGGGTTGGATAATTTGGTCGCACAGTATGCATTTTATTTTTAAATGAAACCCTTCTCTCATGATATTTTGCTATACATAAAATATATGGTGAATAAATTAATTTTCAATATTCAGAAAATTTCTCTAAAATTATTGCTGTTTTGATGGAAATCTACAATTTTAATTTTTACTTCTAAAGAAAATTCACACATTTTTAGGCATATTTCACTTTTTTCTCTTGTTCACAGTGATAACTTTTAAAATATTGATTGGGTTTAAATAGATATTAGTTAGGGAGGTAGAATTAAAGGATTAAAGGAACATTGTTTTGTTACATTTGCAAGTAAAATGTAGTTAATCAAACTGTTTAAATACTTTTATGACATTGAAAAAGTCAAAATTCTATCCTTTCTTTAATGCTATTAGTCTATCTAAAAAATTACTACTTACAAAAACTTTCTAATCAAATATGTAATTATTTAATCACAATATTTTTCAATTGTTGATGTTGGCAGTCTTTTTATGTGAGAAAATTAAGGTGCTCAAATACTTTTTTATCCACTGTATAAAAATATATAATATGTAGTATAATATAGTATATAATACAAATTAATGAAATTTAAGTGATTTTTAAAAGTATGGATTCACCTGGACACCTGGATATCTTATCCTTGATGCTAATTTAATAATTTTTTGTTCATATTAGTAGATACATCATTTTTATTTTATATTATTGGTTTATTATTTTCAATAATAGACCTTTGTAATCGACCAAGAAAAAAAATGTTTTGACCCCCCTCAAAATTTGAGGTTTTACATTTCAAGATACGTAGAATCCAAATATTGAATAAAAAAAAAATCCGTCTGTCCGCCATCCGCAGCTTTTCTCCGAGACTACAGGACCAATTTTCTTGATATTCGGCAACAAGGTCACACCTCACCCCTAGAATGATCCTCGGAACTCGACATTACCATCTGTTTGTTTGTTTCAAATTGGCAGCCGATTAGAGATTTTAATAAAAAAAATTGGTCTGTCAAACATTTATTTTTTGGTTTTTGTTATGATCAATCGAAAGGTGATGAAACTCCCTACAAAAGCAACAAAAAAAAAAAATTCATTTCAATCGGACCAGTATTAACTGAGATATAGCATAATGAACTTTGTAGACTGAATCTGAACATTTATTATACACCCTATTACCTATTGCTCTTGATTTTGATAGATTGAAAAGTTTGTCAATGGCACAACTTTATAGCTGGGTCGCATTATCAGTGTCTGCATCCAAAGTTATTTGAAGACCGCCGCTCTAGTATTCTCTAGCACCATTTGTGATAACTAACTGCTTTGTATTCAATTGTAAGATTTGTATTCATTGAAATTATTAAAATTATTACTGCTTTAATTAGATATTATTTAAAATTATTAGAGCTGTCGACTTCGGCTCACTACGCTCCCTCAAGAGATAAAAAAACCCAACGGATCGTTTTCAGTTAAGGTCAGAGTCTTATTCTCATTTCAACTATGACTTCGATCATGGATGTCATGGACATCATGGATGTCGACTTCCACTGCCTGCACTCGTTCAAGTGATACACTAACTCCCAAAAGATCTGTTTCAGTTAAGGGCCTATAATAATAATTTTTCTTTTTTATGGCTCTTACTGTAATTTAAATTATTACTACAACTTCTCCAGACCACCAGAAGTCGATAGCACTAATAATTTTAAATAATATCTAATTAAAGTAGTAATAATTTTAATAATACCAGTGAATTTTAGTATTGAATACAAAGCAGTTAGTTAGCACAAATGGCGCAAGAGAGTGCTAGTGCAGAGACCTTTGGATAAGTTCAGATGCCAACACTGATAATGCGACCCGATTGTAAAGTTGTGCCATCTTTTAGATTACTTGATTTTATTTCCTCATCGGGCACTTTGAATTGCACATGTACTTACTTACCAAAGAAGATTTTTTGGATTTTGGTAATTAAAAATATGGGTGCTTTATTTAAAATTAATTTATTGAACATAGCATTAATTAGTATCGAACTTCAAAACATTTGCATTTAAATGACTACAAATTAATGGAATTTTAAAAGTTAATGCAATCTTGTTTTCATTTCAATAAATGCAAACTTTAATGTATATTTTTTTTTCAATGATAATTATGCATGAGGTAATACACAATTACTCTTTACTTAGATGGTAGTGATACAAAGCGCAATATATTCCTTAACCTAATTAATTTATTAACCATTTGGAAGCCATTGATTTTCATAAAATATTTCAGATTGAAACTCAATTTATTACTATAAATTGAATTACTATTTAGTTATAAACTTATTTTATTATATTATAATAATACCTTTGAAGATATAAATAATGATAAATTTTCACATCAAGCTAATTTTTCATGATGTTAATGAAAAATTACTAATTTTTCTAACTATTTTAATTAGCTTAATGTTTATATTATAAGGATTCATGGAAAAGAATTTTCCTTTTCTTTAAGTTGTATATGAAAGCTGTAAAGCAAGACAATATTTACATGTGTAAATTTGGCATACTGTTGCTAAAAGGACAAGATATGTTGGTATTGCTCCGAAATTTATAATTGTAAAAGTTTTTAGTTGCCTTTGACGGATCTATCACTAGCCATAGAGGATCATTTTTTTTATTTTCCTCTGATTTCTGTTGTTTACAAGGCTTCTGTGAAATTATGAATGATTTGTCTTCACTTCTCGATAAATCATTATCACATTGAAAATCTTCTTCTGGATCTTTTGAATTACATTTCCATCTCACTTATTTCAATTTATTTGAAGAGGGGTTGTTGTATATTGGCATTCCATAGCTACTCAAAACATTTTGTGTAGGTAAATCAACTAAAGAGCCACTCAATGATTTTTTTTCTGTAACGTTCTGATTTTGTTTTCTTCAGTACACTTTTCAGTTTCTGGAGATATCTCAAACGAAGAGTTATTAGCAATATTCTTTGTAGAACAGTAGCTGTCAATTATCATATTGAAAGATCTGCACTGCCAACATTGCTTTTGGGAAACCTCAAAAGGTTTACCTCCAGTGTTGGATTTATGGATGGTAGCACTTCTTTTAAAGAAATGTTTGATGTTGACTCCTGACTGTATTTGAAAAGAAGCTACAATCTCATTATATTCTGCTCTTTCAATGTCAATGCGTCCGATGTTCTATCTGTAACAAAATAAAATTATTTTAAAAACAGTAATTAAAAAAATATGCTTAAAAATCTAATTGTTATACGCTGTTATAATAATCTTTTCATACACCTACTAGTTCAGGAAAGGTTGATAATCTAAAAAATAACTCAAGATTTATTCTGTGGGTATACCACAAAATTTAAGTTAAAGTTAAACATCTCAGGCCAAAATATAACTTAAATCCACTCTTGATTCAAGCTTGCCAGAGTTTTGCTCCAACGTTTTCAGCTATAGTGACCTCATGGTTTAGGGGGTCACTGATGACCACTTCAATCCAATCACTCCACATCAAATGGAACATGGAATAACCATGTGTGTGAAATCCTATTTGGAGTGATTGGAGTAGAGGGGAGCAGCTGGAATTCTATCGCCCTTAAAATCCACAGCGTTATAACAAAATCCAACAGATCGTAAGTGTGGGAAACGGATGGAGTAAAACAATGAACTACACAGTTTTTCACACAGTTTTTAAGCTGTGCAATACTAATAATAATAAAAATTGTTTGTTAGTGAATGCAGTGCTATTAAAATTTATTATATTAATTAAATCAAATATTTAAAAAAAATATTGATGTGAATAACTGTGAATGTCCACAATAATTTTATATTTTTTTAGAGATGGATTCTAAATTAAATTATGTAATGTTTTTGCTATTGTAGAGCCACAATGTATGGCCCCATTAAAATATGTTTACATGTGCATAAATGTTGGTAAAAAAATGGAACAGTGGAGTGGAGTGATCATCAGTGGGGTTCTTGAAATCGTCTTCACTCCAAGTACTTCAGCTGTTTCAATTCAGTATTCCATGTTCTCTTTAGAGTGATTGTCAGTTGGTGCCTTTAAAAGGAAAGCAATGCATTGCTCCAATCTGAACTAGTTTTGTGTGATACCAACTATATCTTTGTACTTATTAATTATGAGTTGCTTTTTAATTTTTTAGGCTTCTTCAAATACTAATTTACATCAAAATAGGGTAAGAGGGGAAAAGCTCCACTAGGGACAAAACCCCGCTGTTATTTTTCAGTTAGAACACCTATTATTTAGGAATTGGCCACCAGGCAGCATGTTGGCCTGTATAAAAGTTAGAGTGTAATCAAATTTCATGGTGCGAAATAAGGCGAGTTTGTTTTTCCATTTCTGTTATAATTTTTATAATACTTCACTTCAACATTGAGTGAAGTAGAGTGGTACCAAATTAATTAAATAATTATTAGTCAATACTACTACACTCAAGATTCAATGTTGTTGGTGAATCTTTGGTTCACTATGTTTATAAACATCATAAGATGAATTCATTCCAAAGATATCCAAAGGGGAAATCCCCACAGCTTTTTTGAGACGAATCCCCATGCCATGACAAGTGTACATTCAGTGAACACCATACACATTTGCATTTTAGCTACATTTATCTTCAAAATATTGTATTATCTGTCATTTGTTCCCATTCAAATAGGTATGGATTACCTTTTGAGAGTAAGTACTTAGGTATTGGTTTATTTATCCAAGCAAACTAGAAAAAGCATTATTTCTTGTTATCTATTTTTCTGTATAAGGAACTGCAAACGAAAAACAGAATATTAGCCTATGAATTATTTTTCGAATTTATTTGTTAAAGTTTTATAATGCTTTTGAAATTTATTTTGTGTATGTTGTAGATTTATATAGTTACAAAGAAATTAAAGAGCTATCATTAAGTAGTTGTCTTTTTTTTTCCCCATTTTTTGGGGCAGAGCCCCGCAATTTATTATTTTCTCATGCAGGAGAAGCTTGGTTGGGGTTGAGGTCAATGAATAAACAAACAAATAAGAAAAAACTTATTATATTGTGCGCTTATTATATGGCATTCAATATGATAAGTTTTTTCTTATTTGTGTTTCTTCATTGACTGCACCCCAAACCAAGCTTCTCCTACATATATTTTCCACGGTCAGTCATATTCTCACTATTTCTTTCTTAAATTCTAAATTTCCTTGCGGATAATAATCAGACAAGACTAATATTTTCAGAGGTTATAGATAAGATACCAAACAAAAACTTGAATATCAAATTGAAGAAAAATTTACTTCTGATTGCCACAATTTAAAAAAAAAAAATTGTGGGACTTTGCTCCTATCTACCCTATACTTTTAAAAACATATCTTGGAATAAAATAAATGATTCAGACCTTTGATTTGTTTGTTTATAATAAAAATTATCCCAATGTTTCCAACATAAAAAAAATCCAAATATTGATTGTATTCAAACAAATTTATAAAATGATTTATTTGTTATTTAAAGTAATTTAAACATTTATAAAACGTTTAGAAATTCATTCCCAAAAGTTAGTTGATCCATGTCTAATGGACTTGCCAGATATTGATGTGGTTGGTTTTTTTCGTTGGTTGATATCAATTTCCTCATCAGCAGTTTGCGGTAGAAACATGGTTTGTTCATTTTTAGGAATTCTAAAAAAAAAAAAAAAAAAAAATTAATAAATGATAAATGTTTTGTAGATGCATTTTAGTAATCACAATTATATTAAAATGAAACATTTAGGTTTTTTTTTTTTTTTTTTTTTTTTTTTTTTTTTTTTTTTTTTTTTTTTTTTTTTTTTTTTTTTTTTTAGTTAACC
The DNA here is from genome assembly GCA_948150685.1 of Rhaphigaster nebulosa. Taxonomy (NCBI): domain Eukaryota; kingdom Metazoa; phylum Arthropoda; class Insecta; order Hemiptera; family Pentatomidae; genus Rhaphigaster; species Rhaphigaster nebulosa. The sequence continues at coordinate 93,645,183 of OX411311.1, read as the reverse complement.
AAAATTATCTCTTTTTTGTAATTTCAAAAACAACTTTTTGAAGCGTCATATTTTTTTTTCTATTTTTACCATCCTGAGCATGAAATAATTATTATACCAGTATTCAGACATTTATTTCCCCAACACTGACCCATTCCTCTGCGAGGTTGAACACCGAACACCTTTCACTGTAAGACTGTTCTATATTAAGCTGCTATTTATCTGATAAGAAGCATACTTCTCAGATTGCTTTTGAAAAGTACAAGAAATTGAAGAAATTTAATCTGAAAGCTGGCCTCAGCTGTGAGATCAAATAAAATAAGCTAAGCATTTTGGTGTTTCTTTGATTTTCACTAGACATTACTTCAGAAGCATTATTCTTATTTTTCCATTCTTCATTTATTGCTTGTTTTTTTTAATTTTTTTATAGATTTGATTTTCTTTTATACCTATGTTATTTTTTACCATAGTACTCAACTAATTGATTATTATAAAGCCATTCTTTTACAACTGTACATGTACTATTCTTTTTGTATTACACTCCAGGATTAATGTTTGATGGACAAAAATAAAATATATACATCTATGCACAGTTGAACGTTTGTATATAGACATTCAATTAATAAAGATTTAAATTTTTCATCATTGATATACATATACATTTAGTCATACTAAAAACAATAAAACAAATTTTTGGCTATAAACAAAACATTAAATAATGAAGAACAAGTGAATCCAATTTTGTTTTATGAATTGAACAAACAAATTCTTTTTTTATACAAATTTTAGTTAAAAAATTCTGATGAAATGGGTGTTCTTAGAATTATGGATTACCCAGTTCCACTTGTATCTATGATTTTTCTTAAATATTAAGACTATCATGGCATCTAGCTTTCATTACCAGTGATGAGACTGGGAATGAATAATAAGGATTCCCTTGAGTATCACTAAGCTCCCTATGACTGAGGGTCATGGCCTAAGGCAGGGGTCGGCAACCTGCGGCTCATTTAGAAAATTTTGTGACTCTCTGAATATTAAATATTTCAGTGAAAAACCATTCCAAATTTTAGGTACGGTTTTTTTAAGGCATTTGATCCCTCTACACATAATATTAAAAGTGCCACAGAATAGATAAAATAGGCACTTATATGTTTTTCCATGTTTTTTTTTTTTCAATATAGATTTGGCTCTTTGTCACCAAAAGGTTGCCGACCCCTGGCCTAAGGGCACACCAGAGGAGACTAATTTAGGGCCTAGAGACTAGTGAGTTTACCTAGATACTTGGAACCTGGATACAAGCGGCCATATGGCCTCTTGTGAGTCCCCGAGTGACTACAGTTTGTTCCACAGTGCACTGTAAGAGATGCCTTTGTCAGCGTTAGCCAGAAAAATAATACTATGTGAAAATGCTCGGCCGAGATTTGATTTACAGCATACAAGTGAAGTATGATGTTGGGCTCATGGTGATGCCAGTTTTCTGATGAATATCAAAGGATTTCTGCCACATGGAGTATTTGATGTGAATGCTTCTTTTTGATTTTTGCGCACGATGCTTTTCTACCCACTGTCCTATTTTTTTAAAAATATATATTATCAAAAATACGTAATATATTCTAGATTACATATTTTTTATAATTATTAACTACCTATTGTTTTAGTAATGAGCACCAATAAACGGTTCACAACTTACAAATTTATTTGAAAATATTTAATGACATAGAATATTAATATATAAATATTATTATATAAAATATTAATTTAATTTGTGGCAAAAGTACTCTTTGATTTTTATGGAGTCCCTCCTTGGGATTCCACAGGATATCCTCCTTGAAGATAGCTGAAATGAGTGTGTCATCATCCTTGATCACCTAGTCACCAGATGGAAGAACAGATGGGCTTGTTTTGTAGGTTTGTCACTACCTAACCAAGTGGTGGTGTGGTCGCTTTCTATGTCCTCTTGGATTTGTTTTATTGGGTGACTCACTAAGTGACTCGTCTTGTCACCAGTCACCTATCTAGTCTCCTCCAGTGTGGCCTAAGCCTGTAGTACTGTTATGAAGGAGCTACTTTTATTGAATAAATTATCATTTTGATATAAATGAAATATTCCAAAATAAAAATCCTATCTTGAGGATTTTTTTTTTTTTTACAAACAATGGTCTTCAATCATAAGGAGTTAACTACTATTAATAGGAACTCTATCATTATATCAAGTAATAAATTTATTACTTAAGTAGCCCCCCACCTCAATGGGTTATTTAAACTATTAGATTCATATGGTATTTTGTTATTCAGTAAATATTACATCTGATCAATTAATAATTTCTAATTATAACAGTTCTGTACCACTTGTATTACTAGATGATAAATTTAAAAAAATATATATTAAAAAATAAAACATTATATTTCCAAGTTATTCTTATTACTGCTGCGTAACTTGCAATCTGATACTTCAATATTTAAAAATACAATAATGAAAACTAATACTAAACTTGAACCAACCAATGAATTAATTGCCCCCTTTATGACCCTCTGATATCACATTCAATATGCCTGAGTCTATTATGCTGACAGGGAAGACATCGAGAGTCTATTTAATTAAGATATAATATTTCATTATTATTTTTGAATTTATTAGAGCCAAAGCCTGGATTCCTATAAATATATACATATATAGTATTAGTATACATCAAAAAGTGTTAAAATTTGCAATTAAATGGGGCCAATAAACAATTATTTGGGTTTAATTTTGAATAAAAAATCCAAATAGTAAATGATAAAAAAATTATTCCTTTCTAGAATTATAATAATATAAGAAATAATGAGATAGTTCAGATAGAAAGAAAAAGGTAAAAAAAAATTCTAACAGATCTAAAAACAAGCATAATTATTAATTAGATTTAAAAAAAATTGATATAAAATATGTTTTCTAACCAACAAACATTTGTAAGTGAAGAAATTAAAAATTAAAAAAAAAAAAAAAAATCTTTTTTTGTAAACCAACGAGAACTAAAATATATTTAAGTATTTAAAAACAATATAAAATACCGAAACATAAAAAAAAAAAATGAATCATTATTTTCAAAAATCGATACATTAAGATCAATTTCTAAACACATTTCGATATTTGATTTAGTAAAATTTAACCACTTGTCACTTAAAAGAGGAAAAATGTCAAAATAATATTTTTTTAAAAAATGTCAGGGTATACATTTTCAAATATTTGTCACAAATTAAACTAAAGATGGATAAACATTAAAGTAGAATATGAAAAAACTAATGTTAAGGATCCTTTTATAAGAAATTGCCAAAGGATTAATTTTTTTTTTTTATCTAGTTCTCTTAAACTTAAAACTTGTTTGTTTTAATAAAAATAAATATAATTTACTTTAATTACACTTAATAATTTAAAAAAAAAAGCTTTTTTTTTAAACAAAATATTTAAATGCATTCAATTACATAAATTTAAGTACAAGTAAATATACTAGTATACACAGTATACACGGGCTTAATTGCATCTAAATTACTTAAATTGGAAGTATATTAAGAAAATTGTTTTAAGAAAAAGGGCCAACTAAATATGAAATTGTTTAAAAATCTGGTCCTTGGTTATCAAATGTTGATACTAACAATGCATAACTTGAAGGGACTATCTATTATGGCAGTCAATTTACTGTATTAACTATAAAAAATTATATAAATAATTAACGGTTATTTACTTCTTAACTTTAGAAACTTTTTGATGGGCCCTTATTATTTTATATAGATATACTATTACTTAAGTACTGAGCTATTTATATTAAAAGTCAGAACTACTTAATGTAAATTGGTTCAATTTATTTATTAGAATTTTGAATTTTGAAAATATTAGTTCTTACTAGGAGTCGGCCCTTGACATATTAGTCCATATATTAGTACATAATATATCAATATTAGTACATAATATGAATCCAAATCTACAATGTTATCACTCATTGCCATGTTGAGAAGCCTTGGCCCTGGGCAGAGAATACTTTTTTAAAATACGACTGATTAAGAACAATCATTTTGAATATGAACATCTATCTTCATTACTTAACTTTATTAATGAGAGTGATTGTATTTGTCATCACCAAAAAAGGAACTATAAGAAAAAAAAGTGGTTAACGCTATTTTTTATTTCGTATGCTATGTAAATCAATTATATAAAGTCTTGATAAATATCTGAATACATCCATTATTATGATTTTTATTAATTTTTCACAAAAAATATATCATTTTTCTCTTTACTATCAAAAGAAAAATTGAGTGAGATTCATACTATACTACTACTATAAATCTATTTACATTGATATAATTTTATAATGTTACTAAACCTTTTATTGTTATCATCCTATACTAACTTCATTCGATAAGTTGAACCTCTGTGTATTTTTCTTCTTTTGTAAGCAGCACTGGAACCAGTATATGGAAGGAGCACATTTATTTCTTCAAAATATTTGTCCTTGACAAGGGGTGGCGTCCTCTTAAGAAGTGTATCAACTCCTAAATATGAGGCCTTGGTATGCCTGTCAATAAGCCAATTAAGCTCAAAATCTTCATCATCTTCACCAAATGGATTTATTAACTGTTCTGCTACCTATAACAATTCATGATAGATTTTAAACTTCATTTATAAATTGTAAAAATTGTTATTTATAATGAATTTTTCAAAATGCTTTCATTCCAAATGAAATTTCATGAAAATAAAGTTAGAATTTTTTTTTTATTAATTTAAAATTTACAACATTAAAACAAACTAAAAAAAAATAATTTAACTATTTAAAAAAAAACACATAAATAATGCGAGAAAAGATTATAATTAGTCTATTATTACAAGATTCCAAAGAAAACCTCTAATATTTCAAACAGTGGTTAATAACTGAACAATCAACAATTCACTAATTCAGGTATTATCAGAATAGAATACCACAAAACCACATTAATGCAGACTACAGATAGTACATCCCACATCAACAGTTAATTCATGTAAACAAATGGAACTAGTAAATCACTCCTATTTAACTCACGAGTATTTAAGTTCATTTTTATTGAGAATTCTTCCTAATAGGCATATAAATAAGAAAAGCAGATGCTAGATCGAAATAAAAACAAAAAAATTGACTTCACAGGATTTTTTATTCAGTCTGTGAATCGACTGTTCACAATTACTTTTTAAGCAATAATGAAGATGATGAAGAGCTCTGCGATGAATAAAATATATTTTTGATTCTTTGAACTCTGTTAATATTTCTTGTTTTGTTTTTTAATACATCATACAATTTTTTTTTTAAATAACAGTTATTTCATTAATTCAATAAAAACATTTTTCTCCAATGTAATCTATTTGATGGCAAAATATTATTAATTAATTTTGGTGTAGGGAAGTGCCGTCGCCATCGCCCAGCCGCCAGGCTGCAATCAGCTGCTGGTCCTTCAGGTTGGGGGAGCACTAACACTTAACACCATACAAGACTCTATATTCAGGCACACTACATACACCCCCTCTATTACAGACAAATGTCATCAACAATACATACCCTAGGATCACCTCTCCTAGGTAGCCGCCCCGGACAGAGGAGTGCGTCAGGATGCTCTGAGGAGGCAGACCCTCCCCCTAGATCAGGGGCAGTAGGCTGATTACCTGCTCCCCTTAAAATCTAATAATCACAAAACCTCAACTAACAGAAGAAGCCAGACTGTCTCAAAGTCACACCCCGATAATGCAAATTGGGAATTAAGAGTAAGTTTTGCAACTATAGCATCATTCACTGCCACTTCAACGGATGATGAAGAAAAAGCTCAACTCTATGAGGACCTTGGAAGGGTCATGGATGCTTGTCATGTCCATGATGTTAAAATAGTAGTGGGAGGCCTTAATGCAAAGATTGACAGAGAACCTGCATTCCAATCTACTATTGGATCCTTTAGTATCCACCAGAACAGCAATAATAATGGTCATTGGCTTATAATCTTTGCCTCGAACAATGGACTAACCATAGGTAGTACCTTCTTTCCTGGAAAGAAGATTCACAAGGCAACATGGAGATCTCCCAATGGGCTAGGAAGCAACCAAATAGATCACCTTCTGATTAGCTCTCGTCATAAATCTAATTTGATGAATGCCAGGTCATACTGAGAGGCGAACATGGACACGGATCATTACCTAAGCATAGTGAAAATTAGAGCAAAGATATCCATCACCAGATCTTTAAAAGGCGATCAATAAGAAGCTATAACGTAGGCTGAAGTCTGTACTGCATATCAGACCCGCCTCAGAGAAAAGCTTACGGAAAAGATTAAAACAGATGGAGATTCCATAGAAGAAAAATGCTCAGAAGCACTCAATGCAGTAGCTGATAGAACCCTATGTTTTAAGGAGAGGACCCCTCGAGCGCCTTGATTTGACGAGGAATGTCTCCAGGAGACAAGGAAGAATGAAGCCATAAAAATAGTACAGTGTTGCACGAGGGAGTCAGCTCAGGTCTATGGTGACAGGAGAAGAGAAGAGAATCCATAGAAAAAAGAAAAGGACTTGGGAAAATGAAAAACTAAAGGATGTTGAAAGACTAAAAAATGCAAATGAATCCAGACTTTACTTTCAGAGGGTTAATGAGGGAAGAACAATGTTTACTCCAAAAGCCACCTCCTGCAAGGATGAGAATGGAGCACTACTTGTTCAGAAGGATCAAGTCCTGTAACGATGGGTGAGACATTTTAGGTAACTGCTCAATGAAGAACAGGCTATTACCTTAGTCATACCTCGCAGAAGTGATGGCATTAAGCCACCTGACGAAGATGAGGTTGAGAATGCCCATCGCAAGTTAAAAAATAACAAGGTCCCTGGGGTAGATGGCCTTCAGGCAGAACTACTGAAGTATGGGTGTGATGAGCTGGAAAAACTATTGTATGAGCTCATACTCAATATATGGACTGAAGAAAGGATGCCGCAGGATTGGGACAATTTGGGCATAGTATGTCTTCTGCACAAGAAGGGAGACCAAAAGGATTGTACTAACTACAAATAGGACTAACTTAGGAATTGTGCTGCTCTCATGTACTTATAAAGTTCTGTCAAATGTCTTGTTTGAGAAATTAGTGCTATTTGCCAAGAGAGAACTTGATAACTATCAGTCAGGATTTAGAAGACGTTTTTGAACCACCGATCAGATCTTTACTTTACAGATAATCTTAGGAAAGGGAATGGAATACAAACTGACCACTCACCATCTATTTGTCGATTTTAAGTCGGCATATGACAGTATTGGTAGAGAAGAGTTGTACAAGGCACTGGAAGAACTTAAGATTTCAGAAAAACTCAAGCGACTGATAAAAATAACGATGAGAAATTCTAAATGTGCTGTGTGGGGTCAGACCTGTCTGAAGTATTTGAAACCAGCTGCGGAGTAAGATAAGGAGACCTTATCTTCTCTTCAACATGGCACTAGAAATGGCTGTCCGAAAATCAAAAATACAGACAATAGGCACCATCTTTTCCAGGGTTATACAGCTGCTGGGATATGCTGATGACTTTGATATTATGGCAAAATTGGAGCAAGGATTGAAAGAGGCATTCATTGCTTTTGAAACAGTGGCTTTTGACAGTTTTGTCTCATAGTTAATCATAGTTAATAGAAAAAAATCAAACACATGGGATTTGATAATGACGGAGACCATGTTACATTCCTAGAAATTGGCTTCTACAAGTTTCAGAAAGTAGGATCTTTCTGAGATCCGAGGTGAACTCCTGTAATGATGTATCGCAGGATATCGGCAGACATATTAATGCTGCCTATAGGTATTTTCACGGTCTGGCAAAGCATTTTAACAGTGGGTATATCTTCTGTAGTACCAAAATCATCCTTTACAAGACTCTGATATGACCAGTACTCATCTATGGGTCAGAAGCATCAGAACCATCAATTTCGAAGAAAATCGACTCATGGTATTTGAGAGACAGATCCTCAGAAGAATCTTCGGAGAAGTAAGAGAGAGAGAAGTCTCAAGGATAAGAAAAAATAGGGAGCTCTATGAGCTATTCAATGAAAATGACATAGTCCGGGTTTTAAAGCTGGGAAGACCCTGCTGGGCTGGACATATCGCTCGTATATGTGCGTCAACTCCGAAATCCAAAGAAAATTTTTAATGGAAGAATAATAATTTACACCGAACGAGGAAAGTTGGTGCAAGATGGCTGGACTGTGTTCAAGCAGATGCGAGAGCCTTGTTGGACACCCGAAACTGGTCTGCTGAAGCAGAAGACAGAGCTGTCTAGTGGAGGCTGCTCGAGGAGGTCCAGACTCGCTAGCGGGTTGTAGCTCTAAATATGTATATTTATAATTTATGATAAAATGTTTAATATTTGAATGGTACAGAGGAAAAACAGTAGAATACGTCAAAATTTTCAGGAGAATGAAATTATGTTACTGAATTACATTGCTTTTCCTCTAACCAGATTTTCTTTTCTGTTTAAAAACTAGGTATTTAGACTGTTTTTCCCAGAATAATATACACTATTCGATTTGTCTTATTAGAGTTACAATATAGCACCAAAATCACTAAATCGTATAAAATGGAGTTACACTGTTTTTCCCCTGTACCTTTCGTTTGTATTTTTATGAAACGAGATTATTTAAATACATATAGCATCAAATTAATAAAATACAAACAGGACAGAATCACACTGACATTTGCTTCTCAATTTCCATGCTGGAGTGATGTCCCCAACACACATAGCCACCGCAACCTCTTTTAAAAGTTTTAAATAAAATGCAAGTTAAGAAAAAAAAACTCAAAGATTTATAAAACTTTATAAATAAATAATTTTATCAAGCTGTTTAACTTTTTTGAAAAAGTAATATATTTTTTCAATCCCTTACGTGAATAAAAAAAATATTGTTTTAAAATTACTTTTAGAAGTCCCATATAGAATAAAAACTGCAAAACTGTGAACATAGGAAAATATTTATCAACTTCCATTTGAGGTTCTTTTTTAGATTCATTGACATTTTGTCTCCCAACTAGCGCTGCAAGAAAAAAAGAGTATGTGGCAACCGTAACAACCTAAACAAAAGGCAGACATTAGTAATGCATTTAATTATGAATATTTAATTATAATGAAAATTATATGCACATTCATAAGCATACCTGAGTGTATACTAATGGGATGGAAACCCAATCATAACTCCAAAGAAGCCCACATTTGGAACGAAACTCATTGAATTCCTTTAATTGTAAAAAATAATTTATTAGAATTTTTAAACTTTTATAATTATATTTATTCACATTAATTATATATAATCACTATTCATAAATATTTAAAATATTTATATTAATATCATCTATTTCAGTACTGTTAGTAAATTTTGTTAAGCTTAATGTTCCTACATTTATTTACAGTTTAAATATGAACATTAGAAAGGAAACAGCTCTTGTTGGTATGCTCATCACATATCAAATTACAAATAAATAAAATATATGGATATCTTATTTTTTTGTCAGCTCTTAAAACCTTCAAGTACATTGAACATTTAATATTAAGGGGAATATACCTTGAGACCATAAACATATTATGCTTGAATTACTCTTATTTATCATATTTTATATATAAATATTACCTCCATTATTAGTTTAAGGCCACAAGCATCATTAATTTGGTTTTTACTGCACGCATCTTTTAATACAGAAATAAACCAAGAGCAAGGAAACCAAAATGTATTTATATCTGATGCAGGTATTGCCATAAACATTTCCAATTCCATTCTTGTCATAAATCCTGTAATTTATAAAATTAAATTAAATTTACTTGTTAGATATATGCCTCAATACTGTGTGTTCTTTAAGGATGTGAGAAAGTAAGGAGGACAGAGAATGGGTAGGATGAGAGCATTAGGATGAGATAGAGTTTAACCGGAGGAAAGAAGCCTTCTGACATTACCGCGATCTGAAGGGAACAAGCCTTCAAGAATAACTAAGAACTAAGAAAATGCATGCAAAGGGAACCAGCCTTCAGAAATTGCAAAGGACTAAGATGGTGCAAGCGGAGGGAACCAGCCCTCAGTACTTGAGGATCCAAATTAAGGAATGTGATAGGGAATTCTCAAATGAAACACCATATATACTTGAAATAATAGCCAGAGATGATCTGGTTGAGTCTCAGAAGAATGAATCTTGTTTCCCGAGGACAGCCCCAGAGAGATTGAGAGGGAACTTTACCATGATTTATCTCGACCCTAGTTCCTTCATAGCAAATATTGACCTCGAGAGGTGCATCTAGGAATACATTTATTTACATAGTAGTAAAGAAATAATAGAAGGTATACCTCCCTGCAGCTACCAAAACCTGAGGAGTTTCGCTTATTCTCCACTCCCGACACTTGCTGTTCAGCTAATTCTTATGTTTGTTGCTAGAATGCATGACAAAACAAAGCAAAGCTCCAGCTCACAGCAGTTCCGTTACAGATATATAGTTTTATTGGCCAAAGCTAAATTAAAAATCATTAACTTATATTTGTGCTAATAAACGTTATAAAACTAAATAAAATCATTGTTTCACTACTTTATTTGTTAATGATGTCACTTTTTTGCCCGATTTTTCGATCTTGGTAAAATTAATATATATTTTTTAATCAGGAATAGACCGAATTTGGAAAATGAAACAATTGAATCTTATATCCTGTAATTAGATTCATTAGAATTCCTGTAATGTAAATTCAAAAGCATGTTGTAGTTTAAAATAAAAATAAAAAGAAAAATTTAAAATATTTTGAAAGTCAAATTCATTTCTTTTAACAGGCCATACATAATTAGGATTACCAATTCTTTGGTTTGACTGTAAAGGGGGCATTATTATTTTCTAATACTCCTGATGATTTATTAAGCTACATCTTTTCTTAATTGTGAAAATCTGCGGAAATCTTTATTTCGGGCTTCTTGAGCCTCTTCTGATAACCTGCCAATAGGCATTAAACAGCTCCTTATTATTTTCATGCTGTGCACAGGAACTTTGTGAACTGTTTCCAGCATATAGGACAAAGCATAAACATATAAATACGATCTTGTTTCTCGAACTTCCGATTTAAAAAAAAAAAAAATCGCTAACATATAATTCGAAATCGGCAGTATTAATATTTATTTTATATATATATATATATATATATATATATATATATATATATATATATATATATATATAAATATATATACATATTAATATATGATATATGTATTAATATACATGATGTCGTTTTTGAAAAAGGCGTAAGCGCTATTTATCAAACTTTACAGGAAACGATTTTTTCCCAAATAAAAATCTATTTAAAAAAAATTTATTCTTTATTGTATACAGTAGGAGTTTATTAATGTGGCAAAACCTTTACAATTACAAAATATTTTAGGAGATTCAAGCATTGGTTAAGTTCAGTGTGACCACTGAGAATCGTTAGTATTTGGTGCTTACCTCATCAATATTCGATTTTTAGACCATTTCCAATTTTTTTTTTCGTTAAACGTGAGCGGGAATCGATAGAGGTGGTATTTAGGTCCCATATTCGATTTAAACTTAAATTTCGAATTTTTGGCGCTGAAGCCTTTTTTAAAAAACAACGCCGATATCATAACCAGACGATAATGTAATCAAAATTACATATTATTTTTTTTCAAGCAGCTCATTATTCAATCCTGTTGTACATTCGCTGACGGCGTGATTTTTTTTTTTTTTTAAATCTTGCTCTGTTTCCATCGTTAGTCGATCCGAATCTGGGTTTGGGTCAAATTTAAGGTTCATTGTTCATCGATTTCGGAGTAACTCCACCAATATAGCGAGACTTACTTGATTTCGTTAAAGTCTGAGCATTTCAAACGTTTCCGTCCCCCAGGGTCAGTAATAATTTAGATTGATGTTACGCAGTTCTCTGTAATAACTATATCATCACCGCTTTCTGAAGCGTGAATTTTTTTTAAATATTTCATTGCAGGATGGATATATATTATGACCTGCATCTAAAGCGCGTTTTCGAGCTAAATTATACCTGTAATTAGCCTATTGTCTATAAAAAAAAAGCTAACACTTCCTATTTAGTAAAAGAAGGCGAAACAGGATCTCTCATTCGAAGTTTTTTAATTTTTGTGGCTACTTCTGAAGGAGAATTGGCCACTTCTCTAATAATATTGGCAGAATCGCGTTTTCCTGCTTGCCTGGTAGCGACTTCTGCTTCTAACACTATTTCACTTATACTTCGCGAAGTTATCTTGAATCTTGTTCTTTTTTACTTGGGCGCCGCAGTCTTCAAATTTTCTGATGGGTCGACCAATCGTGGTCACATCATTATTACTACTTGAAGCATTCAAGATGCTCTCTTGGTAAACACATAAAAACGTAAACACGTATTACACCCAGCTTCTTGCCGTTTGATTTTAATTTTTAACAGAATTAAGCTTGATTTCGTTTTTAAAGTAACAGCAGAATGCTCTATGATGTTTTCCATTTCAAATTGAGATAACAGATTTTCATAAATGGTATCGACATTGGGATAAGTCTGCCAAAGAATAAATAGCTCTCTTCTAGTGACATAGATGTTTTTATCTAGAAATGATCCGTATGGCCCATTTAGCAAATATTAACCTTTCTTTTTTACATAAAAATTTTGTAGACATGCTAAGCAATAATATACTAGAAAATCTTACGGGTAATTTGCGAAACGTTTTTGTAAATTATTTTTGAAATTAAAAAACTTCTTAATTAATAAGCCATATTTATGTATTAAAAAGAATTATATTAACTTTTGAAACTTTAGATTTGAATAATTGCTTACTCGTAAAAGACGGTTCCATTTCGATGATAACAATAGAAAATTTTTAAAGAGCTGATTTTTAACCTGCACTCAGAAATGCTTTTGTCAGCAAGTTAAATCAATCACTGTTTGCTCAGTTGTTCTGAACTTTAAACTCAGCTAATTCCAATTAATTTTCCGAATATAACTTAGCTAGACATTACAAGTAAGGGCTATATTTTCTTTGTTAAATTTTTCCACCTAGATCGGTCATTCGTCCCACTTTGCAGCAGTGCAGGTAGCATATGACAGAATGAAAGCGTTCCGTTCTGTAGATTTACTCAATCTCAAATAAATATTTTATATTTCTTTTTATTATTATCAAGTAATTTTTGTTTGTTATTAGAATTAATTGTTAATTATTTCAGGAAATCTCACGTCTACCAAATTACCTGCCTCGACGAGATGATCCAGGGTGGGGAAACGCCGCATGACAGCGGAACTGACGGAACGCAGGATCAAGATAAAGGACAAATTCAGGTAACGTATCAGTGTCCTTCGAAGGATAAGGCTGCCTTCATCATTGGAACCAACATAGAGAGCTAGCGCGTGCATTATTCTGCAAAACATATTATTTTAGTTAAATATTATTTTAGTTATATACCAATTATATATTGGTATATAATTATAACAATATATAATTATAAATGTATATATTATACAATATGTAATGTATATATAAATATAAATAATATATATATATATATATATATATATATATATATATATATATATATATATATATATATATATATATATATATATCCACGACCTCCACAGACACCTCTACTTGTAAGATCCCGGAGGTATTTCAGAAACCGATGGCTTTAGTCTATGCAAAGCTATAATAATGTTAAAATCTATCAGAACGGAATTCCACTTTAGGCATTATTAAACGTTTTCTTCAGCTTTATTTCGATATAAATTGCGAAATCAAGATCAACAGCTCTTTTGAGAAGTAACATTCTGATTCAAATAATAATCTGAACCCTGGCATTTATAATAGCACAGAAGTTCAGATACAGATATAATTCAGATAGCTATAAAAGTGAATAAAGGTAGCTGATAAGTGGATAAGATAAATTTCTTCGTTCGCTTACTTCTTCTTCGAATCCTGCCTTTGAACAATTAATTTAACCTATAAAAAAAAAAAAAATACAAAAATACGAGAGGTTCATTACAACAAAGAATGGGCATACTTAGGGATCTCCGGAGGATGACAGAGGGATTGCTTCTCCGAAAAAATAAAAAAAATAAATACGAAGTTAAAAAAACAAACAAATTTTTTAAAAATTATTTCGCCAGTCGGATGAAAAAAATAAATAATTATTATTAAACTTTGATTAAATTTAAATTAAATGTTCTTTTTAAACTTTTACACTTGGGTTGTCACCGATTGCCCCTTCCTCTTCAGGAACCTGTCAGACCCCCCTTAAGAAAATTTATGAAACTACCCCAATGCACCTAAGTATAAGATAATCGTATTTTAAAATTTAAAAGTCAAAGTCTAAGTTATAATAATTACTTTAAAGAAATTTAAAGTGATTTATTAACTACGCTTTAATTTTGAACTGAGCCAATTTGATGTTTTTCCATTCATAAAACAGTAGGCAAGTTGAGTTATTCAAAAAATGAGTTTACTATATTAATCTATTAATATTTGTATCTATTAATATTAATATATCGATATTAATATTTGAACTAAATTAAGGCATTTTAAGAGGGAGGAGGAAATTCCTATATAAAGAATCCTTAAAAAAAAAAACTTTATTATAAGATTACAGGAGACAAATAGTATTCTCTCTCTCTCTCTCTCTCTCTCTCTCTCTCTCTCTCTCTCTCTCTCTCTCTCTCTCTCTCTCTCTCTCACACACACACACACACACACATACACACACACGCCCACGCACACGCACACACAGTCGCTATCATTCGCCAGTGGCTTTCATCGGTTGGCTTCCCCTTGCTGATCATAAGACCGAGGCAGTTCTAATCACCAACAGGAAAGTAAGGGAGACAATCACTCTTGCCGTTGAGGATTATGACTGACATCTACTCCAAGCCATCAATTAGATATCTCGGTGTGCATATCGACGCCAGACTACGGTTTGATGAACATCTGCACATAATTAGCAGCAAATAGCGCGAGTTACTAATGCACTGGCTAGGGTTATGCCAAATACCGGGGGGCCTAAAGAAAGCAGAAGAAGGCTCCTGACTACTTTGGCCAGTTCTACACTTTTGTATGCATCGCCGATCTGGAAGGCCATTCCAGCCATGCATCGCCATTCTAGTAAATTCATATGCCCGCATGGCTATCAGTGTGTATCGAAGAAGTGCCATGCGAGCCGTTTGAGCGTTTCGCACGGTATCCTATGACGAAGTGTTCGTTATCGACCTTCTGGCTGAGGAACGGAACCGGATATTCCGACGAAAACGAGAAGATTTGGATGCTCACTGGACGATGGTAGCGGGACAAAAGAGAAATTATACTCTTGAAAGGCGGCAGTGACACTGGAATGCCTCATCCTCAGAAAGATGGACCCACCGCCTGATTTCTGACATCGCAGCATGGATATCACGGAAATATGGAGAGGTTGATTATTATGTAACCCAGATGCTTACTGGGCATGGTTGCTTCAGGGTCTACTTAGTCCGCTTCAAGCTGAAGGACCAATCATCGTGCCCTACTTGCTCCAGTGTGGATGAAACAGTGGAGCATGCGTTCTTCTGTTGCCCATGCTTTGCTAGAGGAAAGGAAGAGTTCGATAGGAACATTGGACAGCAGTCAGTTCCGGAAAACTTAGTCGCTCTAATGATGGCCAGGCTGGAGAACTGGAGCGCTGTTGCAGACTATGCAGCGCGTATCGGCAGGCAACTCAGAGCACAGGAGCGAGAGCGGAGAGGCCATGCAATGGCTTAATAAGAGGTCCAATGACGCGCATACAACGCATAGGTGCAATGTAGGCGCATAGCCATCCTGCCTCCACCGCGAAGAAATGTTTGATAGCAATTCCGCAGGGTGGCAACGATGAATAGGGAGGTGGTTTTTTAGTGAGAAGGAATCTTACACTGTTATGGACGTTAAGTCACACATCGTCTTATGAAAGATTTTTCTCCTACCCTTATAAAAAAAAAAAAAAAAAAAAAAAAAAAAACACACAATGTACTACTACGACTTACTTATCCGGCGAAGGTATCGCCATGTATTGTTTCCACCATCGATCTGCGACGTAGGTCACATAAAAGCCAAGAATGAAAGACAATGGTATTAGCTGGATGAAAGAATCGCAGTAGAGGACTGCTTTCTCGAAAACCCTGGAAAACATGATACTGGAATTATTTGAAATACAATAAACAACTGTAAGAAAAATGATTAAATCATTTAAAATATTTTAGGGGTGACAGTAGCTCTTTATACTTAGGCACTAAATTCAGTATTATTATTATTATTTACTAGAAGATCATAGAAGCATTGTATTGGTAAAAATTTATTATAAAATCAAAAAATAAAATTCTTAAAGATGGAAATACTCGAAATTGAAATTCATATAAAATGAAAGAGGAGGTTATTTGGGCCCTTGGAATGTAAAATGATCCCAGAGCAAGGTGTTTACAAATAATTACTTAGTGGAGTGTCAGTCAAGGTTATTTTTTATTTTGTGTTAACCATGAATAGGCCATAAGTTAGTGGGCTTAGTAATTAAATTAAAATAGTAATTATTTTATTATGGATTTGCCATCACAGTCAACTATCGTACATCAGTTCTTAAAGACATTATTTCAGTTCTTAAAAGGTGCATAGATCTGTATAGATAGATAGATACTTAGTTATCAATCATTCTACAAAGTTCAGAATTATAGAATAAAAATAATAAAATAAAGAAGAATTAAACTATATTTGGTGGTAGCTGTTATTCCTTTCCTCGCCAGTTGGTATTGGATCTAGAGTAACTTCATTGTCCCATAACTTCAGAATCCTTGTCAGATATTAGCGTGCTAATTTTTTGATAAAGGACAATTAAATAGGAATACGATATCTTTCACAACTCAAAAGCCAATCTGTATATTTTTTAGGAATATAAATAAAAAGCTTGATAAAGTTGAAAAAATTAGTAATTAAATTTCTGTGCAGTGGCGTATGCAGAGGGGGGTCAGAGAGATCATACCCCCCTCTGAAATTTAGGAAAAAATATTATTTTTATACTCACCAATATAAAGTTTGTATTTTGAGTAATATTTTATGTATTTTTAATAGTAATACTTGATCCAATTTTCATGCTGACACCCGATTTGGCGATTACGGACACTAAAGTGATTACTTGCCTTTTTCTTATCAAACTGCTCCCTCCTCTCTCCCGAAAAAAAATTTAAATCCTCTACCGAATAAAATTCTCTGATTCTGTACTTTCTGATCATTGAGATCGATACGAGACAACATGAAGGCTGTACGAACAAATGTCATGGATATGTTACTGAATTTCTTCACTTATTAAGATATGTTTTCAAGGCTAATAAAATATAGTATAAACCTCAGAGAATGTATTCTCTGAATCAGTTCAATTTAACTCAATCATACAGAAGAAAATTTCGGTCAAAGCGGGAAAAACTTTGTCAAAATCGATAGGCGTGAACTGTGGTGTTCCTCATGGTACGGTTCTCTCTCCTGCGTTATTCAATATTTACTCAGAACCACAGGCGTACGCAGCATCTTTTATTAGAGGGTGTACGAATCATAGTACCGAGGGCCCTTCCATAATCTCCAGATGGGTGAAAGGTCTAGTGATATTCTTTACACTCCTGGAAATTAGTACATGCCGTCTAAAACGTATTTTAAAGAATTTTTGTGTTAAAATTAAAAAAAATGATCAAAATCTATCACCCTTGGGCTACAAAAACGTTTTAGTTGAACTTTAGTTCTAGGAAACATGTTTTTTTTTTTTTTTTTAAGTAAAATCTTTAAGCTTCCATTACCAATGAATTTCCATTACCATTATCATTTGTAGTTTGAATTTATCCAAGGCAACAGATAACGAAATAACATAGGCTCTTAAATATAATGATGAACCCAAAGAAACAAATGGGATTATTTTCTCGTATCAGAAGAATAAAAATATGAAATCCATTCGGATCATAATTGACTTAATTGATTAAAAAAAAAAAAATAGTCTATAACACATAACTGGACAGTGGTTCCTATGTTTTGTAAATGTTATAATATTTTGTGAACATTTCTACGATACCAACTTGGAACATAAATAGTCTTTTAGCCGTGTTTTCCCCGAAAATAAAAGACTTTTGCACTGTGTCGAAGGTCATTACAGTAAGGTTGGGTGCATTTTATACCCGTTTCATAACCCCATAGCTAGGCACTAGCGGATCCTAGGGATTGGCTTTCAGACTGAAGCCCTCGCCCCAAATTTTTTTTTACATTAGTCCATTTTTGTTTCTATGAATGATCTGAGCCAAATTAATAAACAACTACAATATATGTTATCTTTTTAAATTATAACGCATAACAAAAATAGCTCTATCGATGTAGGATTACTATTACATTTTATTTTTAGTGTTATAACATTCAAGTTGACTATTTCCAATAATTTTGCATCAAATGCCCGAATTCGCTTTTCTCTCACGTCGATGCAAGGTAAAGGTAAACACATTATCATAATTAAACTGTGATCTGTAATACTATGTCCACACTGTTAGACTTTCGATTCGACATTACGAATAAGAAACGGAACGTGTAGCATGCGATGTCCGAAGGGTGTAGAGCAGTAAGTCGAACAATATGGACATAGCTTAACTACATTACTCAACTTTTTCTTCACAGTACCTTGCTTAAAATTATATAAAATTTTAATAGTACAAAGAATAAATAAATACAGTTGAGGGAGTGGCTAAAAACTACATATGCTAGTTAGTAAATGTTAGCATGCGTCAAGAAAAAATATGAAATTTTTCTTCCTAAAAACACTATTGTTCCTCTGATTACTGTTATTAAAAACTGAACAACACTTCAAAACTGAATTTCTAATGATTCAAACTCACTGCTACAAATCGTGTGAAAAATGCAGTTTTGATCAGTAACCTTCCAATATTTCCCTGAGGACCCTCTGTTGCTATGAGCTTACTCCATTACCAGACCCCCGTTGATAGCCCCCCTCCCCTCAAAATTTAATCTTGGATCCACTACTGAACTGAAGAGGGTTAAATTTCAGTGGAAATATCGGTGTGTTTACCTGTTTGTTTTGCGGTTTAGTGCACCTCTACAATACCTTCAAATTGAGTTAGTGTTGAAAATTTAGTAAGTGCCTTTTGGGAGTCTCAGCTTTTTTCTCCCACCGCCGCCATTTTGATACTTTCAATTTTGTATTTTATTGAAAATACGACCTTTATGACGGAGCTCTGATGCTCGGTTATTTTAAAAATAAATTAATTCCGAAAATATTTAATTAAAAAACATGCTTTAATTTGATTATTAGTTTCATAAGAAATTTGACTATGAAATTCCCTTGGTCTCTTATTGTAAGAACATTATTCATGAGTTGCTTTCTCAACGTTATCAGAGGTTGAGTAAGAGCGATAACTCTGGTTGCTCATGACTCAAATGAGATGCCAGCAATAACCTATATTTTACCTGAGGCTTCTGGGCTGATATCGTTTCAAAATTTCAAAAGGATTGTGAGAATGAGAGAAGCTGGGTAGGAAAAAGGATGGATCGAAAAATTCTTATGAAATTCGGGATGTACAAGTTCAAGACAAAAAAAAATTAATTAATTTTTAATATTGTATCCACTGGTTAATTTGTATAGAGAATTAACGCATTTAATGTTATTTTAATGATTAACGCCCAAAAAATACTAAATACAACAGTAGCTTCAGCTAACTCTCTTACTGGGCTTGTTAAAATGGTTGCCAGTCAATTAACAGGGTATTCATTAGTTCTTCCATGTTGAATTATAATCTACAAGGTTTAACTCAAGATAGGTCTTCAGTTTTATATATATATATATATATATATATATATATATATATATATATATATATATATATATATATATAATATATATAAAATATATTATGTTTTTCTAATTTGATAATTTTGTCATGTTATTAGTATATTTTTGTCACCGTTAGTACCTTTACAATCACTCTAATATTTATTTCATTCCTTGATGAACTTTACTCTGACCCAAAGGACTGACATATAGAGGTAGCCTTGTCAGAATAATCGATAAACTTACTAATGGACCCAGTCTTCTTGCTATTAAACTATTTTTATGATTTCTATTTTGGTATCTTGGGAATGATTTCGTTATGCTATCAAAACGATTATGAAGCTTTTAAATATATCGTTAAGGTACTGAACGATGAAACAGCAATGCTTAGGTTTCTAAAACCTTCGACAGTTAAAAAGGTTTGCTTCGGTAAAGAGAAGCTAAATTTTCTCGGTAAATAGACAATTCATCTTCTCACACTAAATAGAGTACGAACTTTTGAGTTTTAATCACATAAACTTTTAAATATTTGTTCGAAACATCACACGCGTTTTTCTCGAAGTTATTTTTGGAACGTTTCTGCTTACTTAGTCTGCTTTGTTTTGAAATATAGCTTTGAACCGCGGTGAATCTCAACTTTGATCTTTCCCTCATTCGGTAAACAATATAATTTATATTAGTTATAAAATAATTTCAACGAATTTCTGATATCTTCGAGATGTAAACTTTAATCATGAATAGAAATTGAACTGTCAAGACCAAAATATTTTTAAAAAAATGGTATAACTATGAATGTATTAATGGCATTAATAAATATTTAAAAAACTTATAAATGTCCATATTAGATCATTTTCTTACTTGTATGTTCACAGAAAGATTATAAAATTATTATTAAAAATCAAAAGTTTGGTTAAGAGTATTGCTCACTTGACGAAGGCTCATAAACTTAGTCTCTTCAAAAGCAGTTTTTTTTTATAATGCAGGTATGGATAAACTTGGTTTCCAAATTTCATTAATCGTCGATTAAACCAGTTCAAAATTTTATTTTTTAATAAATTATTCACAACATCCTGTCATAGCTCATCCATAAAAATATACAAAAGGACCCCGCAGTATTTAATGGGAAAAGTGGTTTCAATCAAATGATCTGAACCATTGCAATTTGTCATTCTGAGAAATAGTCTCCGTTGGCCCAAAAAAAATCTTTGATAGGATTTTCAGTTATTAGCGAATTAAGGTGCCGTTTTATCTATAAGGAATGGTTGGGCATCAAATACAATAACGTTAAATACAGCGATGTATTTATTTAAATAATTGCTACAAATTTCAATTCTTACTGGTTCAGATGTATTCTCACAATTCTTCTCGTTCCCTCCATCCAGACGCCCTCCCATTTAAGGAGTATTTGGGATTCTTGCGGTGTGTAGTACCCATCCATCTTCTTTTTCACCTCTTTATATAGGATATTAGATTTGGTTCTCCATACAGGAACATAAGTTAGTTATTGGTTCTTATTTGGAAACGATTTGGTTCTTTGATTAAGCGATAAATAAAATTTTATTTGAATCGAAATCTCCAACTTACTCAGTAACCTCGTTTGCTGCTCGTAGGGGCCCCAGGCTCATAACCTACCATAAAATAACGCTGGAAGAAGGACAGCCTAATATTCCCTCTTTTTGAGATTTCTTGGTAAATCTCTTCTGTTTTATTTTGTTATTTTATTTTTTAAGGATTTTCCCGCGCGACCAGTAGCATTTATCTTCTCGCTTTTAGTTCTCGTCCGAATGATGGTATAGAGGGATCAATATAATTAGAGATTGATAAATTATAATTTATCATAATTAAAATTATTTATAATAATTTATCAATCCCCAATTTTCGCTTTTATCTTTATTTTGTCCTGTTATTTCGTTTACAATGGTGCCTATATACATCAATGTTATTACTATTCAAAACTATTAGTTCATCAAACATAACAAAAAGAAAATACCATTAAATTCATAGATCCATATAAACCAAGCGGAATGATTCTCGAAGGGAAATGATTTTATTTCCTCCATTAATATTTATATTGGCCGAAGATGCAACAATATAATGCACTATCTCGAGTGCACTGTATACGTAGGGCCGTTTTATCAGAGATTGAAAACCTGAAGACAAAAAAAATTTAGAAAGAAAAATAATACCTGGCCAGGTTCTAATAATATTTCTTCATAATTCTTAACATTTCTCAATACTTACTACTAAAATCAATAAATTAGATTTCCATATAGATGTGACATACCCGCAATGGTCTTAAACAAATAAAGATTCCTAAAACTAAAGAAAAATAGGAGAAACTGAGAAAGAATCACACGAGTTTGGATGAGTTTATGTTAAAGCTGCGATAAGCGATGAGAGCAACGATTAAAGCGAAGCTTGGATCTACGCTTTCATATTTGAGCTTCTATAGCGGCAGAACATTAAGAAGGTAAAAGAATAAACAGTACATTCCGATTATAAACTGTGGATTTATAATGAGTGATTCAAAAGAAGAAGAAATTCTTGTACGTTATCATCAAGTGTTGTAAAATATTATTTCGCTGAAGACACACTGAAAGATCGTGAATTTGCAGAATGATTGAAACATCATTTATTATTAATTATATTGATGGTAAGAGCATAGATATTACGAGATGAGAGGATAATGCAGAACCAAGTTGAATTTTTTTTTTGCTTTATTTTTGTATTTACACCTGTCAATGTTTGTAAACAGTGAATTCGCTGGTTAAAAATTTCATATTGTGACCTGGAGGTATGATAGAGAATAATACCCAGCGGCACCTCTTCCTGTCTTGATTATTGTATATAGTTAGGCAAGAAGATCCCTCATCCAGCTCCATTTCAGCCTTCTGCGAGTGCTGTCAGGCATGTTGGTTGCAGCCATCCATGTCTTATACCGGCTCCACAACAGTGGCAAATCGTTTGTCAAACAACTTGTCTAATTTTTGTGAAGTTTGAAATGTGAATATAGAAATGTACAAATGGGACATCCACACACACGACAAATCATTTAACGAATCGTTTGTCAAATGTTTGTGAAAATATGTAATTTAAAAACAAAAGTTAGACAGAAAAAAATATGAATTAAAACAATTAATCCAATTAACTACCAAAAGTTATCAAGTTATGAATCATTTATTATTTCAATATCAACTTTAAAGTAACAACAATTATAAAATCCAATATTAAGGCAAAAATGAGGCACTCGTAGGGCAAATAGTTTGTCACAGGTATGGATGGAACGCAATGGCAAGGTAAATTCCTTTGATGCGTGAAACAAAACCGTAAAAGGAAATACAACAAATATTGATCCTTGAGGTATTCCTGCTAAATTTGGTCTAATGCTAGAAAGTTCTGAGCCTTGGAAAACAGGGAAAAACCTTTGAGAAAGTTTAATATTTAAAGGACAAAATTTATTCCAGAAAATTTTAAACTAAAATCTTAGGTAATATGATTATCTTATTCAACTTGTTCATAGCTATTTTTAAAAATTTAAATGAAATGGATAAAAAAAAAATGAATTTTCCTCGAAGTTAACTAGCTGTTGAAGTACGTTCCAAGGATCAAGCTTTTTGTACATTCCTGAAACTTTGGTCATAACTTCATCTTGGAAGTAAGAATCAAAATCTGCAAATTCCGCCCAAATTTCGGAGGGACGATCCTTCCTAGGAGGGTCGAAACCGGGGATGAGATAATTGAAAATAACTTTCACTCATTAAGTAGAGTAAGTTATTGTTTCTTATAGTTGTTTTGTTTCGGAATCGAATGAGACCACACCCATGACGATACACTCGATAGTTTAAAAGTTACTACTGATTTTAAGTAAAATATATAGAAAAATCATATTTTGCCGCTGAACTATGTACAGAATGGCCAGCAAATCACGGGAAATATTTAAAGAGGTGATAATAGACCTCAAGAGTGACTTTCGGAGGGACCAATAGCGAAAAGTTTTATTTTTTTTAGATCACTATTTACTTGTGAATATTTTTCTCAGCCTCCTGTCCAGATCTCAAAAGAAACTTCGACTCCATTTACACGAATAATAAAAGTAGAAGATTTTTTAGAAGTGGAGTATCTGTAGCCCAACTCCAAGAAAAATATTCACAAGAAAAGAGTGATTTAAAAAAATAAATAAAACTTTCAATGGATCTAGTTAAGCGAAACTATTTTTCTTAAAGATAATTTTGTCAACTTTACTTAGGTGCAACCGGAACTTAATAAACTTTTATTTTTTTTTTTCTTATTTTTGAATGATTGCTTCCTATTCAACAAATAAGGTGACTTTCTTAGTATGTACTACATATATTTTCATCATTGTCACACACCTAGCAAATGGTTTTTTAAAACATATAAAACTCAGATTTTTCTTGTTTTTTTTAATTGTATCTATTAATAGACGAAATTAATATATCAATAGATATATCTAGACAATAGCAGTATAGAGGAAAAAAAAACACCCCGAAACGTTGGTGGAGCTATGTAATATATTCCAATAAAGGAATATATAAATATAAGGAAGAAATTATTCCACTAATACATCATGTGACTTTCTTATTTTATTTTATTTTTTTATTTGTAGACAATCCACGACAAGGTGCTGTCTGCCTACGCCTATGTCGATTTTCAATGATCCCGCCCCCACTTCGAACCCTTCCCCAGGGAGGATTGTACTTCATAAATTCGGGCAGACTCTGCAGACTTGGATTCTCATTACCAAGACGGAGTTATGACTAAAGTTTCACGAATTTTTCTATTTTTTCTGTACTATTACCCATTATTTATAGAAAGTAGGATTACCAGATCTTTAGAACGATGCGGCTGATTTTGACGAAAATTCTTACAAACGTATCTCATAAACCTGGTAACGATTCCTTACACGTATTAGTCGATACTTATAGAAGATAGGATTATCAGCTCTTTAGAACGACGAGGCGGTTCGTAATTGTGCAAAATAATTTTAAAAATTTGGTAAATCTATATAATTTATAGAAATTGATATATTTAAAAGGAACTGCCTTCCTTCAGGAGGTGTCTGATATAGACTCATCGGCCTTCATTTGGGGGCGCGATCGAAGATGGTTGCCATTAACAAATTCGCCTCAGCGTGAACGTAAGCTTTCCTCCTAGTGCCTCTGCTAGGAATTAAAATAATTTTTGTATGTTATATTAAAATACTTTTAAGATAAAGAAACTCTCGAATGTCGAAATAATTGGTTGTTTACATAAATATCATTGTATAAGGGGTTATTCATTTACGTGATTTCTGCAACATTGCTTTAAATAGATCATATTGATGAAATATATCATTTTTTTTTTTTATATTGTTTGTGTAACGCTAGCTGAAAGAAATACTTCCGGAGGAAGCACTTGTCTCATTTGAATGCGCATGAAATAACATGCTAGTTGGTATGATTTTTTTTGTAATTAAAATTAATTGATGAAAGTGCTCTCATTTCCAAATATCTATTGTAGAAAGGTAATGCATAAAAAAAAAATATAAAAATAATATAAGAAGATTATAAAAAAAAAAAAAAAAAAAGCCTTGAGTGACTTGAATCAAATAGCAGAAATGAATAACCAACCAGAAATTTCATAAATTTAGATCACTGATAGTGCATCACACATCAACAAATAAAAAAGACTGACTAATAGAGGTAGTACAACACTCCAAAACAGTACAACAGGGATTGAATTTAACTCTTATTTTTCTCTCCAAGTGAATAAAAGTGAAGATATAATTTTTATCATATATATTTTTATCATGGCTTTTATGTTGGATCTTGAAAAATAAAAATCATGATTTGATGTATATATTTAAAATCAAATAATAAAAGCCAATGTACATTGTTGGGTTATCAAATGTGCTGATTATGAAAATATAATCTATCTGAAGATCGCACGCTAGCGTGTCGATTTATTTTGACTTTTTATATTTTTTAGATATTAAGTTCCATATTTATAATTAATAATACATTATTAACCAGATAAACGAAAATTAATCGAATATAATCGGATATAAAATTCGATTAGTTATCAACAAACTAATGCACGCTCACTATAACGACGAAACTGCACCTCCTATACACCAATAATTGAGCTGAACATCGAAGAAGGTATAAGAAATCATACGTGAGCGCGCAATCTTAATATCGAGATTTTCATAACGAGCGCATTCGATAACCTAATAAAGGATCTCAAAATCAACGAAATTCAAAATGATAAAATAAATCGATTCGTGAGTGCACGAATATCGAATAGGAATCGAAAAATCCTATTATTCATACTCATTTAATATAAATTCAGCATTGACTTATATTATTTTATTTTAAATATATAAATAATATGTATTAAATAAGTATAAAAATCATATCTCGACTTTTATTCATTAAGAGAGAACAATAAGAGGCTATTTTAATCTTTGTAGCACCCACATGTACGATACATGAAATAACATTTTCAATATTTGTTTTCGAGTTTTTCCTATTATTATTTTATTGCTATAGTTTACCAGTCCCTCCCTCCAATGGGTTAGACAAGTCTTACTGGAATCGGTTACCATCCTGATAGTATTTTAGAATTTAGAATTGTTTGATAACCATTGTCAGTTTTCTTTTATTGTTTCCAACTGTATTTAATCCTCTACGATTGAAATAAATAAAATGGAAGGTAACAGAAATTTGATGAAGCATGCACGTGACTAATATAAAGAGTAAAATACGTGACTTTACATCTCATTAACAAAAACAATCTTCATATTTTTACTCGACTCGACTATTTGGAACGGGGGGGTTGGGGCATAACTCTAGCTGGTTTATAATCCATTTTTTGTTGTGAAAGGAAATATTTAGATTCCTTCAACAAATCGACATGGTGGAAAGGGTGTGGGCCGGAACTAGGATATTTGCGAAGAGGGCGAGTTTCGTTTTGCCGTCCCATCTTTCATCCTCTCATCCCCTATAAAATTAATTTGTGTTATAACAGTATTTTATATTTCGAAATAATCACCACCATCTGATAGCTTAAATTCATTTTATCAACTGAATTAAGGACAAAAATTCGAAACGAAGGTTTTTTACTTAATTTTCTATAAATTTGTCGCCCTCTAAATTCTGCCGCCTCTTTGCCACCCTCCTATAGTTTCAGCCCTGTCTTCCATTATAGGCATTTCATAAAAAAAATTTATTGGCACGGTGGAATATAGGGAGGGTGGGTTGGTTCGGTTGTCTGAATAAGTGTAATAATAATAAATAAAAAAGACAAAACATAATTATTAGAAGATAATTGGAAGCAGGATACAAAGGGGGTACAATTTTAGAGGATGACAAATTTCGAGCACAATTATTTTTAGGTCAAGTAAAATATACTTTGTTTCTGCTTTTTGATTGTTTATACCTTGATATTTGTTTCTAAATATATTATCTGCAATACTGTTATAATTGTGTTGACTTTTAATGGGAGAAGTGAAAGAAGGGGCGGGAAAATTAAGCTTGCTCCTCCCTCTAGAAATAATCCTAATTCCGACCCAGATTGGAAGGCCCAAAAGGTTAATATTTTTCTTAAACCGGATTCGTTCATCTGTATTAGCACTTTGGTCAGCGTTTGGTATTTATACTTGCATGTATATTTGCTTACAATATACAAACATCAAAAACATAAACTCTATGATTTAGTACTTTATAGGTTTATCAATACAGGCAAAATAGCTTGTTGAGAAATTAATGAATGGAAAAACTCCAGTTGTTATTATTATTAATATTAATTAAGCAACAAGGAATATTATAACTTGTTATTATTATTAATTAAACAACAAGGAACATTCTTGTGGCTACTAATTATTAGTTATGTGAAGTAAACAATGATCACGTAATTTCCCTAGCTTTATAAAAGAAAAATACAATTACTTTTTAGTAGTAAAAAGAAGAGAAAATATTTATTTAAGATTGAGTGAATTAATAGAAACGGAACTCCTTCATTCTGATAAGCGCAGACCGCACAACTTAAGCCGTGCTCCCCCTAGATTGGACTGAGAGATGGAGAGAGGGCTGGGTTTCACATTGGAGGACATGGTGTCTGCTATGATTACTGCGTGTGCACACAAAATTTGTGCACAACTGGCTCGGCGCTCGTTTGCAAGAGTTTTTTACAACAGCTACTTTAGCCTACAAAAGTTAATATTTAAGTTTTTTATTTTCACTTTATCAATAAATTTGTTTAGAAGAAAAATTTCACCCTTCATTTCCCGAACAAAAATGACTCTACGGTTCATTTAAAGAAGATGGGTTATTTGTATCGCACAGCTACTGTGCCTAAACTATTTGTCATAGGAAGTTTAAATTTTTTGGAGGGATAAAAAGACATCGTCCCTATATTGATCCACTATTTTGAGGATGGAAAGTTGATCATATTCATAATTAAAAAATTATTGATGACGTCAATTCTGACATCCTCTCATGTCATACGCGGCAGGTTGTTAACTTCTCGGCAGGTTGTTGTGATGTTTTCATTAGTGACAAAATTATTTTTGGCTTCAGGGTGCTCATCCCTTCGATAATATCTGAGTAGAAAATGAAACCATTTTACTATACTTCAGATAGGTTTTGTATTTGTCATACTGTTTCTTCTCATTCCCTACAAATTTTCTTAAAACTACCTTTAAAACCAGGAAAAGGTATATTCACGTTTTGTAACATCTGTGACAACACTATTCTATCATGGCTGAAAGAGGAACCTAGATTTGTTTTCAAAAGACACCACGTTTTCCTTGGAGGAAATTGTTTGTGATCAAATTCCTTAGAGTATTTTTATACTTTCTCATTCCCTACAAGACTTCTGTTCATCGAGGAGTGTGTTTAATTAGTCAATAATAGTCGGTTATTGTGAACATGTTTGTCAATATTGTATGTGATTTTTTGTCTGTAGCCTTAAAACAGCACAGCATGAAAACATCCAAATCCTCACTTCCCACAAATAAAAAAAAAATCAAATTTGTATGGAGTGAGTAAGATTCTAGTTGTATCTGTTATTTGTTATGTTATGAAAACCCTCTGTGATCATGGGTATAGGCAGAGAAGGTAGGGGAGGCCTTACCCACCTTCTAAAAATCAAAAGAAAAATCATTAAAGTGAAAAAAAAAGAATAAAATTGAGTTGGTGAAAAAATAAAAGGTGTGCGGAGATAATTTTAACTTCAAAACTCGTGATTTAAATTTTTTTTTTAAATTGATCTATCTAATGGTTTTAACTTGATCGATATTGGCAGAGATTTGGGATTTTGCGATGCTTTTTAAAAGCCTCAACTAACTTCAAGTTATAATGGAAGTTTCAGCTTCAACTAAAACAGATCAACTACATCAATTAGAAATCAACAATTTTAAGATACGGGAATATTATGCGTTAAAAGAAATTTTCATCGCTGCAGACGATATCCTCAGGGAACCAAACGCATGTCACAGGAACTTCTATATCATTGACGAATAAGTCCTAGGATCGCGATAATTAAAAACTTAGCATGACATCGTGAAATTAAAGCAAGCTGAATTCTGTTCCAGGTAACACTAAAATACCCGAATTCACGTCAAATTTTCCAAAATTTTCATGGGAATAGCGACATGAGAGTTAAATATTCTGCTCTAGAAATCTTCATAACTCGTCACACTTCGTCGTTTTTATCAATATACTTGTAGAAAGCGAAATTATAACCTACAACTTCATCTTACTCCGCATAAACGAGAAATTTACCAAAATTTCCAATAATCAATATTTTCCCAAAATATACACTAAAGTATGTGCATGCTCTATGGACTTGCTGAGGAACCCATATAGTGCCCTTACATGAAAAAATCCCATCGAAAATCGGGGATTTTTTTTCTTTAAAAGAGCTGAGCTCACAATAACCCATAATTTTGAAATGACCCCCTTGTAGCGCCTTCTAGTTTTTTTGGAAACTGCCTGCTTTACACTGACTAAGCCAATGTAGTATAATCACAAAAACTGAAGGCGTCTCTACTTGTGACGGGTATTTTACGTCATATTTTTGAGGTGGTCACTATAAAAATTATTTGTGTGAACCCCGTTTCCACTATTCAAGAATCGTCACTGATGTGAGCATAATCTTGCTGTATAAACTTTCGGAAGCATTATCCATGATTCAAATATTTTCTTTAACCGAGTGAAAAATATTTAAAATAAATTAATTTATAAATAAAATAATCAATATAAAGCGAAGGTTTTTAATCATGAATTATTTTAATAAAGTAAAGCGAACATAAGACACGCGAAGAAGAGGAAGAGTAAAACCAAGCAGGAACCCCCTCCCCCTTTCCATGACAGGATTGTTTTATGTGAAAACTAAATGAAATCTCTCAATCACTTCCATTTTAGACTTTGAGGGTCATTTTCTGGTATAATTGCTGTGGCCCTATCTTGTATACCCTTGTAGTTTGTCATAAAACCATTTATAATAAGCCAGCATGTGTTAGCTGTTGGAATGTATAAGTCCGTAACTTATAAATATTCTTGAGCTGTATTTCTATCTTTCGAACGAAATACTCAAAGTCTGTTTATGTGAGTTTTTAATAAAATCACTATAAATTTTATTAGCATATGTGAACCATCTATTCTGAAGATCAGCTTTGTAAGCGATAATTTCATGTTTAAGTTTTGAACCTGTTTTAAATAGATATTCGAATTGTATTGTCCTTTCAAGATTTCACATTTCTCCATGACGTGTTGGTCCCAGGTCAGTCTAAAGTTGAATGTAATATAGGATTCTGTCCGTTTCTGGGATCGTTGTCAACATAAATGGGAGACAGGCTTCGAATCTATAAGTAAATGTGTGTGTAGGTGAATGTTTTGAGATTTTTCATGGTTGAACCATATTCTCCAGGATTTTTAGTAATAATTTATTATTGTTAAGAACTATTATTATGGCCAGGTATCGTGGGTGCACGTTACCGTCAGTGTCTTGTGCTCAGCTGCGTTATTTATAATAACGGTCTTAGAACTGATTCTTGTGACACTCCAACCCTCAAAGAAAGTTAAGGGCTATTTCGGATAATGAATAACGCCCCTGAAAACAATAAATTAGGTGACAGTTTAAAGAGAGTAACTGTACAATGATTGAGGGACATCCAGAAATACGCTTTCTGCTTTAGTGTCCAAGTAATTTAGTCTGCCAAATGTCCCATTAGTGTGCGGTTTAATTGTGTGTTCTAAATCCCATTGTTGTTCGTAATTATGTGTGATGCCTGTCAGTATGTTATTAGTCTTTTCAAAGTGATTTTTCGAAAATCATATAGTAGATATGAAGATGCTTTAGACTTATATGAAGGCGTATCGTTCCTTTCCTAAGTACCCTAATCATTTGAAAACTCAAAAAGTTGGGAAATTTGAGACTTGAGAATCTAGTTCAAACTGCTTAAATTCTGGGTAAACATTTTACCCAAAGAGTATCTAATATTTAAAACCAATATCAATATTTTACTGATACAATGTGTTGTTTGAATACACAGGAAAATTGTTATTGTGAAATGTCAAAAGGATTGGGAAAATTAAAATTTTGTCCTCTCCTCTCTTCCCCTCCCCTCTCCTCCCCCAATAAAATTTTGTGACAAGTCCCTGGTCTTGACAGTGTAGTCAAAAGGTGAGGAAGGTTTTTTTTTTCTTCAGTTTGTGGCAAAAACATTGGGAAAGAATATATATACAAAAAAATAAATAAAAAAATAATAGAATTCTTCCATAACTACATATCGTAGCTTAAGCTGTGACTTGTTACTAAAAAAAAGTCAATCTGACAGGGGAACGAAAAAAATCTTTAAAAATTATTTTTCTACATATTTATTTGTTTTCTAGTTTGAACCATCGTTCAGTAGGATTTAGATTTTTTCCTGAGTTAAGAGATGTCTCTAGAATGATACGTTAATTTTTTTTTTTTTAATGTTATGAGGTATCATTGCTTGAACGACGATATGTAAATAGAAGGTAATTAAAATATTTTATTACATAAAACTTAGTAATGTCGTAATCACTAGGCAATTATTGACGTAAACTAATTGATAGATACATAACGTGTGGTCTGACGTGTCTGAAGAAAACGAAACCGAACTGTTAAGTAATTATTTATCACCTAGTTCACAAAATGTTCCACTTTGTTTATTCAGCTAATTCTCTCCTCCATTTTCGACTGCGAATAAAAAAATCCTTTGTGTATTTACAATGTTTAGCATTGTGCAGAACTTTTTCATAAACAATGGTATAAAAATATCAACGTGGCAGTCTATTTTTCTTCGATGGGAGGCTTTTAGTCAAACTTAACGGAGATTTAAAAAGAAAAAAAAAATCAGCAAATTACTCCAGACATGTTTATGATTTATATAAATGTTTTAAGCTAACTGAAACAGTATTTTGTGAATAGAATAATAAAAATAAACTTTTGTAGTAATAAAATCATTGTGATTCATTAATAGCTCATAGATAGGCTTATTCATTAATGGGCCATAGATTATCAGGAAATCAGTCAAAGTGGCTTAAATAACAAAACATTAATTTTTTTCATCATACAATCTTACGTTTCTACCTAAACATCTGGTCCATCCTCATGGCCCGGAGAAGGTGACAGATTATTATTGCCGAAACCTCGCACAGTGTTACAAAATCCAAATCTAAATGACCAAAGGCCAAAAAATGGAAATTCAAATCAAATGTCTGTAAAGAACAGATAATGAGTTAAATGGATGAAGTGAGGGAGAAGTGATAAAAATTCTAGACGCAGCGTGGTAATTATTCTAATAAGAGTTTTATCTGTCTATCTCTGTCCGTGTCATTTCATATCCCTTCAAAGTCGTTTAACGAGTCTGGGGGGATTTTTTTCTCAATTTATGAGTGGTTACTTCTTCTAGTTTTACCACGCCAAAGAAATTGAAAAAATATCCTAGATATTTCATATTTTTTTATGAAATAGATACAATGGAACTCACGCGAAATTCCATTTTTAGAATACAATAAATTTTTGGGAATATGCGGGAATAACTCAAGTATTATAAAAAAAATTACAGATGTCTTAGATTCTATTCCAAACGATTTCTGAAACCCAATCATTGAATACTTTATATTTTTCTTCCCAGAAACGTCGTGCACCGTCACCTATGGTGTTTGAAGCCGTCAGGACAAACGAAATGGGCTCGAAGAAGGACGTGGAGTAATTTTTAATTTCATTTCGTGTTCAATCATGTATCTCGGTTAAAAGTTTTATGACTAACAAACGGAAGATCTGGCTTCAAAAATTGTCATTTTTAAAAAAAAACTCGGAGGGCACATCGGAAAGACACGTCATCAGCTTGAGATGCCTGCTCCCTTCTGAGGAGGATCAAAAATTGGACAATTTATGGTGGCACTGCTCCATGATCAAGGAGAACTCTTCAGCAGTGCGGATAAGGACTGCGGCGGTGGTATGGGTTTAGCTTATGTGAAACTTATGAATTTTCGATATCATTCTCCTAGTTCAAAAATTAATATGATGTGATTTTATATGATTAAAAAAATATATTTTTTGGTTTATTTTTTCAAATGTTAACTTTATACGTATTTTGTATTCATTTTTTTATAGCCACATTTTAAAATAAATAACAGAAGAACATTCAAATAACGTGTATGCTCAATCTTCGTTCTTAGATTTTAAAAAAATCAGTAAAATTGATATCAGATTTGTGCCCGCTGGATTTGTAACCTGTTCTCTCTTAAAATTTGCATTATGTTAAAGCCTATTTCTATTATGATTCCACTATCGTATTCTGCGTTAAAAAATGTATGAGAAAAGATATTGTTGGGATAGATGTAAAAAAAAAATGGAAATCTCAGTCCCACGAAGACTTCAGGATTTTTTTGATAAATCTGGCAAAAATATTTTCATTGATTTTGATAAAGCATGGTCTTAATTTGTTTTATCAGGACTCAACTTTCATGTTAATAATAATTTTATATGTTTTAAACAATAAAATTCTCACTCCCTCACATTCAACGTTACTTGAATTTTTGACATTGGCTTTGCTTAGCTACCAGAAAACCTAACCTATCGCTATCGAAATAAATTAGGTTTGAAACAAATGCACCATAGAACAATTACATAGACAATTATTTAAATTAATTGCTCGTCTCCTGGTCATGTACCTCACTACCTCACTTTTTTCAATAATGAAAGTAAACTCAACAGCCTTCTACTGTTGAGAAAACAGTTGGCTAGCATCACCAGTTCCTCTCGAACCAAGTTTTAACCAATGTTGAGAGAAACCTTTGATTTGAGAAACCGTTGGCACACTGTGACTGTAAGATGTTAAGTTAAAAATGTGTTTTGTGTTTGGTTATCCTCACTCCTTACCTCTTCATAGAATAAAGAAGGAAGTTTAATATTTGATGAATTTCTATTCTAGTTCTTCAAGTTTTTTGGGATTTGGTGTGGTGTTAATATGGAGCCTCTAAAGTTAAGGCCTAATCAGTAGACAATTAATGCGTACAAAAACCTCACACTTCACTCTGTCACGTTTTATTTATTATAAAAATTGTATTTCATTCGATATGTCTCTAATTCAGTTGCTTAATTAATACGCTAAAATTAATTTATATCGTAACCTTTGTAATAATTTAATAATGATTACAATAATAATTTTATAATAATGTAACAATTTAACTAAAAACGCTGCAAATTATTACACAATGGTTTATTATATCCGAATAGTAATATTTCAAAAATATCTGGTCTGTCTATTCACAGGTCTTTCCGAATTGCTTTGGTATACAGTTCAGATAATGGGATTATCTTTCAAATGAGCATTTGGAGTGTTTCGGGAAAGAAACATGTGAAGAATACTTCATAAAACATGACTAACAAGTTCAGCAAAGTAGTTAAGCAGTAGGCACCAAAGGAAAAGAAATTTGAAGTTTGTCCCAAGATGATGGCCGTGATATTGCCGAACTGAGAGTGTTAAGAAGAAACAGTGTCAATGCAAGTAGGCTGAGATGGTTAGAACATGTAATCAGAGGATAAAATGGTACAGAGGAAATATTGGATGTGCTCTTCAGTGGGAAAAGAAAAATGAAAGATTAAGGAAGCTAAAGGAAGTGCAGAAATAATCCAAGGAAGGATAAAGTAGAGAGATGCGAGGAAGTCAGATGCCCAATTGATAAGTCAGAAGGCCTAGGGTCACGATGGCCAGCAGCGCCGGAGAATTAGTCTACGAAGTTCATTATTTAATCTCAGCTAATGCTTGTTCTATTTAAATGATTTTTTTTCCTTTTTTAGGGAATTTCATCAGCTTTCGATTGAATATTTGCGGACGGATTTTTTTATATTCGATATTTGGATTCTACGTATCTTGAAACGTAAAACCTCAAATTTTGAGGGGAGTTGCAAAATATTTTTCCTTGGCCGATTAAAATGGTCTATTATTGAAAATAATAAAACAAAAGCATTTATATATATAGATTTTTTTCCTTTCTTTTTTTTTTTTTTTTTTTTTTTTTTTGATGCCTTATGCTGATTCCAAAAGCTCTTCCAAAACCCTCTATCTGTATAAATGGTCGAGTTACGGGCTTATATGATCTCTAATCGGCCGCCATTTTGAAACAAACAGACGGATGGTGATTTCGAGTTCCGAGGATCATTCTGTGGTGACTTGTGACATTGGTGCAGAATCTCAAGAAAATCGGTCAAGTAGTCTCGGAGAAAAGCCGCGGACGGCGGACGGTAGACTGACCGATTTTTTTTTATTCGATATTTGGATTCTACGTATCTTGAAACGCAAAATCTCAAATTTTGAAGCTAGGAGTTACAAAAATTTTTTCCTTGGTCGATTACAAAGGTCTATTATTGTAAATAATAAACCGAAATTATCAAAACTTAAGATATTTCAATAAAACTATATTTTTTTTATTGGAGTAAGTTTGGTTGACCATGGGTATAATTAAGGAAGAAGTTGGTCTATGGGTGTGGTCAAAGACTAACACACTAATAAGTATGACCTATTTATTTTGTACCAACATTTTTATTCGGCCTAAATTTTAGGCTATCATCAGGGCTAAAACTTAGGCCGAATTAATATAGTAAGTCATACTTATTAGTGTGTTAGTCTTTGACCGCACCCTCCGACCAACTTCTTCCTTAATTATATTTTTTTTATCCCCCCTTACTATGCTCACTCCCTCACACACACCCTCACCCTCTCACTTTTGAAAATTGAACTATTATGATATATCTTATGCTCCCGCAAACGATTATGATGGGATATTTTAACAACAGTCTCTGAGATGCAATTAAAATCAATATATTTTTTTTTTAAATTACAGTACAATCCTTGTATATATACTTTGGAATATAGGCAATAGAGTTTTGGTAAGCTGATTTGCGTTCTGCAACACTGCATCCGCTTGTATAATAAAAAACTTAATTAGGTAATGTTTTGTTTTTTCAATTCACTTTCATAGACTTCCTTATAATGTATAATCCAGATATACTTACCCTTAACTGCGTTATAAACAATGAAGCTAGGAGACCGATAGCACATAAACTCGCAGCCTTTAATAGCATGATTTAACGTCTTTTGAATGTACCGTTAAATGGAAAGAATAATAATAAAGAAATTGAAACAATACATTCCATAGCAAAAAATAATGGATACGATAAAACCACTATTTAAAAAAAAAAAACTCTGATTTAGCGATCTTCCAGTTTTTCCCGTGTATTTGGCTGCACAATCATTACAATTTAGTTCGTATACTCCGCTTTTTTGGAAAGGGTCTATTTTGTCTTTAGGAGAAGAGAAATATGAGGATAGGGTTTTTCTATTTTAAATGCAGGGTTTAATCCTAGTTTTTTCAATTCATTTCCGACTTTGGTGGATATAGGGCCGTAATATGGAATCAAAACATAATGTTTCGGGATGGGCCTATCTTCCGGTATTGTTGAATAGATATCATTAATTGTCTTTTTTTGTAATTGTTTTTTTAAAATATGATTGATAGTGGTTTTATTATACCCGTTATTTTTTGCTATGGAATATATTATTTCAATTTCTTTATTATAGTTCTCTTTATTTAATGGTATGTTCAAAAGACGGTAAATCATGCTATTAGAGGCTGCGAGTTTATGTGCTATTGGTCTCCTAGCACCATTGTTTATAACGACATCCGTGTGGGTGGGTTTCCGGTAAATTCCAAATTCATGATGTTTGTTTTTTACTGAGATTTCTAAATCTAAAAATTTTATGGTTTTGTTTTTTTCCAGTTCTAATGTGAATTTAATTGAGGGATGAACTTCGTTTATTTCCTAAGGAAATACATACAATGAGGAGTACCAACATGTATTTGATTTCTTGTCTTAATTAAATTCATAATTCATAAATCTTTTATAATACTGATTTATGTAATTTAATATGTATAATAATATCAACTATATTTTGAATTGCTAATTTTTATTCTTTTGTGTGTTTTTAGAACTGAGGATGAATGTATGACATTCGAAACTAGTTTTCAATAAAACAGATTTATAGAAGTGGCAAATAATTTATCAATCCCTAATTAGATTGATCGTTCTATACCATCATGCGGATGTCAACTGATAAACGTGCATATAATAATGAGACAGAGATTTCCAGCATTGCAATTCATTTAAATGATAACCATAAATTCGTCGAAGACTCAGGAGTTGAATTAATACTTCAAGTAGAAAACCGTTTCAAATTAAATATTTATGAAGCACTTGAAATAATAAAATATTTCAAATCTAATCCAGATTTTTGTATAAATGATAAAATAAATATTTGCAATAGTCCAATCTTAAATTTATTTCCCATTGACAGAAAAAGCAATTACTCACCGGAATTACGGGAGAAACCCCGATCCTTCCCTCTAATCGTACCATTTGCGTACAAGCACCTAACCTTTCTTCCATTACAGTCATTTTAATTACTTGAAACGCAATGAAGATTGTAAAATGTGAATCTCAGACAAACTTTAACTTTTTTCGATGATTACACCTGTATAAAAATCTTCTGGAAACCGAACAATATGCACTTGTTCCAAAACCACTCTTGCTTGAGTCTTTGAGTATTTTACTTAATGAGTCTTTGTTTGTGACTAGTGAGTCCAAATACCTTGTGCGCACTTACCACTTAAGGCAGGGGCAAGTGCGTACCAAGTACTATTCAATTAAATTATCAATCTCATCAAAATGGAGGTGGTTGAAACCTAGACTTGAATGTAATATTTAAACATAACCGTCAAAGGAACATATTTAAAAAATAGGAAAAATCTAGCTTAAAAAATAAAAATTTTACAGTCATGTAAAGTAGAACTTTGTAAAATTTAGTGCGCACTTGTCCTATATCAACCCATACTATCCTGCAATGCTTTATTATAACTCAAATTGTCAAATTATATTCCGTTTTAAATAAAATTTTATAAGAATCTAACCCAACCATTCATGAATACGTTAAAAAATTCAACATGAATTAATTAAATTGGTGCGGGATTGGCATGCATTTTTTTTAACAATATGATATTTACATTTTTCTCAAACCTGCCAATATTTGACTGCCTGAGAAGGAACAATACGAGGGTCCAAGAAAACAATAAATATTTACCTCAATATTAATAGACGTTTTGACTTTGTTGTGAAGGTTGCGATGAAAATCGTTTTCAACAGAATTATGAGCTTACGATTAGTGTCAGTTCAGCCAATCTAAATTTATATTGAAAAGCGTTTTTTGATAAAACCAATAAGGGCCTCTTCTCACAATTTATAAAAACAACAAATTAAAATATTTTTCACCTTGATTTATCTTATCGTCTCTCCGCTACAGAGGTAAATGATATTTATACATGCACCGTCCCTTTGGAAAAACTTCATTTATCGCCGTCGAAAATTAATATTCTCATATTCATAATTTTTCGGGAGAGGGATTTAATGAGAAGGCAAGTAATCATTAAGTACCTATAATCACCAAATAGTGCTTAAGTTTTAAGGATAAGATAAGGCAAATTGGATCAAAAATTATTACTCAAAATAAAAACTTACATGAAAATTATATTTTTTAAAAATTTGGGAGGATATATCACCCTAATCATCTCTATGTTTAGCCAAACATGCTACCTTCTAAACTTTTTTTCGCAATTATTTCAATTATTAAAAGAATGATTTTTTAAAAATGAATCTTTTATCATTTATTGTACTATCATAGTTCGTTATTTATAGTAAATAATAATTATAGATTTTCTTGCCGCATTTCTATCTCTCGGTGCCATGTTATATTTGTGTTAAATTACAGGCCAATGTCACAAAATTTTTATTTTCATTTATTTTAGCACGACGTTTCGGCTACTAGAGCCGTTTTCAAGTTTATAGTGCTTCTATTTTATCTTCATCGTTTTATTGAAAATTCGTCCATTGATATCGTTAATTTCCATTCATGGTTAAATTATAATTCGGTTGTTCAGTCAACTATATGTATCTTGTATTGCAATTTCCGAGTATAAATACATGATACATATAGTTGACTGAACAATCGAAATATAATTTTACCATGAATGGAAATTAACGATGTCAATGGACGAGTTTATAATAAAACGATGAAGATAAAATTCAAGCATGATAGACTTGAAAATGAATGAAGTAGCCGAAACGTCGTGCTGAAATAAATGAAAATAAAAATTGTTGGTTGACTTGGGCCTATAATTTAATACAAACATAATACTTATATTTGCTAATAACATTTTTTAAAAAACATACCTCACAAACGTGCACTACCAAAAATTGGTAAAAGGAAAATGCATACTTTATTTCATTAGATTATCAAATTGTGGAAATCCTAAAGGATATTACCATCAATATATTTTTGCACTCCTTTCTAAGACACTGAAAACTCGAAATCCCATTATATTTGTGTATTATTCCTTATTTCATTTGATTAATATTTCTCCCATTATATTCCTTCTTTTGTTCGAGATATATTTTATGAGAATTTTTTTTAAATTTGCCTGTATTAAGACCAGTTACAAGTTTCCGATTGTTGTGCTCACCGCTTCTGCTCGAGAGTGAAGGCGTTCCTGTAGAGAGCACTGAGGATGCCGAAGGCGATG
Organism: Rhaphigaster nebulosa; assembly: GCA_948150685.1. Lineage (NCBI taxonomy): Eukaryota > Metazoa > Arthropoda > Insecta > Hemiptera > Pentatomidae > Rhaphigaster > Rhaphigaster nebulosa. Next base: position 93,605,187 of record OX411311.1, on the reverse strand, counting down.
AGGAAGAGGATGAGCTCCCGGTAGATGAGCTTGTAGAGGCTGCCCCGCCACATGAAGAGGAGGCGGGTGAAGCCCCCGCTGGTGGAGGAAGCCACCTCATACTGGTAACTGACCGTCATCGGCGTCTGCTCATCGCGCACTGGTCGAGCTCCGTCTCCCGCCCCCGCGTTCTATGGTGGGGGATCAACGAGATCGGAATGCAATATAGGGTTAATACAATAATCATACGGATTGAAAGCTAAAAATTGAAACTATAATATAGTTTATCCTATCCAGAGATTCTATGTCGATAATATCAACTTCTCTATCGACTGTAGTACGAGAATAATTTGTATTTTTATTTAACCGGAAATAAAAGGAGCCACACAAACTAGGCTACTAATAAAGAAGGTTATAGACATTCAAGATATTTCCACTGCTAGAGGGAAAACGGGAGGTCCAAATGAAGTAACCTATTAAAGATAAATCCACAGGAACCCATTGTCCCGATTATTACAATTCACACACTTACTAGTTTCCCCAGATTTCACAGGAGCCACAAAAACTAGGCTACTGATAAGGAAGATTACAAACTCACGAGTCATTTCCACGGAACTGGGAAAACGAGAGGACCAAATGCTTTATATTTTAAACAGAGTTCCACAAGAGTCCACTGTTCCGGTTGTTATTATTAACAGACTTATGAGTTTTTAGGACTTACAACAATTTCTTCATTAAACCTGTCGAAAACGAGACCTGCAAGATGAAATTCAACAGTATCCTTTTTCCAAGAGTTCTGCATTTACCATCAGGTATCAATAAAGATGGAACTACGTCAGTAGCCTAAATATATAAATCTGCAAATCCGGTTTGAGCTATCTCACCATGAATCAAATACCAGTATTCTTAATAAAAATCATGTTAAATAAATACTGTATCCAAACCACAATAATGATGTTAAAGATAGGCCCAAAAATCGTTTACCTCTCTAGTGGTGTAAGTATGATATTGGAGGCCCATGGCAGCCAAGTTTTCAGGCTCTCTAAGCTTCTTATTTAAAATTTGTAGATATGGCTGTGTGCTATGCATATTAATACAACGTTATTTATTTATTGTATTACCACATATCATATAATTTGATATTGTATTTTATTGATATAAGGCCAATTCGAGGCCCGTGGCGTTTGTCATCCTGCTACTTGCTATTCCTTGTACAAATTGGTTTATCTACACCATGGAAATCCTAAATAAATCATATACATGCAACGCAAATAGTTTTTTTTTTTTTTTGGGTTATATCTTTCTTTTTCGGTTGCGCTTGGCCATCCCTGCCTATTGATGGGATTTTATAGCAATAGCTCTACTAATCAAGTAATGTGCTACAGACTAAATCACTTCCAAAATCATCATGAATAAGTGAAGTAATTGAAGCATATTACTAAACCTCTCCACAGAGGCATATTAGAGCATATTACTAAACCTCACCACCTTTCAGGCAACCGGCTTCTTCTTTTTCTTCCACCCAATTGGCTTTCAGCGTGCGGATGCTTCCAGCCAGTTTTGCCATGCGTCTCTGTCCATGGCAAGATTTCTCATTTTTCCTGTGGTCTTCCCTCTGCGTCTCCCAATTTGTTTCAGGTGATTGATGTAGGAGGTTCTTGGCCGCTCTCTTGGTATTCTTTCCACTGGTCTCGAATTCATCGTCTTTATCGGGCATTTGAGGTGGTTCATACGGCAGGCAGATCCATACCATCTCAGTTGTCTCTTCTCCAGAGTTTCCATCACAGTCTCTCCGTGTTTTCCCCGCAATTATCCTAAGAAACTTCATTTCAGCTGCAGTAACACGGCTTTACAGTAGCAATAGAGAAGTGCTAGTAGGGAAACAGACTTGGATAAGTGGAGCTTCACATTTTTTCTCACCTCTCTTTTTCCGATAACAGAAATGCAGATCCAGTATTAAAATGGAATTTGCATAAAAGATTCTATTCGAGATTTCTGAATTTACTTTACCAGAGCTACTGATCACTATACCAAGGTATGTGAATTCTGTCACCACCTCTTCACCACGGACAATCTGCTCATCCTCTTGAGTTCTACAGACTTGAAGGACTCAACTTTTTTGGGAAGATAAACGGCAATATTTTTTTTAAATCAACTTCAAAAACTCTTTCTAAACGATTCTACTTTTTCAGAATAGGGTCCCAACTTTCCACAACGTAAACCCCTTCGGTTTCAAGATAGGTAAAATTGCACTCAACGTAAGTTTCTGTTTCCAAGAAGCCTGTGAACATACTGGATGCAAAATATACCGGGTGCATTTAGCGGATGTAGCATGTGTAGGATGTAGCGGGGTGTTGTGATAGTAACAAGCTTTATCAGCTAGTGCACCTCCTCTTATTTTTGTTTTCTGGGGCAAAAGTCCTTAAGCCGGATATTCCCAAAGATTGACAGTATATTTTAGTCATAGTTGGAAGGACGAATTTATTTTCAACATTCTATTTTATTTCAACTTTGTCAATTAATTAGAAAATAAATAAATAAATTTAAAGTTATGTTAACTTTTAACAATAATAATTTTAACTACACTGCTTGGTTCTGAAATGCATTATGGACATCTGATAAAATCTTTGATTCACTCTTGTACGGCACAACACTGCTTATATCACTTTTCGGATATCAGGTCCTTTGCCTCAAGCATAAATGCAGCCTTATGCAGACTGGCTGAAAGGCTTACTCAAGGTGTTTCAGGAGTTTTTGATCGATTTTCAACCAGCTTCCTTGATACAGCTACCAAAGCAAGGCGTGATCACCAAAGACGAAATTAGCACCGGCTGCTGGGAAAGTCCACTGTCACAACTACAAAGATACAACGCCACTCAAAGGAAAATTATGGATGTGATAAAGATAATGATAATTGACCTTGTGCGTCCCAAAAGTCTCCCTTCTCGTGCTGTAGAGGTGGATAATTTGGTCTATGCAGTACCTATATCGGCCGACTTCCATGTGAATCTGTGAAATAAGAATTTATTCATCTCTGGAACCTCACTGGAACCTCTCTGGAACAGTGCACTAGATTGTGGTGGAAGAGGAATACGATTGTCATTTAACCGTTTAGGCTCTTCGAAGTCTGCTATTTGGATTCGGAATAACTCTCATCACTTTCAGTATTGACAAAGCACGTCTTTACACATGTAAGTTGGAGTTATACGCATATAAACATACCCTAGACAAAACGAATTTTTCTTACCAAAAGAGAAAACGGTGTATCATGCCGTTGAGGAGCATTTGAAAATCTCACTAAATCTCGGCGTATTGAGGAAATATCTTGCACTAGGCGCATGATGGTAGATCCTGTATAGTAAATCATATTCGTATTCAAGGATTAATACAATCATTGATAGTTGACTAACTCTCGACAATCGTTTTCTTAAAATATCTTATATTTATCCGATCTAACGCTTCGTACCTCTATGGTCCCCGATATCCACTATAATAACCTAAAGTGGAAGATAATTAAAATTTAAAAACAACTCAGTTTTGAAGTAAATTATTAATGAATACTATTATTAGAAAAATAATAAAGCTAAACAAAATACCCAGGTCTTCAAAAGATTTACTGGCACCTTTCAGCAATCTAGGATTTCAATTTTACTACTCATCAAACACCAGACCTAGTAAATTACCTGATGGTCCAGATCTCAAACAATTTATTTTGGGATCCTTATCCCACAGCAATATTAATTTCGATGAAAATGAACATATTCCCTACCTAAATGAAACCAACTATGGCCTGAGCAGAAAAGGTAATGGTTATTTACCTACAGTAGTGTTTTCATTTTGGGGTAGTAAATCCTGAAACTTTCAAAAATTATTTATTTTAGACATTTCGTTGACTGGATTTTGTTACTTGCTGTTAGCATGTAATATATATATATCAACAGTTCAGTTAAATACTTATTTTTTTGTTTTTTTACACCTTATTTTCTAATTGAAATCAAGTTTTATTTATTTCCCAGTTTATATTGATGTATATGGATGCCAAATGAATGTAAATGACACTGAAATAGTATGGTCCATATTAGAGTCATCAGGATATCTTAAGACAAATAAAATACAAGAAGCTGATGTTATTCTTCTGATGACATGCGCTATAAGAGAAAATGCTGAAAGTAAAGTTTGGAATAAGCTAAGACATTTGAAACACATGAAAAAGGATAGACTCCGATATAAGAAAAAGCCATCATTGAAAATTGGCATTTTAGGTGAGTGGCTTTTAATAGACAGTTAAGGCAGAGGTATTACTATTACTAGCAAATCCTTGAAGTATCATACTTCATATCTTCATTAATTTTTGTACAAAATTTATATTTCACTGATTTATTTTTTCATTTATTCTGGAGACTTAAGAATTTAATATTAGAATAAAAATTTAAGTTAGGAAAAACTTTCAGGTTTTAGGGATTTTTTCTTTGTTTAGGGTGTATGGCTGAAAGATTGAAACATCAGCTAGTTGAAAAAGAGCAATCTATTGATATCGTTGCTGGACCAGACAGTTATAAGGATCTGCCTAGGCTTCTGTCCATAAGTGAAAATAATCAAACTGCCGTAAATGTTATGTTATCACAAGATGAAACTTACGCTGATGTCATACCAGTTAGGATTAATAAAGATTCAATATCAGCATTTGTGTAAGTTTTGTATTTGCAATGATTGAATGATCTTTTTGAAATTCAATGAAAAGATAATATTTCAGAGAAAACAGAAATTAGTCCTATTTATTATTATTATTTTTTTATTTTGTTAAAACTTCTATCCTAACTCTTATCTTGTCTCAACTCAAATAATTTATCAGGGTCATATCAATGTTGAAAAACTTGAAATTTATATGAAATATACTTTTCTAGTATCATTCAAGTTTCTTATTTTTAATTTTTTTTACAATTTAAAGGTTTTTTCTGTCAAATCGTCTCATCTGCTTGTTATTAAAAAAATAAATAAAATTAATCTACTGAATTTAATTTAGAATATAACAAACAGAACTATTATATCTTAACAGTTTGTTAAAAAAATAATGCATGATAAACATTTTGAAATGTTTTCTGTTCAACATTTTTAGCAGAATTGATAAGTATTTTTACAAATTTATATAGGTTTTTTATAACAGAAACAAAATTATAATAAATCATCACTTACAAGTAGTTGAATAAGTAAGCAGCATGGACTGATGTTTTTTTATCATTATTGTACATAAATTGAACTGGTAATATACATTGTAATTACACCTATCTTAATAAATAAATTGTTAGTTGTAATAAATTTAAGGTTCAAAGTCTGTAAAAGAGAAAAGACCCACTGAATTGGTCATAATCAGAGGATATAGGTACTATCCAGTGTATATTAGTCGGCGTAATGTAATTTCTTAATTACTTTATCTTTTACAGTCTGTACTTTTACTTCTAAGTCTCTCTACTTCTTTATTAAATTAGATACTCCTTTGAACCCATAGGTTTCAGTATATTCTATTCTAATTTATCAAATTATAGAATCCTTAGTCGCCCTGGGTTTCAAATGAGTATCTTCATAGTTCAGAGCCAGAAACACCTCAACCTGAGGGATTTCTTTTTTAATCATCCATATCTAAATCAGTAGCACTTTTTTCTCATTAATTAATTTACTGGACTATGAAATGTTCCTGGTAGTTAATGATATCTAGTCCAGAAATAGATCCTGTAATACCATGGTTTCTTGATTTGAAGTCTACTTCAATGCAATATACAACAAAATGTTTGTTTTTATGTAACGTAAGTTGGGGTAAGTGCATACTCAGGACAAGTGCATATATAGGAATTAATTTCAAATCTATTTTGTTAGGAGAGCTGCCATCTATTCTATTTACTATTTACTTCCTGTTTACTTCAAATTCCCATAGGATGATAGGATGGTCCCTCTCCCAACAAAATAGATTTATTTACTTTACATGCACTTACCACTATTTACCTTACTGATTTTATAGAGTAATTATTATTTTATATTTTGGTTTCAGTTCTATTATGCGTGGTTGTGACAATATGTGCACCTACTGCATCGTTCCTTTCACAAGAGGCAGAGAAAGATCTAGACCTATATCTTCTATATTGCAAGAAGTTGAATATTTATCTAGACAAGGTGTAAAAGAGGTCACACTTCTTGGTAGTTATTCTTAACTTCTTATTCTTATATTGATGATTTAAGAGTGCACTTTAATGTAATTTAAGAAAAAATATCTTAGGCCAGAATGTCAATAGCTACCGAGATGTATCCATGGGCGTCGGAGATCGAGAGGAAACTAAAATTGCTTCTGGGTTTAAAACAGTTTATAAGCCAAAAAAAGGCGGATTAAGATTTGCTGAGCTTCTTGAAAAAGTTGCTGAAATTAATCCTCAAATGAGAGTCAGATTTACTTCTCCTCATCCTAAAGATTTTCCTGACGAAGTAAGTTTGGTGAATATTATTTTAATTCAATGAAAATTAATTAATGATATCTTTACATATTAAGACTCTTGTATGTTTTTAATTTATATTCAGAAAAAAAAAACATCCTGTCTTTTGTACCTCATCAACTTATTGAATAATTGAATGTGTTACTTTATTGTAGGTGTTGGAAGTCTTAATTTCCAAACCGAATGTCTGTCTTAATCTACACCTGCCTGCTCAAAGTGGAAGTACAAGTGTTTTAGAGCGAATGAGACGAGGCTATTCCAGGGAGGCTTATTTAAAACTTGTCGAACATGTCAAATGTAAACTCCCTGGTAATATTTTATGTCTCCTCCTTATAATTAAATTTAAAATAATTATGTTATTTTCTATTATTTAAAAATTGTATGTTATTATACCTTTATGGATAAATCAACTGGCATCTAGTATATAATAAACGATCCTATATGGGGTACTATAGAAGAAAATTACAAAAAAATATACAAAAATAATGTATTTGTTCTTTTTGGCATAAGTTCAAACTTAAGATATAAAGAATTTTTAAAAAATGGAAAGTAACAGAGGTCAGGGATGTGGTGCAGTTTATAAAGCATGAAGGATAAGTTGCCTCTGTCACTTGCAGAGATTTGATTATCTGAGAAATTAATAAGAGAATTTTCATTAAAAAAGAAAGAAAAAAAAATAGGAGATGGTAAAGAAAATTCTAAAAAAGGATTTGCTAAGAATGGGTCTTATATTTTGGCAAAATAGGTCTCACAATAAATATAATGCAAGGAGAATCATTATAACACTCAAAGTTTGACGCTTTTATTAATCAAACATAAAGACTGAAATGATCTGGATACTTAACTAGGAAAAATTATGACAAAATTCCAAATTAAATCTTATTCCAAAATATTGTGGAAAAAGATTGGTAGGCAGACTTAAATTGCGATGAAGAAATAATGTTTCTCATAATGCCACGAATCTTCTTGGTATGGAAGAGTGGAATGTTGTGGTTTTAAATAAAGACAACTGGCACCAGAGATTATGGAAGTCTTGACTCAGAGATAATTTGTTGAGCCAAAACACCACAATAATAAAATATGCATACATTTCATATATAAATACAATATATATTATTTATAAGTTGATATTTTAAATGTCAGTATAATATAGCATAATTTTGACCGAGAAAGTGTATTCTTCTCATAGCATCAGAAATGATTTATATCATCCATTTATCAATCAATTATTTGCATACCTATTCTAATATTCAGAAACAATTTTAGGAGTAACTCTATCCTCCGATTTTATCTGTGGATTTTGTGGTGAAACTGATGAAGAGTTTGCAGAGACATTGTCTCTAATGGAAATTATACAATATAATATTGCATATTTATTCGCTTACAGTATGAGAGAGGTAACTGTTTAATAAATTATTCAACACAAATCTCCATTATGAATTATATTTAATAAACAAATTGGGAGCCTTATTATATTTTTACTTTCAGAAAACTACAGCCTACAGGCGTTATGTAGATGATGTACCTCCTGATGTTAAAAAAACTAGATTAATCGAAATGGTAAAAGTATACAGAAAATATGCAGAGAAACAAAACAGTCAGTTTGTGGGTCAAGAACAAACTATATTAATTGAAGGGGTGAGAATTCAATACACCAATAAATTACATTTGTATTCTTGATGCACTCAAAATAATTTATGGATTTATTTTATTCTTTTTAGTGTTTAAAACATTTACTCGGATGTAAGTAATAGTAATCTTTTTTTCACTTAATGATCCAAAATTTTCTTTCTCACAGTTGAGCAAAAGATCAAATGAGTACCTTGCTGGAAAAAATGATGGTAACATCAAAGTTATTATTCCTTCAGGAAACATTCCCAGTGCTTACAATTCAGATATTGAAAAACCAATTGAAGTTGGAGACTATATTTCAGTCAAGGTATAATAATTACTTCATTGGTTATAACTTAAAGCATATTTTTCATTTTAATAATAATAATAATAATAATAACCTCTTTATTTATTCCGGGACAAGAATTCCCTTTAGAATAACAATTACAGGCAGTGATAGGTAGACTTCATTTTAGTGTAATTAAGTCCCTCAGAAGCAGGGAATGATGGCAAAATTCCTCTGAACTCAGTTTTTTAAATCAGTAAAGTTTTTTGAGAATAAATCATCTCAAATAAATGTTGGATATTAATGCAAATAACTTGTGCATAATTACCACAATAAATCAAAACAATTTTAACATCATTGAGTGATTTGGAACAAAAACTTTTCTGGACAATATTCATTATGATTGACACACCTCTACACGGTTCACCAAGATTTGGTAAACTATTTACAGACTAGGATTTAACTAAGTTTGATAAAAAATTTTATAAACAATACTAAAAGTATATTCAATATTTATTCTTTAAATATTTTATTGCTTTTAGCATTGTCAGAACTATAGTTAGATTTTTTATTTGGAAGGTACATATATCTTTTCTTAAGGTAGTAAGGATATAACCTCAATTGTTTTGAAGAAACATATTCTTTAGCCTTTAAAGGATTATTTAAGTGTAATAACTCTTTATGAAAAAGAGTTTTAGACAAATATTTTATACACTAAACATATAACTATAATTTCCAAATTGCTAACTGCATCTTTTAAAATCTTCAAATATTTCGAGAGTAAGAATTGAGTCTGTGACTACAACTATATAACTACTGTATATGACTGAATCTAACATCACCAACAGTTCAAAAATTTGTAATAACGTCTAATTTTTGTTTGAAAATTTTTACGTGATTCACTTTGATTCCAGGAGCTCAGTTAGCTTATTCTAGTAAATCATTCATATATGGTGTATTTAATAATATTATTTTATTAAAACTTAAAGCATTCCAGTCATTGATGGTTGTTTAGATTGTTTCAAAATGTGTTATGTAGAATAAGGGTTCAGGAAAAATAATGTTAGTCATATTGTAAGGAGAAATTATAAAATAATTTTGTTATATAATTACAGTAATTCTATGGCTATCATTTTGATTGTTTCAGGTGACTGATGCCAATTCCCAAGTTTTAAAAGGAATACCATTGTATCATACAGCTTTGCCATTATAATAATTGTTGTTGAATGGCTAGTAATTATTGGAGCTAATTTCTTATTTTGTTTTTAAACTTGTATATTTGTGTATAATACATTTTAAATTGTAGTATTTATATGTTGCTGTTAATTCACCTTTCTTTGCCTTAAAGAAATTTTAAGTGCAAAATAGTAGTTTCTTGTTGATCAATAAACATTGTGCATATTATGAAATCTTCCTATTAGATTTTCGATTCACATTATTAATTTATAACAATTTATTAGTAATATTAGGAATTATTAATGTATGGTTGGTTATTAAGTGAATTTAAATTAACAGTTTGGTATTTTAGTGCATTTAAATTAACAGCTTGGCATTTTAGTGCATTTATAGAAGGGATACCAACAGTGAAAAAATTAGTCGATAAAGATGTACTGTTTCTTGGCCAGCAATTACCATGGTTGGCGCTCTCATTAAACTACCAGGTTTTACCCTCTACACATAGAAAGACTGATAAAAATTTTGCAAAGATAAAAATGTATCCAGAAAGGGTCAATCCACGGTTGATATTACGGACAATAAATTGTCTGCCACAATCCCACAAACCTTTGTCCAGAAGTGGGTATATGCTGAACTCCAAACTAGTTCCTGAAATTAGGAGTCTAATGTGTTACAGTCAGCTACCCCCCTTCCTTTCCAACAGTAATGGTAATGATATTGATTTCGCTTATGAATTTTTTTCAATATTAATACTTTTAATTGCAATAAACATGTTAACTTATTGGGGGGAGGAGAGCAGAGTTTGCTAAAGATCTGGTTGGAGAACTGTTATTTGACAAAATGCTACTCAAGATTTTGTATAAATGTAGATATTTTTATTATTATTCATTACAAACAGGTTTAATTTTTTGGTAAATTTGAGGATTCCGGGTCTAAGCAAAACAATATGCTATTTTTTAGAAATTGGGATTTGTAAAAGGTTTCGATGTCGAGAGAGTTTGGAAAGTGCTGCCAAAACATGAATGGAGGAGGAAGAACATAGGGATGCAAAAGATTGTGATGCATAAAATGATAAATAAAGGTTGTTGTTTTTTTTATAAGTTATTTCAAGCCTTAAACATTGCTTGATTTAGAGGGACTGCAGCCCAAGGCAGAAAATATTCATGGGCCACAGATTTTCAACTAAATGAAGAAGTTCTATTATAAAAAAACTGTAATAAATAGAAGAAGCAGAGATGACTCTGCTCTCACCAATATGAACTTAAAGGTTCTTCCTTCCCTTTTGGCTTCCATTAATTTTTCTCTAAGGAATTTTCTGTGTGCAGACAGCAGATTTCTATTAGCCCCAAAATGGCAACAATGTAAATCCAAAAAATTCAAATTAGTTTTTAAAAAATAGAAGTTTTTGTTACTAAACTGATATTTTTCAAAATACTAACAAAAGTACTAAAGATTTTCTCAGAATTACCATTTTGTATAAAATTGTTAATTGCCTTCTATATATGATTATCTTAACCATACAATTTAATTGTATAGCATGGTGCTATTAACTTTCTTGGGTTTTTGGTTGCTCAGGGTACTCCCTACATTGGTTGTTATTTAGGTCATATTGAGCTTCAACCTTCCACTAGAGATCGATAAGAATTCGTTGTCACCGATAAAAAGTTTGAATTCGGTCTGAACTCGCTCAAGGCCAATGCATCGGTAATTCGGTCTCCGATTTTTTTTTTTTTTTGGAAACAAACAATTAATCTACGTTAGAAATTAATATTTTTTCAATCATCAGATGTTACCTTGAAGCCAGACATGAAGATTCTGTTGACCTTATTCGGAAACCATCGGTAAAGGAACTTTAAAAATATATAGGAGACACAATTGTTAGCATAATTTCAAACAATGTATTTTAAGCTATATTACAATTCCCGACTCAGCAGTAAAATTTTAAAAGTACTTGTAAGATAGAGAGAGAGAGAAAGAGAGAGAGAGAGAGAGAGAGAGAGAGAGAGAGAGAGAGGGAGTGGGAGAGGGAGAGGGAGTGAGGGAGGGAGGGAGAGAGAGAGAGAGAGAGAGAGAGAGAGAGAGAGAGAGGGAGAGGGAGGGAGGGAGAGAGAGAGAGAGAGAGAGAGAGAGAGAGAGAGCCTGCGAGTATTCCAAATTCTGTGGTCGTCCTGATGCAGGGCTGGAACGAGGAGAGGAGGTCAAAGGGGACACTTGCTCCAGGTGGCAGAATTTAGAGAGTGGCAAATTTCGGACGAAATTTTAGGTTATGTAAAAAAAATTTTACATACTTTTTGATTGCATTAACCTTAATTCAGTCGATGTTAGTGTTAGAAGATAATATAATATAATATAGCTTTATTGACATCATTTTCATGACAAAAGCCTCTCCCGGAGGAGGTACAATGGAGTTCAACTATAACAATATAATTATTCAAACATAAATAATGAAGATACAAATATAATAATATACAACCAAATAAAATAAAACCCTCAGCGCTTATTAAAATATACAAACAAAACAGAGAAAATATAATTGTAATATATAATGATAAAACTTAAAATCCATTAATATACTAGTTCATTAATTTACTATTTCTTTAAAAAATTCAAATACGATAAGATAAAATTCAAAATTCAGATAAAACAATCTTTATAGTGTATTAACAATTTTTAACCAGCACTCTCTGTCCCTGGCCACTTTCATCCAGTTTGTTTCCACTGTCCGGGCGATTTCGCCTCTCCACCTCATGTATGGTCTTCCTCTCCTTCTCACTTGGTCTATCGGATTCCATTTGGTAATACTATTATAGTAATATGTAATACGTAATATGTAATACTGGTAATATAGTGTTAGAAGATAATGGAACTTTTTTTTCGATAAATAGTACCTAAAATACTGTTGACTTTTACGTTTCAGTTTGCGCTGAAGAGGTGTGGTTTTATGTTATAAGAAGGAGCGTCAAAATTCAGCTTGCTCTCTCCCCCTCCCCTCCTCTTAGCAATAATCCTAGATTCGGGCCTGCCCTGATAGTGCCCCCCCTTAAAACTAGCTCTGGATTTCCCCCTGATTGCATATTGGTAAGTAGAATGCTAACTAAAATATATTTTTTGAGTTGCGTGAGATTATGCTATTTAGAGCATTATTATATTTTAATTGTTACTGATCTCTTAATTTTTTATGTAAATGATTAATTAGGGATTGATAAATTATTTGCCACTTCTATAATTTTGTTTTTATTGAAAACTAGTTTCGAATGTTATTTATACATTCATTTCGATATTCGATATTTGAAGATGAGTGTATAACATTCGAAACTAGTTTTCAATAAAAACAAAATTATAGAAGTGACAAATAGTTTATCAATCTATAATTAGATTGATCCTTCTATACCATCATGTGGACGTCAACTGTAAATGATTAATGTTATCTTAGCCATGAATATGTATTACACCGTTTGAAGTACTGTGCATGTGAAAAATGTTTTTTATGTACGACCGATGAGATGTAAATGAATAACAGAATGACAGTTGTCATATTAATTGCTAATTGAGTAATCACAACCAGTTTAATTACAATCGTCACACTATTAACATGGCTGTGAATTTTGAACACTGTGGCTTTACAATAATATGATTAAACAAAAAAAAAATCAATAATGAAATCAGATAAGGGTAGCAGTAAGAGACCTCATACGCTAAAGAGACACCATTTATCATGAGAGGCCGTTTTATTAAAAAATTAAAATTCAAGAAATAAGAAGCAGTAACACAATCGTTGAGGGGGGGGGGAGGGGAGTATAAGTTGGATGGAGGTGATAATACATAATATCCTTATAACAAGTGAAGTGTTGCATAAGATTAGTACGACCTCGTTGAATACCAAAAGCTTTGTGGCCTTCTAAGGTCTTTTTGGTGTTGTTTTTTTCATCAATAGATAGAAGCAATTATCTGCACAGCAAAATTACATTACATAAGTATGATTAGTAGTCAACTGATAAAGAGTTACGATGAGGTAGTTATATAGCATACAGCTCAACCGCAAATTATTAAGAAAGTCAAAATTATTCCCTTTAACGAAATTAATTTCTTTTTAATTTACTTTAGAAAATTAGTACCATAGAGGAGTTTAAAATCGAATTGGGGAAAGGTCTCTGTACAATTAAAAAAATATATGTATATATAAATATATGTGTATATATATATATATATATATATATATATATATATATATATATATATATATATATATATATATTGTGATTTAGAGATCCTTTTCCATATTCGATATATAAATACACATATATACGTGTATATAACGAGCTATAGCCGTCGAAAACGTATTGTGGTTGAAATATGGCTATAAGTTGTAAGAAGAGAAGACTATTAGCAACGAAATTAGGCAGTTTTTCGTACCTCCTACAAGAAGGAAGAATTGAGTTGAGCGGTGGTAAAACATATGTATACACATACATATCTGTACCATTTGAGAAAAACTAGATAAGTAATTTTTTCCCAAACTGAGATAAGTGCACTGGGCAATCGATACTGATGTCTTAGGCATTGTGTCAAAGCAGACAAGTCGAAATGTGAATAGCTTTGCCATAAACGCTTTGTGCATTTTTAGAGATCTCAGAAATTTACTAACGAATTTATGCAATTGCCCTTACCCATTTTTATCAAAACTATGTTCGTTTTCAAAAATAAAATATAATTGTTTACCTAATTTTTACAAACATTTGCCCAGATGCGGTGAAGAGATAATTTTCATTATGCAGTTCCTGAATCATTGAAGTCATGGGCAATAACTAGATAAGTATAGTTCTCCTAAATGATGATTTATAAACCGTGTGTAATTTTTAGTGGAACTCTACTTGTCTCATTTTACATCTTTATGATATTTAAGGTAAGCAAATATGTCTAGTTATTCAAACTTGTAATTTTTTTTATAGCATTAAAACAAATGCTATATATCTAGGAATTGACAATCAGATGAGTTTCCTAGGAAGGAAATAATTTTTATCTAGACCCTTCTTTCTTCTCAGAATGCATTAATATTTTTTTTCCAATGTTCCCAATTTATTTTCTTCTTGTTTTAATTTCAGTTTGCTTGAGCTTCTTTACATGAGTGTTTATGTAATAAAGAATGGCACATCGAAGAGCAATGTTTTTATCAGCGATAAAAGAAACTGCTTTGTCCCAAAGGGTAAAGATTGACCTTGAATCCTCTACAATTACCGCTCTTTTACAGGAAGGTGAGTTTAAATTTTGATTAATAATAATTTGAGAAACAATAATTTTTTATTTTACCAACAAATAAATTCGGCATGGTATTATTCTTTAACTAATAATCAATATCATTATTATTATCATCGTCATAACAAACAATTATTTTTAGCTAATAATTAATTATATTTTAACTAGGAAAACTAATCGGTGATGACGTTGACCTCTATTTGAATGCTAAAGCCTCCACAACTTCTAGTTTTTTACAACGAGGTATGCATTTTTGCATGGTGTTCCTTAAATTTTTTTAGCGTGTCTTTTTATTTTATCATATCATGAATTTGTCTACGAAAATTGTTAATTTATGTATTTAGACCTTTACGAGTTAAATAATAATTATATTTATAGATCAAGGACATAATACTGATGAATTTGTTGACCATAATGCTAGTTTGGAACAAGATCCGTACTTTAACTATTATATTAGAAAATTTTGAGTCGCTGAGTTATTTTATTTAGTTATACATATATATTTTTTAATAGGCCTCTGTCTCTCAGATGATAGCGATATAAATCCCAATTTTGAACCAACAGAGAAAGACTATGTCGAATCCTCGGAACAGTACAACTTTGATAATAATATTGTTGCAACCAATAACAAATTAGGTGTGCTCCCAAAAATAAAGTTTATTGTTGTATTTACTTTTTTATTATCTTTAATCATTTTTATTGAATGTTTCAGCCAAATCAAAATCTTTAAAGAAAAAAAGGCTTGTATTTGAAGAAAACGATATTGATAACAATAAAAAATCCGGACACAAGAGACGAAAATGAGGACAGCAACCAAAAAGAGGTTATTATGTCATGAGCGATTTGATGAACTCAGTTGTTACGAGTAAGAAAATTTTGTAAAAATTTTGGAAAACCCTTTGTTACTCAAAGAGGAGCTCAAAAGAGCGCTAGGAAATTAATCGATTTGGTTCCTTGAAGATTAAATTGTGAAGATCGGTTGAAAAGTGAGGATAGACATACGATTTTTGGTTCTCGCGATGATAGAGCTAATTTTATTGGTTCTTCAGTAACAATAAATGCTCCCAAAATATTAAAACAGCCCTGAAGAATGCAAACATTCTTTATTCTTGTACTTACACTTTTTTGTTCAAAGTCAGCTAACAACAGAATGCAAACAGTGTTTTTGTAAAATTTTGTGGTGAAAAAAAGGATTCGTTGAATTTACAGTAAAGAAAAATCAGGTGTCTCCTAGTGGAATCAGTTTATGATCACATAAAAAGGTTCTCTAGCTACGAAAGCCATTACTGCCGGCAGCGAACATCCAAGAAATATGTCACCAATGTTCTTAATATCGCAAAAATGTACAGCATGCACGTAGAAAATACTACTAATCCTATTTCTCTATCCCTATTCTAAGTGCTTTCATGATTTAAATTTGTCATTTAAAACTCCTAAAATGTGTCACAAATGTGATTTATATGACATGAAAATAAAATCTGAATTAAACGATAAAGAAAAAATGAAAATAATTGAGAAAAGGGATTGCCACCAAGCTATGGCGGAATTTCCATACCATACCAAGCGTGAAGAAAAGATCGAGGCTAAACAAAAATCCAAAAAACTTGTTGTTGCTTTTGATCTGCAACAGTGTTTACCGACACCTTTTCTCAAAACATCAGTGGCCTTCTATTAAGGGCAACTGTGGTAATTCAATTTGACAGTCCACAACCTGGGGAACAATGAAAGCACGTGTTCCATGTGGGATGAAAGCATATCCTTAAGAGGGGCAAATCAAATTGCTTTTTGCCACTTTAGTTATCTAAAAAATCAGCCCTCGGATACTGAAGAGGTTACTTTTTACTCAGATACTTGTGGGGACAAAATAAAAATAATATTGTTGCTGTAATGTTTCTGTATGCTATAAACGTATTACCACCCATTATAAAATTAATAAAAAATTTCTGGTCAGCGAGCATACTTGGAGTGTGACTCAGATTACGCTGCCATAGAAAAAAAAATATATACTGGGATGAAAATAAACCATTCACATGATTGGACTCAGTTAGTCAGAAATAGTAAAATTAAAACTCCATTTCGAGTGGTTCCAATGAAAATAGAGAACTTTTTTTTTATTTTGCTTCACTATCGAAAAAAATGGACCTTTTATTTTAAAAAAACAAAATACAATTGGAGATAAGTTTTTGTGACAACCAGTACAGTGATTGAGAAATAATAAAGACTCGCCAAATATTATTTTTTACAAAATGACACTAAATGAAAATCAAGAGTTCAAAGTATTAACTTAGGCAGAAGGGGGGAAATGCCCATTTCTCAATATATCCCTCTAGTAAATAATGAGCCAATGAAAATTAGTAGAGCAAAAAAAAAGATCTAATGGATCTATTGCCCTTAATTGACTCAAGTTTTCACACATTTTACCTAAATTTAGTAACTAACGAAAGTATCCCTGAAGATCCAGATTTGATCACCATCAATCCTGACGACGCGACGAATGAATGAATTTTTAATATTATGCAATCTTTATAGTCCTCTTTAAGTTAGGTATTTACTTGTCTACTTTTTTAATTGTTTTAATACCTGTGTTTTTATAATAATATAATTTTGTACTTAATCTTAAAAATGTTTTAAACAATCTTTTTTTTAAGAATAGGTCTTTTTTTTGCTTTAGTTTTGTTAATTACTGATTAATTATGGATAAGAGAGACCAATTAGACAACAAATGAGTTTTTGTAATTATACCCTTGTAGTGAATTGTAAGATGTTATTTTTTCTAGATTTTTTATTTTTGTTTTTACTTGGGCTAACTATTTTAATGTGACATGTTTTAATTATGTTATTCTTATGGTAATAAACTTTTTTTTGGAATTGTTGGAATTTAATAAAGGTTTTTATTGGAATGCATCAACATTTTTTCTAAACATTTCACTTTTGCAATAATTAATAAAATTTTAATTAGTGAGAGAAATAATGTCAGTCGATAATAGTGGGTAAGTTACTTCTCTTTAATTAGTGAGCATTGAAAAAATTTCTTGAAAAATCAAAATAACAATAATAATATCGCGATTAACTAGATATGTGATGGTGTATAATAGGTAAGTCATAAAAATTAATGTAAGTGTTGGTACTATATTAGAGAAGTCGTAAAAAAAAAAAAATATATGAAACAATTAAATAACTAGGCACATCACGGACAAATATGTAAAATTTGATGAATAATGGCGTTTGGAAAAATAATTAATTAATAAAAAAAAATCGATTTACAATTAAGATGAAACTGAACCATCCATAACCGCCAGTCTTCGAAGAAGCCTCTTGGCACCTGAATGTGAAATATTATAAAAGAAAATTGACGTCGATAGTAAAAAAATAATGAATACCTATCTGTATTATTCGCTATGGGGTTGTTTCAATTCAATTTCACTCAAAATATATTGATTTGGAATAAAGATACAATAAAAAAATTATATTTTAAGTTGTCAGTTTTCTGGCGCACAGGCGAGGTGCAATAAAACAATAATTTAAATTTCTTTTTTCAAATATTCGCGCTAAAATCAGCAGTTTTACATGCAGATAAAAGTGTGCGCATGATTCTGAATCACCTGGTTATCTAGAATATTGATTAATTTCTTATTCTGATTAATAATGAGACTAGTTTTTCTAATATTTAATTTAATGGTATTTATTTTTCATTAACCTATGAGCTGAACGAAAAAGGATAAATCACCACAATCAACAACTATAACTTTGATTGCCTTGAAGTTAAATTTTTTAAATGCTTGAATTCAATATTATTTTACTCCTTTCAATGGTAGATTTTCTTCTGTAGGTTAAGTTAAAAGTTGTAAAAATTGCAACACATGTTTTTTTTTTCATTTGCAAGACCCCCGGGCGAAGATTACGTCACTCCTGCTTGTTAGTAAGTGAAAGCTGACATCGGCTTTCAGTTACCGTGTGTTGGTACGCCCAAGTTAACTTTGTGGAATGGGATATATCTTTAAGTTCCAACTTCTCAGTTCGTAGTTGAAACCAGGATATATTTTCTACAATAGTTCACTTTTAGATTATCTTAAGGTCTTTCAAGATGTTGACGTTATCGAGATTAGGTGTTATCGGCAACCTTTCGAGGTAATTTTTTTCTTGATAAGCTTTATCTAATAATGGATTGTGTATTGACATCCTGAAGATTAGATTATTTGATTTGTTTGTAAATAAACTAAATTTGAGATGAAAATATGTCAAATCTCAACATAAATGAAATAATTTCATTTTGGAAAAAAAAATCAATGCTTTCATTCATTAACAATTAGGTTGTTTCTCTTTAGTCCATTATTAAATGACCCTACTTTCATAAATGAAGCAATTTCCTATATTAATTCACATTAGTTCAAATTTCACTAAATTTTATTTGTAACTTATTTCAGATTAGCCACTAGATGTGCTTCATCTGTAGTTCAAGAACCGAAAATTGATGATTTCACTGTTAAAAATGAACCTGTTTTATGTAAGTTTTTTTAAAAAACATAATTATTAAATTATTTAATGTTCTGTTATAAATTTTTATATGATGCCTGTTATTTTAGCCTATTTACCCGGTAGCCAGGAGAGGCGTGAAATTGAAGAAGCTTTGAAAAAAACTGCTTCAAACTGTGAAGATGTTCCTATTATTATTGGAGGTCAAGAATATCGCACCTCTGAAGTTAGGTATCAGGTTATGGTAAGCACTTATTTATATATGATATTAATATTGATGTTAAATGAATATTGAGCCGAAGTTTTAAATGTTATTGACTATAAAAAATAGTAGTTCTATGACTATATCATAATGTAGTATGATAACCATTAGTTGGACAATATGTGTTGTTATTCAGTATATGAAAGAAAGTTTAAAATAAGATCATCTATGTAATTAAATTAAATCATATTTGTAAACTGAATCATGATGGGATTTAAGCAATTTGATGTTAATTAATATGGGTTATTAATTTATATCAAATTTTTTCTTTTACTGTTTGGATTCTCCAATCTTCAGATTTAATTGATATTTATGTTATGATCTGTTGGTTATTGAAAGCTATCTATTTTATGAACATTATTTTATAATCTTAAATTTTGTCTTTTCATTCCAATGATTCAGTAACACATGGATTTGCAGATTGTTTTGAAAATTTTTGTTCATATTTATAGTAATCTGTGCTTTATTTTACTTTTTAAAATCAAATTTTGTTCATATTTATAGTTCAAATTTGAAATAATATAGCTTTTCCTTCTCTTGGCCATTGACCAAAAAACATGTTGGCTAGCCCTCTTCTGATTTTATTTCTGTATTTGTGGTAGGCATAAATATGGATATTTTTAACTACTCTTATGTATTCAGTAATTTGAAGGTATATTAAGAAAATAAAATAAAATAAGCTAAACAAAAAATTAGAACATAACTAAAGAATTTTTTTTTTTCGACTTGCAGCATTATGAAGTTTAATCAAAACTTTTAATGTGGTCAATTTCCTATTTATCATGTATTCAAGTATCTATGCTGATACAAAGATTAATATAATTTATTTATATCATCCACAGGGCATATACCTAATTAAAGTTAGTGAATGTGTATCCATCTTGTATTTACAAATTTAACTATTGAAAATAGAAATTGAAAAAATAATTAAGCAAAAGTAAAATTCATATATCTATAACTCCATAAGATTCATATATATCCATAAGATGAGAAATATTTTGGGGAAATATGTTACAGAAGGTATAGGAAAATGTTTTCTCAAAACTTTTTAATTTTGGAAGATAATTCCTGAATTAAATATGTATAATTCTCGGTTAGTTTTTAGTATCCAATAATTTATTGGACTTCTGCAACCTGATTTATTTATTTGAATATAAAATTCCTGATTCTGTTGTTTATTCAACCAACTCAAAAATTAAGTCCATTGATTCTGTAATCTTCCTCCTATCATATCAGTAATCCTCTGGAACAACTTAATTAAGTCAAAGATGGACAAAGTTATTTATTTCTAAACGTTTGATTAACCCCAAATTCCTTCATATGTTGCTCATAGGCACACCCCAACCAAGAAAATTAACTTTTATTTTTAATATTTATTGATGATTGTGAAATTGTATAATTAATATGTTTAATAATAGTAAAATTAGTAATAGATCATAAATTTTATATTTTATTTACTTATAAGGTTTCTTCTATCAGTTATAGGGAGATATCGGTTTGTAACACAACAAAAACACAGACTAAGTTCTGTAGTGTTGCTGTCATCTTTTTTCAAAACTCACTTTTATTCTATTTACTATTTACATAATATTTTTATATAAGGTAGTAATAGCTTCCATTATAAAATAAGCTTGTGTTAGGATTATGTCCATGGGCTTTTTAACATTTTTTTTATAAGGCTACAGAAAATATTTTTTTTTATTTAGGAAACTTGAAGATGAATTGTAATGGAAGTTGTTTCCAAAAAAAAAATACTATGTTGATTTCTTGTAAACCTTTAACTTATCAAAAAAAAATATTTGAGGTGCTCGGTTGTAAAACATGGTATTTGCATTTTTTGTGAATTAAAATTTTTGGCTAGAAATGATTCCTTTCGGCTGATACCATCGGCTGAAAGACTCTGTTGAAAATTTGTTTTCTTTAATGCATAATGTTTTTATTAAGTTTTGGTAAGTACCTGCTGGTTGAAGGTAAACCATTGTAATTTTAAAAAATTGTAAAAGTTTTAATTTTGTCAGTTATCATGCTTTACAACTGAGTGTCTCATTTATTTTGTACTTATATGAAAATGTCTATGAAAAAATTAGATATTTCTCTTGACATTGTGTTAATTATGGATTAATTTTTCCCTCCATGAATTGGTATTTTTTTATTATCAAAGCACTAACTAGTTATGGATTAATTTTTTCCCTCAATGAATTAGTATTTTTATATTATTATCAAAGCACTAACTGGTATTCATATATTCATCACATATAAGTTTTCGCTCTATTATAAGAGCTTATCAATGACATAAAATGATAACCACGTAACTCAAAAAAATGCAAACTTTACAGGAGAAGAAAAAAATGTACCAGAGAAAAATACAAGGTTAGATTCTTCATCGATAGAACGCAGGACGAGTAAGATTACTTTTTTTTGACTCTCGAGTATTGTGAGATACGCGCTTATCCATCTAATGTTGTATAAAAGTTATTTAAGATTTTTTTTGAGATACGAGGTTTTCATTCTAGGCCATTGTTATATTAAATTATTAAAATGTTTTAATAGTTCTGATTAAATATTGATTCTTGGAAAAATTAGTTCATTATGAAATCTAGGTTTGCAAGTACGTGGTTCTTGTTAACAAAAAAAGTTAAAAAAAAATTTTTAAATTAAAAGATCAAATAAAAAAAATCATCTATCTTAGTTCTTATTAGATTAAATTATTACCTATCTTTTTCTAGTTAGCAAAAGGGATATTTTTCAACTATTAACAATCAGCAAAACAACTCATCTATCTTTGTATGTTTATATAATAATAACATTCCATTATGTCTTTTATATATGTTATTTAAAAACACTATATAGTAATAATAAAGCTTTTATTTACAAATTTACAGAAACAAAAATTATTATTTTACATGACTACGGATGTCACATCCTTACAATCAAGCAATTTTAGATTTGATATCTTTAGCATGAAAATAAAATTATTATTTTCATCTTTTCTATTATTTTTTATTTTATAATTATAAGGAATGATACTAAATTTATTCAGAATTTTACTTGATTTTTTTGTTACAATATATTTTTCATCAGCCATTTTTAAGTTTATCAAATATGGAAATAATTTTTAAAAACATATAATAAAACCTCCCATTTTTTAAAGCCATTAATTATTTAGATTAATTAGCTTTGTTTTCTCAAATTCTGTTGATTATTTATTTTTAATGTTTGTTGTATTTTTATATAATTCAGATTGATATTGATTAAAAAGATAAGATGTTATAAATATAATTTATTTTAAAAATTGATACTAATTTTCAATGTTATATATTATTTAATGAATTTTAATTATTCCATGATATTTACAAAAGTTGTCTTTTTCAGCCTCATAACCATCAGAAGAAGATTGCGAAATTCTACTACGCGACACCAGTAAGTAGTTCAAAGTTCTTTTTGTTGATTTTTTCCATATTTTTGTTAGCATACAACATTGTTGTTGTATGAATTTGCAGGAGCTTGTACAGAAGGCAATAACCGCTGCAATCGAAGCTCAAAGGCAATGGGACCTCGTTCCACTGAAAGAGAGGATAAACATATGGCTACGAGCAGCAGACATGATGGCAACGAAGTATCGGCAAACTCTAAATGCTTCAACAATGCTTGGTCAAGCAAAAACCATCATCCAAGCCGAGATTGACTCTGCTGCAGAACTGATCGACTTTATCAGGCAAATCACACTTTCTCACATTCTAATCGTCGTATGTCGTTCCTTATCCGTTTTTAATTGTATTTAATTTTTTTTTTTTTTACATCTAATATATTGTGCATAACATCTACTTAAAATACAAATTTAAAAAATCTCTTCAAGAGATGTGTAAATATATTTTATTTGATCGGTATTTTTTTAGGGACACTTGAACTATATTTGGGTGAGTTTATCCAGATTTTATTATTAGTGCTTAAATATACATTTTGAGGTCAGTTTGCATTTATGATTTTGGCTATTATAAAGTTATCTTCGTGTTTTATAGAGAAATTATGTTTTATCACTTTAATTGACCAATATATTAGGCATTTCTTCTATCCTCTAGAGCAGGGGTTTGCAGCTTTTACTGCATTTGACATACCTTGGGATTGCAGCATTTCTAGCCGATCACTTGGAATAACAAAATTTTCAATGGCTGCATATTTAGTTTTATATCATTTTCAAATGTGAACAAAATTTGCCCAGTTTATGCATTTATCGTTGGACAAAGGAGTATAAAAAACATTTATAAAAATATAATTGCATGAACATAAATTCAATAATATTTGTGTCTCAATGAATTTAAAACAATGAGTTCTAGGCCTTTTAAATAATACGGATAACACAAAATTTAATGAAATCTTCATTCATTTTCTGGCTTGAAATAACATTTTAAAAAATCCCAAACCCCGCAGTAACTTAAGTTTTAATTTCCAAAAAATAACGTTCACTATTCAATTTATTTTACTTAATAATCTTGAAACCTGTTTAAAAAATGTTGGAACATTAAATTTAATGACCAGATATAAAAAAAAAAATATTAATACAATTTTATTCTTATTTCTTTATCGTGAAAGAATAGGTAAACGGAAATTACTGTTATTCTCAATTCTTAGTCAAATTATTTTATTTTTGATTGAAAATCAATATTCTTTGTGTATTTAGAGCTCCATTTTTATTTTTAAAGACTTAGTGTCTCTCTTCCTTTACTCTATCAAAGTCTTTAGTCAAATTTGTTTTTAACATTCAAGAATGTCCTTTGGGCATTTAACTTGGGGGACTCAATAGACCAGTGGCTAACCCGTGTGCCATGGTTTGCTGGCCCCTGCTTAAGATGATTTGTTTGTGCCTTTAAGTTTTTTTTTTTTCATTTTCATTTCAAATATTCCATGCAGAAAGCTTTGTTTTGTCATTGATAAAATTTTTTTTCCTTTTATCCTAATTTTAAAAATAGCTTTTTTAACACATTAAAGCTATAATTATGCGCTGCTGCTATTTGATGACATCAAATGTTAATAATTAGTTATTGTTTTTATCTTTGAATTGATTTTTGTTTCATTCTACCAATTCAGCATTGTGCCTTTTAGTCCTGCAAAGCTTTCTAGCAGAGGAAAATAAAACAAAGCTTTTCTATGCCATTATAGAAAATAAAAATTATTCAATTCATTCAAATCAGTAGTTTTCATTTAATTTTTTTAAATGCTTCAAAACTTATGTTACATTTCAGTAATTGCACGTAATTAATTTTAGTAGTATTAGTTAGGACCGCAGGATCTGTATCCTGTCTATTATTGATTTTAATATTTTATACCCAACTCATGAAGTGTTTAAAGGAAATGATAATTCAAAAAACGCTGTTAGTAAATTTTCATTTTTTTCCCATCATAACTATAGATCGCCCACGATTCAATGGCATTCCGAGGGCGAACTCATATGTCACTAACTTGAGACTATTGTGATTTTTTTCCTTATTCCTTTATTCACAAAATTATTAATAATATACTAGTAGTATATAAAATATACTTATAGTACTAGATTATATTGTAATCTTGTAATATATGTTTATATTTGTAAAAATTGTATAAATAAAATAGGAAGGTTGGGGAAAAAAGCAATGTTATTTCAACTTAGTACCGCATGGATTCGTCCTCGGAATGCCATCGAATCATGGGTGAACTATAATTATAGTCACTTAATTACTGTTATAAAATTGATTGTTTATTATCCTCAGTTAATCAGAAAATCGTAAATAAGGATTTACATATTTTTTTAAAGTATTGACAGATTTATCTGACATGAATTAATGAATTTAGTATTTTATTTTGTGGTTCTTAATTAATTTTCTGTTACTTGCCAAATTGGTATTTTTGGTTTATTTTGGGACACTTTATTCACTATACTAGTAGTAAATTTAGGTTTATAATTAAGAGGTGCCTTCATTTTATTGATTATTAGATTAAATGGAGTGCTAAAGATTTCCGAAATTTTACTTCTATCCCCCCAAAAAAAAATTTTTTTTAACTGATAAGTTTCTGATTGAAATTTCTGATAAGTTTTGTCTTATCAAGTAGTGGTTGCAGATTAAAGCATTTTCTGTTTGTTTTGTTAGCTGGGAATTGAGTTGGGTTTCCTTTTCTCAAGTTAACTAGCCTCATTGTAGTGGTTTGTTTTCAATTCTCAATTCAACCAATGCTTTTCACATCGTTTTAGTATACTTCTTTTATTTTCATTGCACATTTTTTATTTTTTCGACTTTCATAATTCAAATAGTTTGATTGGACATTTTTTTCCTTGTTAAAAAAAATAAAATAATAATAATGATCATAATAACATTTTGAGAAAACCAAAAAAATAATACTTTAAAAAACTTGTTTAAAAAAAATCTTAAGTAATTTTGAAAGAAATTTTACTTCTTCAAGCCGAAGGAACAAACTATTACCTCTAAAATTCTTAAGTCCGGCTAAAGTCCAAAATTTAAAAAAAAATCATTGCCTACCTTTACTTAATAAAGATTACTTCAAGTTGTCTTCAAGTAAGAAGGTTATTTATTAAATCGAAGGCACCAGAATTTGTGCCTTTAATAACTCCCTCTTTGATTATCTAATTTTGATATGATACAGAATATTGTGAAAATCATAATTTACTATACCTATAATTGTAATTGCAATATATTCATAAATTATGTTCAAGTTTTATCTCTGTGTATCAGATTCTCTTCATTGAAGCTCTGTATTTTATTAAAAATATCATTTCTCCAACTTAAACTGCCCAAAAGTTATATTCAAACATTTTTAACTCATTTGATAAATCACTTGAAATTTGTGTTATCAAGAGTTGACTGGATATCTTTATAAACATTGCTTATGAAACTTCTCAGAACTGTAGTCAAATGATCATTAATTGATTTTTTGAATTTGTAGAAAGGATAGCTTGAACTGAATGTGCAACAATGTATAGAATAATCAATTAACAAGAAGTTTAGATTAGAAATAGTAATTTAGTTTATAGATATTTATGCCTAATTGACTATAGAGGCGTGCGTTAACTAACTATGGTGTGTATATGTACTGCATAATTGGTTTATATATGTGTGTAATTAATAGTTGAAGTTCTAAGGTTATTGTGCAACAGTCCACCATTTTTTATGACTTCATAATTCTCCATCATTATATGCGGACAGCACTATTGCTATGTTTTATTTGACCAATACTGGTTTATATATAATTTATCCATTTACTTGATTTTGCTTGAGTTTTATTTTAATGTTTTCATATAATTCCTTAGAACTTAATCCTTGCATTTAATTGTACTTTGGCATAATTGAGCAGCACTATGGCATCATTTTTTCTCAACTTAAAACAAAAAAAAATATTTTATTATTTAATTAATTTGTGAAGAATCACTTCCCATTGTTATTTAACGTTATGTTTAAAAAAAACATTTTTATAATATTGTTGTCGACGTTTCGAAGTACTTCTTCGTCTTTAGGATCTTTATTTTATAGAATCCAACATAAACAATTACAACTAATAAATATTCACAACTTAAATTTATAACATATCTTGTTATTTATTAAAATTTTATATTACCTTTAAAATACACAATGCCCTCCCCATATCCCCAACACCTGTACAATTTTACTTTGTCAATAATTTATAATTCCATTATATAATATTCTGGGGAGTGACTTTACTTTTATATCCTTATTACACCGCACAATCAATTTAAATGACCTTTGTGCTAATCCATGCATTTATTGTCATATGCCTCTCTACCCTTTCTCTTCTCAGTATAAATAAAATAAAAAAATATAATTTTAGATCAAAATAAAAAACAAAAAGAAGTTAATTTTGACTATGACTATGCTTTTAATTAATTAGGAGACACAATGATCTCAATTTGCTCATCAAATTTTATATTTGATAAACTGTAAAATTTGTTATATATAGGTATAATTAAATGATACTATAAAACCTCTGCTAGCCAGCTATCTCGGGACTGAGACACTGACCGTTTAATTCGAGGGTTAGGTATTTCAAAGGGAAATATTAACCGGAAGATAGAATAACACTGTTTTATGACATGTGTAATATGTATCTGCAGATTTTATTATGTATATGGAAACATAGAAAAAGACAAAGTATATCTATGTACAAATTAACAATGATAGTAAAGTTATTTTTCTAAAAATTCAGTTATTTTATTTTGCTATTCAACATTTTAAACACAAAATCTCTCCATATGTTCATGATTAGAACGTCTGTAGCAGTTGGACTATGTTGCTGTCATCTTTTCCATCGGTCAATTTGCAACTCATCACTCCACTCATCACTCACTACAACGTTGGTTTTAAATTTGTTGTTAAAGAGCTTTCTCTGTTGAAATTAGACCGCTCGGACATTCCTGAAGAAACCACACACAAACATAGAGTTTCGTCAACAATGTTTTTTTCTAGATGGAGCGAGTTGAAAAGGTTTTGTCTGATTCAATTATTAGATGAAAATCTTCATTCGAATGCCTGTTCCTTCGCATTGACTGTACCGTTGACTGTACTTTTCCCAACGTTCATCTCGACTGATTTTGGCCATAGACTCACCACTGTCAATTCTCTTAAAAAAGCATTTCAGTTCCTCAATAGACTCACTCATGATTAATCGCAATACACAAATCCCCTGTCCTGGTCCAAGCTGAACTGACAGAAGTGGGAGCAAATATCTCAGAATACTATGTAATAATAACAACTGGTCTCCGTCACAGTCTTTTCTCTGTTATCTTCTTTTTATTTTTTTCACACTAGGCCTGTTAATAAGAGGCTGGTTAACAAGGGTTCTACTGTAACATATTTATTATATGGGTATATTTTAACCTTGGTAACTTCGTTTTCAATATTTTCATCATAATGGTTTTTTAGTATGCTAAATCAAAATCAGCCATAATTTTTGGTGCAAATGAATCTATAAGGCTAGTTTACTTAATAATTTGAATATTGTTTTAAATTTATTTGACCAAACTTATTTTTTAATGTTTGTATATTTCTTTTTGTCGGGGGGATGGAAAGAAATGTTTTCTTCTTTCTTTTTATAATAAATTTGAACAAATAAATTTTTAGCAAGTTTTTATTAGGTGTACACCTTTGCTTCTGCCGTTTTTCCCCAAAATGCAAGACTTTTCTTTAAAAGTAATTAAATACTTATGGTTCAAAGTATATAGTCTGTTGCTAACTACTATTTTTTCCCATCTTTCTGGCAATTGTCGGATACATTTAGAAAAAATGGTGCGTCTTTTGAGGTGATCCACAAATCGATCCATTTTTTTACATCTTCATAAGAGCAGAAATGCTGATCACCCAGGCCGTGTGCCATTGATTGAATGAAACAAATGGTAGTCGAAAGGAGCAATGCCTGGAGAGTACCGTGGGTGCGGTAAGATTCCCATTTCAGTGTTTCAAAGTACATATGTCTTGACCGTTCTTCCGATATTTGGCATACCATTGTCATACTGGAGAATAATTTTGTTGAGTCTCTCTTGGTACTGTGACCATTTATCCTTCAATGCTCGGCTCAAATACATCTACCGATACCGATGCAGATACCGATCCTCTGTGATGGTTTTACTCGGTTTCAACAGCTCAAAATATACCACACCGAGCTGGTCCCACCAAACCGCAGATTATAACCTTGGCACCATGAATATTCAGTCTGACCATCTTATTCATCAAGTAATTGCTCCAAACCCGATTCTAGAAAAATGTTCTCTCTTCCACCTTCATGCCACTCTTTGACTTCAAAATCACCACTGTTGAAGCGTTGAACCACTCACGAAACATTTTTTCACTAAGAGTAGCCTCACCGTAAGTACTTGAGAGCATTCAACAAGCCTCAGTCGCAATGTTCTTCAATTGAAAGCAGAAAATCAAAACTTCCTCCAATAACAAGAAAACAGACATCTTCGATCGAGAATAAATTTATGGTGCAATCACAAATTCATTAATATGGTGCTGCCATTGTATTGACAGATGTCCAAATTTACTGTTAGACATTTTGACCTAACCTATTTTGACCACCACCTACCACTGCAGCCATTTATCAAAAAACGGCGGAAGCAATGTGGTAGGCCTAATATTTTAAATCAGTCAGGTTATTCACCCTTGTTATGAATAACCTTTTGCCATTTAGTGTGTAAATTTTCAATGCTGGATCAATAAATATCAACTGGTTTTTGAACAAAATATCTGGTGATGACATTTTTGATATACTCCGAATTTCAATTTTATTTTTTTTCAATAAGTGTTTTAGCGATCAGAATGAAAATTCGATGGTGCAATGCTGAGCTAATATGGTGGGTGAGGCAGTACTTTCCACCACAATTCATTAATTTTGTCCAGGGTCAGTCTTGCACAATGTGATCTTGCATTATCGTGGTGTAGAATGACACCTTTTCTGTTGATAATTAGTGGACACTTTTCAATTAAAGATAGATTTACTCGATCCAGTTGTTCACATAAAGATCTGGATTCACAATTTGTCCAGCACTTCAAAATGAACCATTCCGAGAATCCTACATCTAACACACAAAAGCACCTTTTTAGGGATAAACAAATGTTTCTGGTAGGAATTGCTGCATTACTACCGTTGTGAAACTCAAAAAGCATGCATTGAGAGATATATACCTCCTCTGGCCATTTTATCCAAAATGCAAAAAAAAAAAAAATTAAAATTTAATTATTTACAAGTAAGCAAGCCATTGTAACCTTTAAATGTCTCTGAAGTGCACAATGAGCTGATAAATTAT
The DNA here is from genome assembly GCA_948150685.1 of Rhaphigaster nebulosa. NCBI lineage: Eukaryota > Metazoa > Arthropoda > Insecta > Hemiptera > Pentatomidae > Rhaphigaster > Rhaphigaster nebulosa. The sequence continues at coordinate 93,574,864 of OX411311.1, read as the reverse complement.
AAACAAATATTAACATGTGTAGAAACGCCATTACTTTCCAGTTTCCTCAATGTCTACTTTAAAACACAAATGTTTTGGTTGAAGAATCTTGTCAATATAATTTTCCAAACCTCAGATATTAAAATAAAGCAGTTTTAGCGTGTTTTTTTTTTTTTTTTTTTTATCTACTTTTGAGCATGTGTCAATTTTTTTCATTATAGAATAATTAAAAAAATATTGATCAAAATCGGTGACAGACATGATGTGCACTGCACTCTCCTTGTGAGTCTTAATATGTACTTTGATTGTTTGATTAGTTCAACATTAAATAATCGTCACAAATTAGTTAGTCTAATTAATGAATAATAATAATTTTAAAAGTCATTATTTTATTTTTCTTTATTATTATATATATATATTTTTTCCATAGGTTGAACGCATATTTTGCAAAGGAGGCAGTAAAGTACCAGCCCATCAGCCCTGATCCAAAATCAACTATCAACTGGCATAGGTATCGAGGGCTCGATGGCTTTGTTGCAGCAGTCTCTCCATTCAATTTCACTGCAATTGGTGGCAACTTAGCGTATACTCCTGCTTTAATGGTAAGTTCAAGATAAATAATTTAATATGGTTAAGATAGTTGAAATATTTGGTCCGTCTGTTTTGCCAGATTTTGTTTAATATTACAATGAGAAACACATTTGTTTTTTTAAATTATTATTAATAAAGTTTATGAAATTTTCTGTTGTTTCAGATTATCTTAATTATTGTTTTTCGTAAACCATTTAATTTTTTGATGGAATGAAAATGATACCATATTGCTAGTTTTTGTATTTATATTTAGAATTAAAAAAAGAGTTCATTTTTCAAACTAGTTGAGTTTCATAATCCTTCAATTAGATATATTAAAAGGTTTTTCTAGTAAGAATATAATAATATTGTAGAAGTAACTAGTATTTGATCTATATTAAAATAAAGTTATATAGTACCTTATATATGTTGTAGTTAGGTTGTGCTGAATAGAATTATTTTTTTAATTAGAGTTGATTTTTTATTTTATTAGGAATTGTTTGTTTTGGTCTCATTACATAATAAATTTTATAAAGTACACTGTTATAATAACTTTGATTAATACATCATACAGGGTATCCATCAGCCTTGAATTTCTTGAAGATCGGGAATTCTGCTTGAATTTTTCTCGTTGGAAGAAATTCGGGAATTATGCTTGAAAAAACGGCCAGTCATCGGGAATTTTTAGTTTTAGTCTAATAATCCTGTTTTTCCATTAGTATTTGGCTACAAGTATATAAAATGTTAAGAAGGGCTAATGCTGTAGTCGTTAACCTTACCATATCTAATTCAAAGAAAGTTAGAAAAAGCCTCCTTCCACTTACTTTATCTATCTCTCTCAAACACGTTCCCGTTCTATTTTCTATTCCACCTTGCATGGTTCGCTTTATCTGTCGCTAAGTGAACTAAAGTTGTTATGAAATGGCAAAATAACTTATTAGCTCCAACCATTCCAGCTCCACCATTGTACTAGGCTCCAGTTCCAAACTACTTGGAGTTTCAATTTCAACTGATTTTAACTCATCTTCTTATAATAAGTTTGTCGGTTCACCACGTGTCCTTGAGGCCGAGGGCGGAGTGACAAAGATAAGGGGTTGCTATAATTATGAGTGTGAGCAATATTATTATTATTATTATGTATACGATATTTTCAATCTTCAAAAATACACAACACAAGCAAAATGATGTAGGCTTAGTGGACGCCTGGAAGACATAGTTTGTTCAGATGATGTCTTTCTCTTAGCACACAGGTATACAGATATTTTGGGGATGTTGGCAGACCTGAAAATAAATGCAAGTAATTATAGCTTAGAGATAAATAAAGGAAAAACCAAAGTGATGAAGGTTAGCTTGAGATCCTACTGTATGGATCTGAAACCTGGAAGGTCACCAAAACTATAACGAGGAAATTACAAATCTTTCTTAACCAGTGTTTGAGGAATATTTTAATAGTGTGGTGGCCTAGATTGATTAGGAATGAGAAGCTCTGGTGATAAACAGGACAGAGGGAGATTGATGCCGAAATCCGCAAAAGGAAGTGAACACACCTTACGCCGTCCAAAGGACAACATTGCAAGATAAGCCCTCTACTGGAACCCTCAGGGATGCCGTAGAGTTAGTCGATCGAAGGTTAACTTAGAGGAGATCTATAGAGGCTGCTGCAAAACGTGTTGGAATCCGATGGGCAGAAATTGGAGAACTGGCTGCTGACAGAGACAGATGACGAACATTCATAACACCCCTACGTCCCACCAGGGATTTCAGGAATTAATCAATCAAATAATCAAATGACTGGAACTTTTTTCAAAACTTTACTGGCAAAGCAAATAAATAACAATAATGCATTAAAACAATTTTTTGAAAAGTTAATTCATTTCAAATCTTTAATACTAGGTGGTTCTTCCTCAGGTATTTTTATAAGGATTTAAAAAAATTCAAATTTTGAACAATGCAAAAAAAAAAAATAAGTGGATGTCCCTCACTTTGATTTTACTGTAATTAATTAACTAAACATCACGATAATTATGGTTTATTATGACTTTATGACATAGCTGTTCGTGAACACTATCAAACAATTAGGTCAAACAAAACCACTCTTCTGAGGCTGAATCTATTTATTTTGTTTAAATTAAAGTGTAATCTTAGTTTGGCTTATTGGCTGATATTCCCCCTTTTATGCTAGATAGTAATGCATTAATTATTTTCATAGGGATGTGCTACATTATGGAAACCTTCTGATACAGCTCTGTTGTCAAACTACAACATTTACAAAATCATGACAGAAGCTGGTGTACCCCCAGGAGTTGTTAATTTTATACCTACAGATGGTCCAGTTTTTGGAGATAACATCACTGCATCTCCCTATTTGGCTGGTATCAATTTTACGGGATCAGTACCGTAAGTTTTTTTTTTTTTTATAATCCTAATATTTTTAATGACTATATTGATCATCAATGAAATACTTATACCATCACTGTGTTTTTCATAATTTAATCTGTGTTTCTAACAGTTCAATGTATTTTATGCTAAATAAAAGTGTCTAATAGATATTGTCAAGCTTTTTTATTTATTTAGTTATAATGAAATATTACTTCAATATGGAGCAATTATCAGTTGTATTACAATTATTAGTTTTATTAGTCTTGCTTAAAAATTATATGTTGTACGATAATATTAATTCAATAAAGATGTCAAAATGTTACAACACATTTATGAGCTATTTATATGAAGACAAACACAATTTATTTGTCAGAGTATGTTTTATATTTCTTATTGGTTGGATGGAAATATTTATTGGTTTTAAAATTTGGTGTTTTTTTTTTCTAAATAAGAGTTTTTCTGGGGTTTAGGATTATTATAAAAGATAAAGCAAAATCCTTCTGTAGAATTTCAAGATACATTTTGTAGATAGAAATACAAGACAGAAATACTCTTATTAGAGTAGAGGATACAGTTAAATCTCTTATGTTTCAATGTTTTTTTTTAAAACAAGTTTGATGTATAGAATTTGGATTAATAGAAAAATTGCAATTTTTCATAATTGAAATACACATGGGGCATTCTCATCAGACTTGTCAAATTTGATTCTTTCGGCTTTTGTTGTTACATGCCTCTAATTGTTATGGAGTTGGTACCAATTTTTCTATTTATTATTGGTGAATACATCTATCATCAGTAAATGGTGAATGGCCAATATATTTACATTTAAAGTAATTTTAAAATTCAAAATTCCCATGTCTATTACCATCCACATTTGTATACACTGATGAAAACAAAAATCCTAGCTCAAATTTAAAGGAGCTGTGTTTAAGCAAAAGTGTGCTATTAAAAAAAAAAAAAAATGAATGATTTTCAAATTTTTTAACATTTTCAATGATTATCATCAAGAACTTATGTCTCCAGGGTATGGTGAAAACAAGTGCTCAAGTATGTTACCTCTATGATTTCTTTTGTAGGTTCAGTGACATAAATTTTTCTGGATTCCAGGGTAAAACTGCTAAAGTAAATATATTATGAGGAATTCAGGGTTACCACTTTATAAAACAAATATTACCCGAGATCATAGCACTAAGAAACTTAAACCCTCGTTTTCGCCATTCCCTGGAGACCTAATTTCTTGATGACCTCCCAACCATTTTAACCACAATTTACTTTAAATGTAAATATTTTGGCTATTCAGTATTTACTAAATATGTACTCATCAATAATATACATAAAAATTGGAGTCTACTCCATAATAATTAGAGACATGTAAAACCAACCTCAAAGTCAAAAGATGCGAATTTGACAAGTCTCATGAGGATGACCTATATGTATGTTATAAAGAAAAACTTACAATTAAATTTTTAGTGTTATAGTGTCTTTGTTACCCATAAATATTGGTTCTTAGACTAAAATTATATTAATTTATTATCTGAAAATTATTTAATAGTGCCACAGGGTCAAGCTTGAACTGAATCAAAACTTCTTAAATATTTTTTAAAAAAAAATAGAAATTAAATTATTGAAACACATGGTGTATTCAATCTTTCTTGAAATATCAGTATATTTTATAATAGGAAAGTGTTTTATTTTTCATTAAATATATATATATATATATATATATATATATATATATATATATATATATATATATATATATATATATATATATATTAGAACCAAAATATACAGATCTCCATCCAGCTGTTGGTTTTAAAATATCTGATGTGGACACCCCATGAATTCCTTGTACGCCTATTAAACTATGAATCGGTGGCTCAAAAAGTGACCCTGAATATAATTACTAGTTTCCCAAGATAGTAGTATCTCAAAAACGATATCCAGCATCACAACATCCATTTATTGGCACATACACACACACACAAGCTCTTGTTTCCGGAGGTCTCATTCCGTTATTATATGTCGTTTTCTTTCAGTTGGTGATAAGTTTCCAAGCGATTTCTTCATGTTCCTTGACAACATTAGAACTGTCTATGTCACTAGATAAAGCATTGGAAATCGACGGCTTCGACATTTTAAGCGGAAGAACCTGCTTAACTTATACCTTATTCTCCTCCTGCAAACTTATTCCGCTCACAAATGGGAAGGAAAAAAAAGTATTTTACACTTAATTTGTATACTTTAAAGAAGTAATAAAACTGTTTAATTAGTGTGGAAAAAAATCGCGTTTATAACCTTTTATTACCGAGTTATATGATTTATGTATTAAATGTCAATATACCTTTTGATGTAAGTTTATTAAAGTACCCCTTTCAGTTCTTCAATTTCGACCAAAATCTATTATATTATTTATATTGATATAAAAGTCTAATTTACCAAATTTGAAATTTTTTACATTATATTTTAATATATTTTTTTATGAAATTCTGATATGACCTTTAAGTAAAGTACCATTTCAGGGTTTGCCATTTTTAACAAAAATTTATTATGTTATTTATATGAATATGTAAGTCTTAAATACCAAATTTGAGAAGTTTTGTATTATATTTTAATATAATTTTTTATGAAAATCAATAACGACCTTCAAGTAAAGTACCACTTCTGGTAATCGTACAGTGACAAAAAAGGGAGGCTCACAACTAGATTTTACAATAATCCTAAATACAATTTTTTTTTTCTACGGCTAACCATTTTTGAGTTAGGTGAGATACGTTCGAATGAACGTACGTACAGACGTCACGACAAAACTTGTCAAAATGGATTCAGGGATGGTCAAAATAGATATTTCCATTGAAATCTGAAAACCAAAAATGTTCATGATTATAATACTTTCTTTTCTGCTTACAAGGAAGTAAAAATTTATAAAATAAAGAGAAAATAACGGATGTTGCAGTTTTTGAAACATTTTTTTGTTTTGGGTCATTATACTATGGGCCCAGTTACCTTCCACTTTCTGTAAATGAAATCTGTAAATTTCTATTTTAGATTACAAAATAATTCTATTTAGTTTATAAAAGTTCAGATATAACTTTGAATTTCACAAAGTTACTATATTTTTATACAATCCAATTGATGAACTATTTTGTTGAAGGACTTTCAACCGACTGTGGGCCCAGGTTGGCCAAAATATCAGCAAATACCACTCATATCCTCGTTTGATAGGCGAATGTGGTGGTAAAAATTATCACTTTGTCCATCCATCTGCCGAAGTTGAAACCGTTGTTCCTACCACCATTCGATCATCATTCGAATTCTGCGGTCAGAAATGCTCAGCTTGTGCGAGGATGTACGTCCCACAGTCTTTGTGGCCCAAGGTACTGAAATAATTTTTAACATAAATGCAGTAAATTCATTCTTATTCACAATTTTCTTAAATATAATTGTTAATTGGATCCCTTATCCTAGTATATCCAAGAGAAAAAAAAAGTCAAATATGTTATAATCATAACATAACAACAAATATCAAACAATAACAAATAATATCATCTGTCACAGTTGATTTATTTTCTGTTATTTTTGAGACTTTTGGCTTTCTTGTTTGGAATTTTCTATTTATGTTCTTAAAAATAAATAAATTTATGTCTCATTTTGAGCTTTCGCTCTTGCATATCAATATGCTAATTTATTTAATTATTAATGTTTATTTTAAATACTCAAAAATAAGTAATATCAATTTAACTGATTTAAAATTAAATATTATTATTTTATTTTAATTTAATATATTAATTTGCACACATGCAATTTATATTTATATTTTATATATAATTATACTATATTATACAGCCCGAAACAGTTTTGTAAGGAAAGGAAAAATAATATTTCAATTTTTTTTTTTTTAATAGTTGCATATGCATTATATAAAGAATGTGTGATACTTTTAAATTGAATAAATTTCATTAATATGTTACCGTCTTTTTACTTTTATGTTGTTTTTAATATTTTTTTTTCTTATTGATTAATTCTTGGTAAGGAAGAATCTGTTGTCTTATGACCTTTCTTGTTAAATTATTGTAACTTTAATTATTTTAATATATTTAATTTTTGTGAATATTATATGAATTATATATTGTATCATTGTAGATAAAAGATGGCTTATTAAGCCTGAGGAATAAGTTAAAAGTTGGCGATGTTAACGAATTCGATACATTTATGTCAGCCGTGATTGATGACAAAGCTTTCCATAGAATTAAGGGCTATATTGAACATGCCAAAAGTAGCTCTAACGTTGAAATTATTGGAGGAGGAGGTTACAGTGACAAGTATGTGCTTTTTATAGTTATTTATGTTTGTACAGCATGTATACCAAATTTTATGTAGTTAAAATCTTAAAATATGCAACAAAGGGCATTAAAATATTTGTAATCCAAATAATCAATTATGTTTTATGTGATTTTAACTTAATACTTTGATATTACAATCTTAAATTGCTAGTGCTTGATGTATTTTCTCATTGTTATATTACCGATCTTATAACCCTAAGAATATTATCATATTACCCTGTATTAAGTTTTAGTAGATAGTTTTCTTTCTATGTTTAGAACTGGTTACTTCATCGAACCAACAATCGTCCATTCAAAAGATCCATTAGACAAACTCATGACTGAAGAAATATTTGGACCACTGCTTAGTATCTACGTTTATCCAGACAAAGATGTCAACAAAGCTTTAGAATTAGTGGATCGTTCTACTCCATATGCTCTTACTGGTGCAGTTTTTGCAAAAGATGAGTGAGTAAATTGAAGAATATCATTAATTTATTTTTTAAATATTTTATGGTGGATCATATTGTATAAATTAAGTTGTTATTGTTGATATAAAATAAGTACTTATTATTTTCTTTTGTGTGAAGATACAAATCAATAAATAGGATCTTTATCTGGGAATGGAATTGATGTTGTTACAGTCAATGAGATCGGGGAAGGCGCCTTAGTCGAAGTGGGTGAGGGACCAGCGTTTCCAAATCTACAAGCCAACCGTTCCCCCACTCTTGTTGCACCCAACATTTTGTTATTGTATCTCACAGTTACCATGTTTCACTGGACATTGAACTAATTTCATAGATTCCTCTTAAAGACATCTGTTTTGTTTAGGATGGCCTGTAATTCACTCTGCTTACAATATTTTTTAATATTTTATAACAATATTATAAAATTTAAAACTTCTAAGAAATTCATTTTATTTTTACAATGATCTGTATTAGCTCGTTTTTAGCAGAATTTAGTATTGGAAAGCTCACAAAATACGACAGGCTGTTAATGTGTTCATTGTTATGACATTAAAACTTTATACAATTATAATATAATAATTGTTGTTTTTTAATTATTATTTGAAGTGCTTCAGCTTAGGGTATACGCATTTTGGAAGCTAAAGATATTCATTGAGAACCTACATTGGTCTTAAATTATACCTATAATTATTTTTATTTATTTTTTTTTTTTTTTAGTACCCACTTAATGATATTCTCCCACATAGGTCACCATTTTTAAATTCAAATCTCGAGAAAATTACTTGGCAAAATTCTTCTTATACATTACAAGGGTTATCTCAGTTTTTTAGTATACATATAATTCCGGCAACTAAGCTAAACTCTAAAATTTAAATAATAATAAAAGAACAGTGAGATCACAGAGAGCTGGTTTGATGCAAAGCCTGAACTCCTCGAATGAGAGAGCTTGGGTTAGAGATGGCAATGCTGGATCGAACTCATTGGCCCAGCCTGGCCACGCCCCTTGAGCCAGATGCCTTCCCCGATCTCAATGACTATAATGAAATTAACTTTTATTGTTTCACTTTCAGAAATCTTAATTTTTTTCCTGATGCAAACCTTCTTGGTTTTAATTAATCGTTATTTGCTGAAGGGTATATTTTTATGTATTTAGTTGCAGAAAGCTAAATAAACTTTGCCTTTTTAGGGACTTCCAAAAAATGGCACTTAACAAACTGAGGAATACTGCTGGTAACTACTACATTAACGATAAATCCACAGGGTCTGTAGTTGGCCAACAGCCATTTGGAGGCTCGAGAATGTCTGGTAAGCTACTTATTATCTTTCGCTCATAGATTCTTTATTATATCAATGAAAAGGTAAATGGGAAGTGAACAGAAAACATTTTATCATTCAAGATTTCTTTGATGAATGAGATAGTTTTGCCAAACAACAAACAAGACATTGTTTGTCTCACAGGTATCTTTACATTATAGACTTTATTTATTTTTCTGAAGATCTAAAACTCCAATGTCTGCTCCCTAAGCCCTTTATGGACTGCCACAGGATTGATATATTTCATTTATTTTATAGTACATGAATGAGTTTTATAACTGATTTTATCACATATTTTATTTTTAGGTACCAATGACAAAGCTGGCGGACCTCATTATGTGCTAAGATGGGCTTCTCCGCAAGCTATCAAGGAAACGTTTGTTCCACAGAAAGAATGGGCTTATCCCTACATGAAATTGAAGTAGGGATAGACTAATACAAATTATATATATATATATATTTGTGTATATACCATTATATGCGTATATACTGTGATAATAGGCACCCAGTATTTAAACCAGTATTGTCTTGAGCTCCTAACGGTGCTGGCCCTGTTTATCCACAATTTAGAATTGTTACCACAACACTGTTTTTAAAAGTCGTCACGGCTTATATAGGGAAAACTAAAGTTATCTCTATTTTATTATTTTTAAAAAATGTATTTATAAAATAATTTATAATTGTGTAAAATTATTTATGATTTTGAACTTATGTATATGTTGCTACAATTGTTTTCAACGTATATATATTTTCTATTGCATTTGTTAGGTATTTTTACTTACACCCTTATTATGTAAATTTTAGGAAAGGAACTAAAGAATAGTCGAGAGTAGACTCTTTATATGCTTGTCGGTAAGATTGGTGTCTTATTGTGCGTTAGACTGTCTGATTTATGTGTCAAAAGTAAACAAATGAACATATGTTTTTAAAAATTAACATTGCTCTACAATTATTTATTATTTTTGTATTATCATTTTTATGCTATTAGTATCATTCGTATTTCTTTCAATTTAGTCTATTTGCAATTTTGATTTAGTACAAATTTATCATCCCGATGTAAGTCCTTTTGTGTAAAGAGGGCAATTTGTGTTATGAACACATGTTATAATTTAAGTAAATACTTTTATTTTAAATATAAGACATGTAAAAATACATTATTCTCAAACTTCTTTGAGTTAGCAGTTCATATTCCCTTTTAACCAATATAAAAAAATTATTTGGAATTTTCCACTTATGTCGTGTTTTTCATTTTGAATTACTCCCAAAATTTGTATCCATTTCATCGTTCCACCTTATTCTTGTTCCTTATTTTTTCCTTCATCCTTCCACTTCCCATTCCTTAGTTAACTTAAGTAACATTTCAGATGTTATCTTTTTTACATGTCCTGACATTTGTACGGTTCTAGTGATAAATCGACATAGTTTTATGGAAAACATGTTAGAACTGCGGGGGATGGAGTTTATTAATGCTTTGGCTTTCTTACTTTCTTCTATTTTCCTCTTTTTACTTATTGATTGTATATGGTTCATTAATTATATATATATATATATATATATATATATATATATATATATATATATATATATATATATATATATATATACATGCATACTGTATTTTAGCCTTTTGAACTATAAACTGATTATATTTTGTATATTAAATGCAGCAATACTGAAACTAAAAATATCTGATGGGGATACCACATGACTTCCTTGTACGCCTATTAAACTATAAATCAGTGGCTCAAAAGATGAGCCTGAATCACTATTTGGTTTCTTGATTCCGAAGACAGCAGTATCTCAAAATCAGCGTGTATCGGCATCGGTTACTTGTGACCATTGGCGTAAATATTATTTTAGAGGTGCTTGGGAGCCCAGTTTTAAGGCCCTCTAAGCTTCTTATTCAAAAGTTGAAGATGTGGTTGTGTTATACATAACACAATGATAACTATTAATTGTATTACTATATATATCATTTTATATTGTATTTTTTTGTTATAAAGGCCAATTTGAGGACCCCCTTGGGCCGAAGTCCGTGACATTTGCCACCTGCTATTTACATCCCTGCTTGTGACGGTGCCTTGAATCGTAATTCTGGGTGATATAATTCTGTGACGCAGAATTTTTTTTACTAAAATTTTTATTAGACGCTTTTATGACTAAAATCGATGGAGAACCATTGTAAAAATTTGATGTGACCAGCAGATGACCTTCCTCCAATTCAATATTAATAAACCGGAAGTGATACTTTACTTGAAACGCTAAACTGCTTTATACCTCTCGCTACATGATAAAGGAGGTATAGTAATCATGCTAAAAATCATCTATCGAGATTTTTTCTTTAGTAATTGTATCTATTATTTTTTATATATTTTGCTGTATTCTGTATTAAGTAATAAGTGCTAATTTAATAATACTTGATGCAGGACATGCAGAATTTAATTTACTAAAATTATTATTTAAAGTATTTATTTTTATATGAAGAAAAAAAAATCTGGTGCAGTGCACACATCACACAACTTTCCCTTACCATCCTATAATAATTATCTTTTTAATATAATTTTAAAGAGTTCACATAAAAACTGCTTGAAATAAACACAACAGCATTTACTTCTTCACATCTTCTCCCACTTAAATTTTTTAAAGAATTTTATTACAAGAATTCTGTACACTAACTATATATTTTAACTTTGTCAAGTTGCAAATATATTTTAAAAGTTTCGGTTTAGTTTCCTTGGAAACATTTTCATTCCATTAAATAATGTGAAAATAGAAATTATTAAGTTAATTTCCGTTTTCGTATTCTTAATTTACTTCATTACAGAGCGCATTGTTTACAACAGATTGGTGGATTTGTGGGAGGAGGTTCGGTCGCATCCGTCTCCTTTCGAATGCGCTCGATTATCCATTTAGGGTCTTGTGCTCCTCATAAAATACACTGTATCTTTGCTATCCGATTTTGATGATTCTTTTTTTGTTTTTTGGATAATTTAATTATCTTTCATACAAATTTATAAATAATAATAATATAATAATAAAAGGCTTAGTGACTCCGAAGGTTCGATGCCGATACCACTAATCGCTGCCTACAAATCTCGGTTCACCGACTACCGTCCAAACCCAAATTCATTAGATCACTCTTAATACAATCCTCCCACCTACGTTTCGGTCTATCCCTTGGAGGTTTACCAGTCGGCTCAGCGTTTATTAACTTTTTAGGAATTTGTTCGTTACTGAGCCCAACAACTTTGCAAGCCCAATTTCAACCGTCGCGATGATATCACTTTGATTATATTAACAGGGTGCATGCTCCTCAATTCCGCATTGTGTAGCCTTCTAAATTCTCCAGTTGACTCATCCTTTTTCAGACCAAATATTTTATAATCCAAATTCCTGTTAATCCGATGCGCTGTATATTTGCTATTATTGGTCCGATTTTGATGATTATTTTTTTGTTTTTTAGATACTTTAATATCTTTCATACAATTATATACATAAATTTCTATAAAACGCATGCTTTTTAAGTTATGGGCAAATAAAATATTCTTTTCATCATAACTTTTTTCCCTCCAGTTTCTCGTTGATATATTACATACATGAAAAGTTAAAGGGCTGTAAGGAGAAGACATTAGGCAAGGTTCATCAAAATCGTTAGAACTGTTTTAGATAAAATTGAAAAAAGTGTAAAATCGATTATATAAAGCGGCACTTCTGGTTAGTCGATTTTGTTGAAAATGTTGCTGTGCATCTGCCAACCTTAAATACGTAATTTCATTATCGTACAATTTTTTGTTTTTGAGCTAGACTGATCACATACACACAGACCATTTTGCGAGACTTGGTCATTTGGACTCAGGGGACCTTAAAACGTGTATTTCCGTCGAAAACTCGAATTCAAAAATTTTCACGATCGCAATACTTCCCCTTACTATATACTGCGTATATAGTTAAGGGAAAGTAAAAAAAGAAACTGTAAACATCTTCAAGTAGGCCAATTTTACCCCAAATCTAGTTTGTTATTTGTATTAACATAGAATTCTTTATACCAAATTTGAGAAGTTTGTCTGTTATGAACTTCAAGTACCACTTCGGGTTTGCTAATTTTAACCAAAATCCATTTTGTTATTTATTTATATTAATATTTAAGCCTTAAATACCAAATTTGAGTAGTTTTGCATTATATGTTAATATAATTTTTGAGAAAAATCTATTCTGAACTTCAAGTAAAGTATCACTTCCGATGATCATGTAGTGACCAAAAAGGGAGGGAGGTGCACAACTAGATGTTACAGCAATCCCAAATACACAATTTCAGCTATCTATGGCTAACCATTTTTGAATTATGTGAGATACTATCAAACATATGTACAGACTTCATGATGAAACTAGTCAAAATGGATGATTCCGTTGAAATCTGAAAACCGAAAATTTCCACGATTTCAATGCTTCTTTTACTGTGCATAAGGAAGTAAAAATATCAATTTTGATATATTTCTAAAACTGACAAATTATCATAAAGAACTTAATATAATTTCGGATCTAGTTTTATGTGATAATCAGTTATGAAACCATTTAAAATCTCCTTATGTTTTGGCAATAATATTTAATTAATTAGAAACAAATAATGTGGGATTATATTTCACATTTATTTATAAAAAAGAAATATATATCTAGGTCATACATAAAGAGCATCTTCCACAAATTTAGGTAATACAAAGGCAGCTTTGTGAAGCTTGGTAGTGTAATATTTGAGATTCATTCCATCAACATCTTCATACTGTGGTTCTTTGAAATTGATTTCCTGAAATTTTTATGATATTTGAATTAGTTCAGTATCAAAGATTAATCTAAATCATTAGTTTTTATAATAACTTAACGTGGTACAAATATGTCTTTCTTTGGTGATGTACAACCTTTTTCATGCCAGCCTAAACTTTAAACTTATCTAACTGCCTAGCAAGCTTAAACAAAAAATCAGAACTTTTTCATTGGAATGGAAATATATGTATTTATATAAGGGTCATTTCAAAATTATTGGTTATTTTGAGCTCAGCTTTTTTTAAGAAAAAAATTCCAATTTTCGCCAGATTTTTTTCATTTAGTGCCATTGTGTGGGTTCCTCATTCAGTAATTGCTTAAAGCATGCACACTTATTAGTAGATATTTTGGGAAATATCGATTTTTAAATTTGTAGGGAGAGAGATGAAATTGTGGGGTATAATTTTGCTCTTTACAAGAAAATTGATGAGAACGGATGAAGATGAAGATTTCTAGAGAAGAATATTTAGCTCTTCCCGAGAAAATGATTGAAAATTGATGCAAATTCCGCGTCAAATCTTAAATTCACTACTGCGACCCAATTTTGTCCAACATGAATGAAACAAAAATATTATATTAAGAGATATATTTGCTCATTATCTTATGCATGTAATGTATTATGTATTAATATTATGCATGTAATGTTATGTAATAAATAAAATCTAATCAGCAGGGCTCTTGGAGACCAGTCTCTGGGGCTGCGGCCCCTGCTGCCCCCCTCTTGCTGGGCCTGAGCATAATATTCCTATTTGTTAAAATTGTCGATTTCTTAATGATGTAGTTGGTCTGTTTTAGTTGAAGCTGATGCTTCTATTATAACTTAAAATTAGTTGAGGCTTTCAAAAGAGGTTGGAAGATCCTAAAACTCTACAAATATCGACCACGTTACAACCGTTAGATTGATCAATTTTAAAAATTAAGTTCGAGTTTTGTAGTAAAAATAGTCTCCACAAACCTTTTTTTCACCAACTTAATTTTCTTCTTTTTTTCCATTTAATGATTTTTTCTTCTTTTGATTCATAGGAGGTGGGCAAGGCCTCCCTTACCCACCCTGCGTACGCCCATGATCATAGGATGTTTTCAGTAACATAATAATCCATGCAACTAGAATCTTCCTCACTCCCAACAAATTTGATTTTTTTCATTATTTATAGGGAGTGAGGATTTGGAGGTTTTCATGCAGTGCTTTTTTAAGGCTACATATATTTTGATTTAAAAAATATCACACACAATGTTGACACAAATGTTCACAATAACTGACTTATAAACTAACTAAACATACTCCTCGATGAACAGAAGTCTTGAAGTGAATGAGAAGTATAAAAATACTTTCACCACAAAGAACAAGAATTTCACAACAAACAATTTTCTACAAGGAACATGTGGTGTCTTTTAAAAATAAAACTAGGTTCCTCGGACAGCCATGATAAAGCAGTGTTCTCTTGTATGTTTCAAACATAAATTATACCTTTTCCTGATTTTGGAGGTAGATTTAAGGAAATTTGTAGGGAGCAAGAAAAAGCTGTGTGAAAAATATGAAACCTAATAGAAATATACTAAAATGATCTCATTTTCATTTTCTATCCAAATATTATCATGGGGGGAAGTAACCTGAAGCAAAAAATCATTTTGTCACTAATGAAAGCATTCATTATGAGTAACATAAAAATTAGAGAAGTTAGCAACCTGCTCTGTGTGACATGAGTTAGAATTGATGTTATAAACAATTTTTAATTATGAACCTTATCAACTTTTTATCCTCAAATTAGTGGGTCTATATAGCAACTATGTTGTTTTACCCCTCCAAAAAATTTGAACTTCCTATGACAAATAATTTAGGCTCAGTAGCTGTGTGACTCAAAATAACCCATATTTTTGAAATGATGTTATATACATATATATATATATATATATATATATATATATATATATATATATATATATATATATATATATATATATATATATATATATATATATATATATATATATATATATATATATATATTATTAACTTCGATGCTACTATATTTATTATAAATTTACTAGTTCTAATTCATTCGAACTTATGGTTGACCATAGTCAGCTCACCTGTAACATAATTTATGCATTTATAAATATACTAACTTTTTATATACATACTCGTATATGGTTTTTAATGGCATTCAAACCGGTTGCTTGACAAATTAACTATTCAAATTAGTGTTTTTCTTTTTCAAATTTAACCTTTTTCCCCAATTGAGGCGTTCAAAGGAAGTTGCCATAGCAAAAATCATTTTTTAGAAACAACTAAATTGATAATTTTGTTGGATTGCATTTCAAAACTGTTTCTGTTTTTGGGTCACTAGAAAAAAATATTTGAATGTTTAAAGTCTCAATTAAAAATGCATATAGAGTTGCATTGATAAATGTTATTCGTATATATAATTTAATACAATATAAATTAAGTTTTAAAAATTTGGCTATTGGCCCTTTTTCCAGAGAATACCCCAATTAGTTAATCATAGTAAATTAAAAAAATAGCGATTAGACGCTTTAAAAAATTAAATAATGTAGTCATACTTTTATGTCTAGCAAATGGTTTAAATTTAAAGGAATATGATATATGTTTTTTAAAAATTATTTTTTTTGAGATTTCATATTAATATATCTTATTTATAAAGCGTTATGCTTTTAGGAATGAAGACGAATTAGAAGTTATTGAATATATGCATAGTCAAATTCCGTAAATGAACTAGCATTGAAACCTCAGGATTAATTAATGCAATACTAATCAAGCTGGATGTAAAATAATTTTGAAGGACTAACATATTCTAGCTGGTTTATTAAATTCTCATTGCATTGCTATTTGCAAATAAAAATTATCTATCTCCTTAATACATGATCATGAATTGAATTGTAATGGAATACTACTTTGTGTAAAATTTATCCATTTTTTTTTTTTTTTTTTTTTTTTTTTTTTTTTACTAAGATGGCAAAAACATTCCTGATTGACACTAATTTATTTTCATTCAATTTAATAAAACATCTAATTGTTGCAGTTTTATTGTTAATTTTTGTGAAATATACATTAACCAGTAACTTTTTTATTTTATTTTTATTTAGGATAGAGTTGGGATTTCTTTTGTTATTGCAATTTGTTTAGTTTTAAATAGTTGTTACTATAATGTTTTTTTATATTTTACAATAATGATTAGATCTTTCACGATCTACAACTTTTTCTATGTGAAATGTTGGTCTGGTCAAGTGATGTTCCATATGGAAAGTTTTGGTATTTGGCTATATTAAGTTTATTGGTATATTTCAAGGTCAATTGTTCTAAGGACAGTACAGTCGTCATGCTACAAGTACAAATAAGATTGTGGACAAAAGAATTTATAAGATGATCAGAAAAATTATGTCAGTCTGTAAAATAAGTGTGTTTTTTTCCCTTTTAATCTCCAAAAGTATTTTATTAACAAAAACAAATCTATTATTAAATTATTCTGATTTGGTATGGTTTAAATCTAAATTCAGTTCATAGCGATTTTCGTAAAGGGCAGAGTTACCACTTAAAATTTGTGCTATTATTATTTAAAAAATCTGTTGTGCGTGCCTGATTCAGCTTTCCCTTACTACCCTTTAATAATAATCCATTTTTTAAAATAATTTCAAAGTGTTCACATAAACACTTTGAAATACATATACTCAGCAGCAAGCACTTCTTCACGCCTTCTATCACAAAAGTACAATAAAATAATTTTTAAACAATTTTAGAATGACAATTCTGTGCACTATTTATTTTTAGCTGAAAATATATTTTAAAGATTTCCATTTAATTCCCATGGAAACTTATTGTTTCAAATAAATAATATAAAAGTAGAAGTTATTTAGTTTATTTATACTTTTATATCATTGCATTATTACAAAGCATATTGTTGACACCAGAATGGAGTTATGTACTAATAACATTTTCTTTAAGTCAAATTTGTTCTCTGCATTTTCTCAGTAATGTATTACATATATGAGAAGTTAAAGAGCTATAAGGAGAAGACTTTAAGCTAGTTTCAGAAAAATTGTTAGAGCCGTTTTGCGAGAATTTGTAAAAAAGTGAAAAATCGATGATGTAATTTATTTATTTATTGCACTTCCGGTTAGTCGATTTTGACAAGTAAGTTGTAACATCCCAGGCATATGCCTACCTTAAATACATAATTTTAATTTCGCACAACTTCGTTTTTGAGCTAAACTTACCACAGACACAATATACCATTTTGTGAGACTTTGTTTTTTCACGATCGCAATACTTCCCCTTACTATATATTTCATACTATGTGGTACTAGTATTGGTGGGAGGAACTAGTCTTTTTGCCAACCCCTGATGGCTACTTTAATGTTGCTGCTACTAACCAGAGTGGGAGTGGGTTCTCTGGGACACTCGTCCCTACATGCTCGGCCATCACATCCCCTTATACATAGGTAAGGAATAGTAATAAAAGGCATTGAACTTTTGCAATATTCTGAAGAACTAGAGAATCTCGCAAGAGCAAACTATAAATTATTCAATATAAAGGTAAAAAACACACAGACTTTGTTTATATCATAATATTTATGCTAGCACAAAAAGAGTTTTTTTTAGAGATATACCTAAAACCGATGAAATTAAAAAAAAAAAAATGTGTTTATCTATATTCTCTTGTAGAATCAATTTAAGTTTATGTCCACCATTACCTTATTTAATAATTGTGCGACGTCCATGAAAGCTGCTGTGCATTATTCGTTCTTTAAACGTTTAAATCCTAATGGTGATTAGGAATTACGTTGTTTGCTTCTTAGAAAGAAGTGAAACGTTTAAACAATATTTATTAAAATATTTTGGAAAATAACGGTAAAAGACTAATAGATCTGTAAGAAGTAACTTGGTCCTAAGGTTTGTTTGGTTTTGGGATCATCTTTAGAGGAAAATAAGTAAGTCGAAGGATAGAATGTAAATAATTTTCATGAAGATTAAGACTTTCTTTGGAAGAAGTCCTACAACTTTAGGTTTGATTGGATCAAAACCTGAAGCTTATTTGCATGGTAAGTTTTTATTCAAAATTTTACGTCTGAAGGAGTGATAGGTGGGGTAGAGAAAGAGGAAGAGAAGAAAGAATTTGTTGGATGTCTGAGAAGTGCAAATTGTCATGTGGATGAAATACATCTGTAAGATGAGAAGTAAATAAGTCTGCTTATTATTTTTGAGGGAAATACAATGGAGTAGATTTGGAAACGTTCATAATGGCTCAATCTGAATGAGTCTGAGTCCCAAGGACGGACAGTGGCCGTTTTAACAATTAATATATACCCTATCCTGAATTAATCGTGTAGATCACTCAAATTGCAAAGTTTTAGATATTGGCCCTTTTTGTTCCAAGACTCATTGTCCCAAATTAAAAATGAAATTTAATGGATGCCAATAAAAATGGCTATTACTTGTATACTTAGTCAACTTCTAATTGATCAGGCAGACACCAGTGGCTTAATGGCTACCATCTCTGATCACAAGACTAGTGTAAATAGTTGAAATAAAAATTAACTTGTTTTTCATACAATAGTTGGTTATTTTCATCTTTCATAAACATTTATAATATATTAATCTGGTATAGTGATAATCAATTACTCTTCAAAGAAGCATAATGTTGCATAATAATAATCTATTAGAGCACTAATAATCTACAGTCACCTGCAGACGTGTTAATTTGATTTGTTCAATCTTTTAATACCCAATATTAAATTTATATAAAAAATCTTTTAGATTTATACTTACCTTGTTTAAACTTCCTAGTACAAAGCCGATTTGCCCCGTTGGATAGGTTGGCACACAGGTGTAGGCATATGATGCCACTGGAAAAGTTTCTTTGCATATATTGTATGTTCTGCATACTATATCGAGATTTGTCCATGGTGTTCCAACTTGTGAACACACAATACCTCCAGGTTTCAAGGCACTCCTCATCAAATCAAAGTAGTTCTTTTGAAACAATGGGATAGCTGGTCCTGATAAATTAAAATAAAATATGTGTTTGTTATAATTAAAAAATTATATAATTTTTCATATTATCACCAAGGGTTATTCCTTTGATGTTTCTTATTGGAACAAAGTTCAAGGCAGAGTAGTTCTTAAGTTACAGTTTATTATATTTAAATGTTTAGCAGGATTTGAGATCAAAATTTTATTTAGAAAAGTTGAATAAAAATAAGAAATAAATAATTAATAACATGCTTACTATCAATACAAAAATCTCTGTTGGATAATTATTTTTATTTTCATTGGCATTTCATTTTTATGGAAACATATGAAAATTAATGGTAAATACTAACTATATTGTGGTAATCAAGTGCTACAAAATATTATTAACTCTTTGTGTAATAAATTATCTATGTCTTAATGATTTCTAATAACTTTCAGTTTTCCTTCAAACTTATTGAATTAAGGTATACAATCATTCATATATTTAATTTTGAAATACCCTTCAACAATAATTAAACTATGTAATATATTATCATATTGTGAAGAATAATGTATAATCATATTAATTTAACAAGTTTAAAACTACATATAAATTCTAATTGAACTTTTTACTATGTGTATAAATGTAAATTGTTTTTTTACTTGGTAAGTATTGTTGAACATTTAATTAAAATAGCATTTGTTGTCCTTTCTTGGAATAATTAACTCATATCATTGATTAATCTATAGTACAGAGATAAGTTGATTACCGACTGGGTCCGACGAATCAGTAATGATAACATCAAATTCTGCTTGATGCCTTTCCATAAATTTAAATCCATCCTCAACATATAATTTCAGTTTAGGATGCGAAAGCCCGACTGCCATTTTGGGAAGATACTGTTTACACAGGTCAATGACACGCTGATCAATCTCAACCTGAAAGACCTCTGTTACCGATGGGTGTTTGCATACTTCTCTTGCCACACCTCCGTCTCCACCACCTACTATCAAGACCTAAGGAATTCAAGAGTTGAAATGAATGGTAATCAAAATCGTTAAGAAATATTTTGTTTACAAACATATTCATAAACTTTTTCATCAGTTGTGAAACTTAAATGAATGATAAATTTCAAAGATATAATTCATTTCCTTATAAAACTAAAAGAAATGATGTGTTAGTTTAAGTTTAAGTTAATTTTTCTCACAGTTTTGTGAATAAGCTATTATAATGGTAATAGTTTATTTCAATGCCACTCGTCTTCCAATTTTTATTTTTTTTAGAATTATAACTATTTTCGTAATATGTTTTTAAATAAGCCATTATAGATTAGGTTTTGAAAAAAAAAAGAGAAGAATTTCATCTGATAACTACTACAATGTTGTGTTGTATCAGCAGATTTTCCATTATCTAATCAAATTATAGATTATATACATAATGCTCTATTTATATAAACATTTATTTGATTCAAGTATTTTATTCAATGGAAAAAGTAATAAATCAGATAGAATTTTTCAACTTATAACTCTTCATTAAATAAGTAAAGTTAATTAAATTTTTAAATAACTAATGCAATATTTACCTAAACAAAATTTTTAATTGTTTCTTGCAAAAGTTAAATAAATAATTTATTACATTGTACATACAGAATCATCTTTTATGCATTATATAAATCAGCTTTACATATGTTTATGTAATGATTTCATAAATATAGGTAAACATGTGTACACGCTTATGCGATACTACAAGCAGTAGGAAGGGGCCTGGGCCAACTGCCTAACTCATTTAGCTTATCTATAAAACTTATAAAATATGCAATAATAGTACTATCATGGATAGTAATATAGAAATATTATTAATAATAAACTAACCAAACAAATAACAATTCATCCAAAATATCTTTGTATTAAGTTTATGCATCATGTAGGTATGTCTGTTGCATTTTACCATTGCACACCTCTTTTGATCATTAGTTCTCCATTTGGCATCCTGGGTGCGTCATTAGTTGCTTATTTTTGTTATTATCTATAACTATCCTGCTAGTTATAAATAATATTAAAAAATAAAGAAAAATGTTTGGATACAACAACTTCATGTAATTTATGTTTTTGTGGTAGTTTATAGTCATTATATTTCAATTTATAAAAATAAACAAATGGACAAGTACTTTCTTAGGATTCGGATGGCTGAAGAGAGGTAGAAATGAAATCATTTCTTGGTATGAAAATTCATCCAACTCTGTACATTGGATAAGACCATCCAAAATAAGTGCTCTGCCACATGTTTTCCTGCAAATTACAAAAACAAAGGTTTTAATAATCTATTAATTAAGGCAAGATACCATAGACAGTCTCAAATCATATATTTTATTTTATTTTGAGAAGTTAATAGTTTTAGATGATGAACACATGTTTTAACAACAACCTTTCCTTATGACGGAGTAGTAATTTAAAGGTATGAGATTTTGTCATTAATATGCATGACAATAATATATAATTAATATTGGATAATATGTATAAAATATTTATGGTTGAATTTTAATGTCAATATATTTAATTGAGATGAATTAAAATTCATAATATATATGAATTACATCTATTTAATTTATAAAATACAGGAGATTTTCCAATTGTGTTATGTCCCTAAAACACTAACTTATTTATTTCTTATTGTTTTTTCTAAAAAAGATTCAATTTATCTCAAAATATTCAGGTAATATTAGTTTAGTGTAAACTAATATTTTGTATCAGAACTAATATAATCCAGTTTATTAATATAGCTATTGAATAGTTGGTTATATTATAATAAATTACGCTTTCTGTATTTCAATACTCAATTATTTGTATCCATCCCTTATTCTGCAGGCCTACCTCTTTATCTTTATATTTTGTTATTGAACTAAGCATAAATAGTTCTGATTTACTTTATAATAGTCATAATTATTTAACAAGTGAGAAGTTGTGATATAATAAAATAAAAATGTAGATAAACTATGTTAGTTAATTCAATAATTATCTTAATCATACATAAATTAATATACACAAATGTATTGGATCCTCAATACAATACTAACATATCTAAAAAAAATTAAAAAAAATGTATTTTCAAGTGCATAATGCTTTTTAATTCCAGATGATTTTATTTAATTAAATACTAACATCATTATGAATCAACAAATCATCTCTAATAGTTCAATTCAATAGCAAAAAAAAATTAGTTTTAATATAAAGTTGAAACCTTTAAACTCCATTTTCTCAAAAGTTAGATTTTTGAGTTATGTTTGTATTGCATCGAAGGAGCGGTATATACATAAGCTAGCCCTATAAATTGATGAATAATAAAATTGGAATGGGCTCTTTAGACAAGGTATTACGTTTCCAGAAAAATAATATCCTGATAATCTGATTTTTCTCGATGAAGGACTTTCGATACTTCCATTGATAATGTCAAACCTGGCCATAGTTCACATGTTTCACTAAACCAGCCTTCCTTCATCAAATTCATGCTTATCTAAAAATATAAACTAATGAGACAGTTTATTTAAATGTTGACATATACATTACTGTTATGAAAATGTTATCCTATTCATACCTTTTGAATTGGGCTCCCTCAGGAAGACTGATCCCTTTCTTTTTGAATCTTGAGTTGATCTCCATTCCACCTGCCTATCTCAGATGTGCTACTATCTTTGGAGAATTTCAGAAACTGATCCTAACATAACCTAAATGCTAAATGTCACTATTCCTTTAAAAGTTTTAATTTAAATTTCCTTCTTAATACTTTGCTAATCTAATTTTTTTTATATAATCTTCCAAGTTTTAATTTTTCATTGTGATTAAAAGATTTTTCCATGTTGATACTATAAACTTCTTCAAAGATGTTTTAAGTCATTGATCATTGATGATACTATATATTTTAAAAGGGAACAATTTTCATAGGCAATGTATTACTATAAAATACTTATAATTTTTCTGATTCCACTCTTAAATATTTAGATACAAAACATGTTATAAATTAATATATTTAATTATTCTATGGAAAATATGAGATAGTGCTAACAAAGAGAGCCATAGATGATCAGATTTTTTTTTTTTTAAATTAATTCGTATTTCTTTAATATTATTCTAGAAATTTGAATTCTGAAAAATTTTGCTAAAAGCCACTTAGACCCTTTTGCATTTCCATGCTTCAATGGTAATTCTCCACTCTTTTTGTCATGATTATATCCATAATTTTATTTTCTCTTAATTTTATGTTCATAGTCACTACTTTTTAAGAACTTAAAAAAAGAGTGTACATTCTTCTAACATTTCACTGTCCCAATGCACTTCTAGAAAGCATTGTGACACTGAAATATATGAAGAACTTAGTGAAAAATAGTGACTATGAACATAAAATTATGGATATAGTCATGATAATTGTAATAAAAGGCATGAAATACATTAGAGGTTGTCTTAGGGTAATTCCCCGAAATATTAAAAAATAATGTAAATAGTTTTTAAATAAAACAGAAGACTCAGGAAGAAATTTTTACTTCATAGAGCTACCAAAAATTAAATTTATATAAATATCTTGAGTTTGTATGGGTCCCTCTTTTTTTTTTCTTTTGGCCTTACATACATTTTAGATCCTTCACTCTCTTAACCAGCCTATTTCCACCTATATCTATTTCAGGTTATAGTTTTACAATCTAAGTATAAAGCTCTGTGGTAACTTTGTTTATTCTTCTTTCTAATCATCTGGGTTTAGATCTCTTTTGTGGTCCAGCATGACACCCAGTGGCTACTCAATCCTTAGCGGTATAAAAGAGTCAGTGAAAGAAGTCCTTATAAAGTTGGATAAGCTTTTAATAAGCTCCATTTGCATATCAGGTTGTTGAAAAAGCCTTTATGCGAAGAAACATTCTTGACATTTAAATCACACATATAATAATTGAAATGTTTTATTTAAATAATGTATAAATTTCTAAAGAAGATTTTCTGAAATCAGTGTAGAGAAGAATTATAATGATGTGTTCAATATAACAAATCTCAGATAATTTTTGTACTAAGGAAAATGTAATTATTATTTGTTTCGATAAATGATACTATCCTAAATATTTGGACCATTGACCATTGTCCTACAAATTCTTAGAAGGGAATGACAGTCCCAGTTTAAATAAAATATATTTCCATTAAACAAATCTAAAAAGAATGTTTTTTTCTCTCTGACTTTATGCCATACACCATGTGCTTCAAACACAATTAATGCATTTAATGCAACTGGTATGCATTTACATATTTTCTTAAAATTAAGTGAATTTAGGATAATAATTTATAATATTGCTATAAAACTATCCTGTTTTCATTTTATTTGATAGAATTGTGCGCCACAAAAAATTATCTGGGACTACTTATTTGACAGCTTTGCCATATACTATGGAATAGTTAGTATACAAAGTTCAGGACAAATATCTCTCTTAATAATGACAGTAACATATTATCGAGCATTCAAAACCTCATTCGAACAACTGTTGAATTCAAATTAGAGTATTTTCAAGTGTTGGCCATTGGACTGCATGACTATATATCTTTTGTTCATTATAAAGTGTTGGCCATTGGAACGCTCACGACTAAATATCTTTTGTTCATTATACAGTGTTGAACATTGAACCACTCATGACTTAAATATCTTATGTTCATTATACGAACTTGGAATGGAATAATTATTTCCACCAGAAGATTTGCTGAGGCTGGATAAAGTTCCATGTTTCTTTAATAAAATATTACTTCCTCTTTCCGATCAGATCTAAATTCTACCCTCTTTATGGCACTTACAATAGTATCCTGACATATTTGCAAGAGTCAAGATTTATATATTTATCAAAATATTTATATGTTTATATTTATATTGCAATTATATATTATCTATTTTTTTATATACTGTTGTAATGTTCTCTATATGTTTTGTATTTAGCTATTTTTTATCTTAAGAAATGATGTGTTAACAACTTTATTGATATATCAGTTGGGAATGAGTCAATGCAACATACGAATATAGGCACCTTTTAATCTAATTAATTAGATTTCACTCTCGACTATGGAGTGCCAATACTTTTTTGATCCACAGTAATCGAATCCTTCAAAATCTATGATATTCTCAGAGTAATGCAACTGAGCCATAGACCAATCTACAATAAAAGTATTTGTCATTGAATCTCTGAAATACAATCCAAGCACTGTTTTGTTGTTGATTATTTTCTTTCCTTAGATACTACTGAAAGAAGGTTTCTCTTAGATCCAGTTCTGGCAATAGTGTATTTCACTTTTTATTGCGATAAAACTTATTTAATTTCATTATAAGTAAAAGATAACTACTTATTAATTTTTGTTTTAATGTGTTTTTTTTTTGTATTGCTTACATTTTTTTATATATGTAGTGTTGCATACTGGTAAAAAATAATTGTAATCATAATTTATATTTAATAAAATTTTCTGTCATCATCTTGTGTGAGGAACCCTGAGCTCTTGAGACCAGACGGGGGCACAGGTGGCGCATAGTGGACTTGCAACCCTGGACCATGAGCGGCAGATGCCAACAGGACGAGGGAGGGTAGTCAGTGGTGTGGCGAACCCTCACAAACACCCCATGATGCTGACTGTGACGAGGCGAGTTTGTGCCGCTTCTAAATATGCACAACCACTTCCCCATCACTGCAGGGATACCTAGGAGAGGGTCAACTCCGAATATAAGCCCGGACAGATAGGGATCGTCAGCTGTGGCAGGCAACTTATCTAGGGGAAGAAGACCCTGATAGAAAACCCCTGGTCCTCCAGCTTGGGAGTTGTTAATTGGGTCAGCAGTTCATTGACGCAAAACTCTCCCCGCTACAAGTAGTCAGAGAAGAGCCTCAGAATTGGATAATCATAACGGCAGTAGACTTTGGAATATTCAGAGCCTCGCCAACATAAAATCTCAGGTGCAAAAAGAAGTGGAAAGGGCATGTTTGGATGTGGTCGTGCTGACAGAGAAGAAATTTAAAGGTAAGGGCCAGGAATGGTCGGGCGAATACGTGCACGTCTGGAGTGGTGTGGGCAGAGATATGCGAGCTAAGACAGGTATGTCGATCCTGATAAAGAAGCAACACAGAGAAAAGATTAAGCACTGTGGGGAAATATTGGAGAGGGTTATCCGGGTGGATCTTGATGTACGGAAAGAGGATAAGGAATGAGGCTTATCGATGTCTGCGAAGCGTTAAATTTGCAGATTCAGTACACATTCTTCAAGCAAAAGCCCATCCACCAGTTCACAAGGAGTAAGTCTGGGTTCCAATCCTCCATTCTGGATTATTGCATCACCAGACATAAATCAAGTTATAAAGTGGAAGATGTTATGGTGTTCAGGTGTTGGGAATGTGGAACTGACCATTATATGTTCCAGGCCAAGATTTTTTTCCTGTGGAAAGGTAGATGGGACCAAAAGCGGGACATTACAGAGCAGAGAACATTGCTTCACTAAAGTACAAGCTGCATCTTCTTGCAGAAGACAGTGTTGGGGGGTCATATGATAGCAGACTACAGGAGAAAATAGATTGAGCCGGGGAAGCAGTCTTTCTGAAAAATACGACCACATAAGAGAATGCATCCATTCAGCAGCTTGGGAGGCGCTAGGATTTTATGAAAGTAGTAAGCAGCCAGATTGGTGGTCTGAGGAGGTGTTGGATCTGCTAGGCCAAGAAAGAAGCATATGAGAAGCACTTAGCATCGAAGAGGAACCAGGACTGGATCACCTACAGAGTTTTGAGTAAACGTGTTAAGGAGGCATGTGTAAAGGAGAAGAATAACTCCTCGGGGAGATGCTGCCGGAAAATAGATGGAACGCTGGGTTTCAATCATGTGAGAGAAGCTTGGGATTTACTAAAGAGCTTTAGGGCACCAGGTAAAGGCAATATTCTTTCTCCAATCAGTGAGACCACTTGGAAAAAGCATTTTGAGACCCTCCTTAATGAAAGTAGAGTACAGTTTATGGCACAAGAGGGCAACGTATAGGAAAACCCCAAGACGGACCCTATGCAAGTAACAGAGGAAGAAGTTAGGGCTGCTCTGGACAGAGCTAAAAGTGGAACAGCTCCAGGGCCTGGTGGCTTTTAAAGGCCGGCGGCAGAAAGCTGCTTACACTTCTCACCAGTATAGTGAACATGGCTGTGAAAGGATACAATTTACCTGATGATCTTCGGACAGGATACATCTGCTCCATCTTTAAAAAAGGAGATGGGAGGCAATGCCAGAATTATCGCGGCATTTGTGTGCAGAGCTCAGTGAACAGAATTATTGGGAAACTGGTCTGGGATAAGCTCGAAAAGGAGCACATTATGCTGGTGGAGCAAGCTGGATTCACTGTGGGAAGATCCTGCATGGACAATATTTTTGTACTTCGACAACTCATTGAGAAATGCAGCGCAAAGAATAGAGAGCTCCATTTAGAATTCATTGATCTGGAGCAGGTATATGATGGTGTCCTGAGGGAAAGAATATGGCCAGCATTGAGAAAAACTGGTGTTAATGAATTGATTATACAAGCAAATCAACACTTGCACGGAAGAAATTTTTATAGAGTGAAGATTAGAAACTGCCTCTCTGAGCCATTTTACGGGACCAAACAGCAAGCCTTTTCAAGATATATTTGGCTGACATAGTGAAGCAATGGATGAGGCAATGTCGGGACTATGGAATTTATTTCAATGATGACGAGTTCCTTACCCTATTCTTCGCGGATGACCAGGTGGTGATAGCCCGGAGGAAAGTGGAGATGGTGGTCTTCCAGTCGAAGGAATTTTATGAAATGGCAGGTCTAAAGATCAACTTCCAAAAGACTGAGTATATGGCTGTGTGGAGAAATGAGGAAGATAATCTTTAGGTGATCAGGTGCAAAAAAGTCAAGGCCTTTAAGTACCTCGGATCCTTTCTGGAAGATGCGTCCGAAAAAAAGTGGAGCTCACAAGGAAAGCAACTAGGATGCTGCACCCTGTTCTCTGTAACAACACCATTTTCAATGTGAACAAGTGATGAATCTTCTTGGCTATAGCCGAATCGATATTAACCTACAGATGTGAGGCATGGTCGATGAATACTTGCTTGTATGCCAAAGTTTAGACTGTAGAAATGGATTTTTGGATCAAGTGTCTCCAGATAACAAGGCTGGACTGGGTGTAGTGGAGACCGTCTCTGAAAGAACCTGAAAACGGCGGTTGAGGTCGTATGGGCACTGCATGAGAATGCTGGAAGAGCATTGGCCAAACAGAATCCTGGACTGGTAGCCGCCCGGAAAGCATAGATGAGGACGACCCAGAACCTCGTGGATAGAAGGAGTCCGAGAGGAGATCTACAGGAGGGAGACTGGGCTAATAGAGCTGTGTGGAGCTGAGCTCTGACCTGAAGCGGTATCCCACATTGGAACACTGGCAGAAGTATAGTTAAATTTTCCATTTCTATTATCTATCTTTAATAATGTTATTCTTTTTAAATAGTAAAAAATAAAAATCTAGCCACATCATTTGTAAAATTGTAAGTAGTACAGTTATTCTTAGAATGTTACGGTTGTACAATGCATACTGCAATTATGTACAAATCTAATCTTGATCAAGTAAATATTAAAACTTACAAAAATTAATCAAAACTGTTTTTGGTTAATAATGTGGCCAGTTCATTGATTCCATGTTGATCCTGAAAAAAATGACCAATTAACAAAAAAGTAATATTTTGCTCTTCTAATGCCATTTTGACCAAAACAAGATTAATGAAAAGTGTAATAATGAGGAAATGAGAGACAACAAATATATAATATAGAAAAAAATAATAGAATTATTTAATAATTTTAAAGGTTTTCACTTCACTTTACAAGTGACCACTGAACCCTGATGGCGATAAAATGTTCATCCTGAAGCTGAAAGGTTTTCTGACTTTCCTGGTCTAGATTGGAATGAAGAAGAAGAAAGAAGACGACTAAGGGTAAGGAAATGGGAGCAGGCGTGGTAAAAAGAATTCTCTCACCATGAAAGTAACATAACAAAAGATTATGATGATTCCATAAGATTATTAAATATAACTACAACTAAGGCATTTTTATAAAAGATCACAGCTTTATTTAGAAAACATCACAATTTTCAGTTAATATACATACTTTTCAAAGTTATAAATAGTACAAAAATACTTATAAAAATTCATTACAGACAAGTCAATACAAACACAAAGAAATTTTTTTTTCATTTTAGTCATAGACAGAAACTATGTAAGTACAGTATATCCATACAATAAATAGCAGGTCATCCTTTTGTAACTAAAATTCAACTAAGTTTTATAAAATACATCACAGTTCAACTGGTAAATGACATACATTTTGTTTTTTACACGTCTAAAAAAATAAAATGATCAGTACACCTAGCTTAAATTCCATGAAACCTATTTCTTTATTTTCAATTAAATTGATTTGCTATTTATCAAGATTAATTTTCTTTTTATTCTTATATTCAATGACACATTCTCAGTGTATTTTTTTATTTTATTTTAAATTATCATTGTGCATAAACAAATTAATAAAATAAAAAATAAATTGTTCCATCTTGAATTAAATAAATAAACATTATGTTTAAGTTGAAATTATTTATGTAATGAATATTAATCATGAAGACAGTGAAATTCTGAAGTCCTTAACATAAATTTTTATAAAACTACTGCCAAACCCAAGGCGGGTGTACTGGTTCGAATTTCCACACATCTGGCTGACCATAATGAGGTAGATATTGCAAAATACTGTTTGACCACTGGAATGGTGGGACTTCATCAGAATGCAGTGGGCCAGCAGTTGCCAAGTAGTCGTTGTTACCAATGGCTATCTGCAACAAGGCAAGAACAATAATAATAATAAAAGGCTTAGCGAACCACCAATCGCTGTCTACAAACCTCCATCCACCGACTACTGTCCAAACCCAACTCCATTAGATCACCTTTAATACAATCCTCCTACCTACGTTTTGGTCTACCCCTCGGACGTTTACCAGTCGGCTCAGCATTTATTAACTTTTTAGGAATTCGTTGGTTACTTAGCCCAACAACTTTACTAGCCCATTTCAACCGTCGCAATGATATCACTTCGATTATATTAACAGTGTGCATGCTCTGCAATTCCGTGCTGTGTAACCTTCTAAATTCTCCAGTTGACTCATCCTTTTTCAGACCAAATATTTTACGCAATACCTTATTCTTGAAGATCTTAAGGCATTGTTCGTCCTTCAAGGTTAGCGGCCATGTTTCACACCCGTATAGAACTGTAGGCTAGATAATAGTTTTGTATATTCTAACTTTAAGTTTCTGGAAAAATGCATGACCTAAGCAATGTTTATACCAAAAAATAACAAGCATTTCCCACCTTTAACCGCACCTTTATTTCCTCTTGAATTTCGTTTTTTCTAGTAATCATAGATCCCAAATACTTAAATTTCTCAACATGTTTAAACCTATTCCCTCCTATATCTATGTCATCAAAATCGCTGCTGTTTCTGTTGCTAACCATTTATTTTGTCTTATCCGTATTTATTTTGAGGCCAACCTCTTTACCAGCTTTCATCAACGTTGTTGTATCCAGCTTTATAGTTTACGCGTCCTCACTTAATAATAATATCCCCCCTCCCCTAATAACAATAAATTTAATTTAAAATCCTAAATAATTAGAAGGTTAAAATGAAAAATTTGGCACATCTCTAAGCGATTAATGCTTAAAAAGCTTATTTATTTATTTTTATAAGATGAAATGTACTTCAAGAACATTTCATCTACAGAATTTAAAATTTGCCTCTAAGATGGCTTTTGAAGTAGCTATTCCAATGATTCTAGCATAGGTAATCTAGAAAACTGAAACTAAGATTATAAGGAATTATATATTCCATCTCAGCTTGCATACACTTCTTAGATAAAATACCACTGTAGTGGAAATCGAATTGGTGGGCCTTGCCCTTATCATCTGTATGTTAAGGCACAAATTTATTCTTTTCTTAGATAACAGCCAATATTGCAGAAATCTGAAATCATAAGAAGAAAAGATTCTTCTGTATGATTTACTTTTAATTTTAATTTGCCTTCTGTATAATTTTTTTTTGTAGCTAGTGGCTTCAGTCTTTATAATACTTTGAGGAGGCTAATTAGTAGAAAAAGTTGTCAAATGATGAACACATTGCATGTAATAAAAATATACGATCTCTTTTTCTTCTCCGCATTTATTATATTTCTTAAGTGTATTAGAATAAATAATATTTTGTATGTTTGTAGTTTAGGGATTCTTTCTTATAATTTATTTATAAATTTCCTTCCTACAGTTATCGATTATGAATTGGCATTCACATTTTGATTTTTGCCATACATTTAAATAAATGTAATATAAACTTAATTACCTTGAGATCAATAACTCCACCATTACTAGGGTTAGATGTTTTCTCTTGATATTCATTATTATATTTGATTATATCTGGTCTTCCTAAAGCGACAAGTTCTGGTTTGTGCATCAGTTGAAGGAGTTCACCAGGACTTGTAACATTCTGAAGGCCCGTCTTCAATAGGTCCACTGCTTTACCTAATCTGGTCTTTGAAATATCATCATAACCCAAAACAGATCTTGTTTTCTGTAAACAAAAATATTTAGTTTAAAAACACTCTAACAATTGAATATTTACTGTAAATTTAATAATCACCTCAAAATGTGGAATTCCTGTAGCCAGCCAGTAACCTTGATTTTCTAAAATGTCTGTTTCAACTGAACCCACTGTAATGCCAGGACCTTGTTCGACCACCCAGAGGGAAAGAGGTCCTTTTGTGTCTACAACCAGCCATTGTTTACCTCCAGTTCCGCTTTCTTCTCTGTTGATCAACTCAGCCCAGTTCTTTCCTTCACTCGACAATCGACAAGCAGCCATCACTCTTGGTCCAATCAGTATCTATAAAACATCAGATAATCTTAGCTAACTTATCTGAAAAGTTTTTTCACAAAATTACCATCTAAGATGCTAACTGGATTGTTCTTTGATAGACAGAATATTTTGAAATTTATATTGTTACTTTTTCTTGAAACTATAAGCAAAAAACATAACATAACATAATATAAAAGACAATAAGTACCTTATTAAAGTCCATTTTTTCCAATACACTGTGATTTAACATCCTCATAGCTGTTCCTGATATTGTCAATGTGTTTCCACCAGAGACCTTTGAATAAAGGCAGATTATTAAGAAGCATATTTCCATTTCTATTATAGTTATGAAAAATGGCTCTAATTTTATTTATTTAATGAAAAAGATAATGTAAAATAAAATTGATTTATGACTGAATTGAATTAAATTATTTAAGTGATCTTGTAACAAACCCCAACATTACACACAGTATTATGATTTTTTTGGAAACTAGATGAAACATTATTTAACTAATAACCAATTATTTACCTGATAAAAGTCATCCAAAGAATATATAGTGCCAGGATATGATGTAAAAACTACAGTTCTGCCAGGTACCAGCTTGCTTGTGTTGGAAGAAGTGTAATGATAGCCAAAACTATATTTCTTTTGCATCCTTAACATTTCTGTGTATCTAATAAAAAAAACAAAACAAATGATTTTATAAACGCATAAAAACTAACTATGCTTACATTTAATTAACAGCTATGATGACCATGAACATTTAGGTAGAATTGATCATTTTATCCTATTACTTTGTAGTTTATTAGATTAAAGAGAAATATTTTTTTATGAGAATACCTATTTTATTTTTGAATTGAGAAGAATCTCAACAAAATTTTGGATAAGAACCGCTTCAAAAAGCAGTGGGCAATATTTATGAAAATAAGAATGTTAGAATCTACTCAAAGAATTTTTGTTACTTTAGAAATTTCTTAAAAAATATTATGAGAAAATATAAGGAAGGAAAATTTTAAGCATTACATAAGCTGAGAACTGAGAAGAAAAACAGGGGGCCTGTAAAAATAAATCAACTGATTCACTTGAAGAAGAGCAAGTTAAACAAAAAAATTAGCTAACTAATTACAGAGGTTAATGAAGCAACTAATATTTAACAGGAGTTTTGAGGTTCAAATAAAGAATTTTTAAGACTAGATTGTTATTTCTTTTTTTAAATAGTTAATCAATTATCATCATTGAAACTGATTGATCCCGTTAAAGTAGGCCTATCCCCTTTAGAAAAATTCTCTGAGGTACCACAAAGCTTACCTGTACATCCCTGATTTGTGGACAATCTAAAATGTAAGGAATATTTCAAAAATATTCAGGTTTCAATTAATTATATTTTAATCTATAATTTAATTCCTGTACTTACGGTCCTCCTGACTCATGTGCCAACATGAACTGAACAGTGGAATTGGGAAGCAGTTTCAACAGGGCCAATGATACATATTGCTTTGAATTCCTAAATTCCTCTATGTTGTTATAACTCAATTCCTCCAAATTCTTGATATCTTCTACACTGTTCATCCAACTATATAGAGTTAAAAAATATTGGTTAGAATATTTACATAAACTTTTTTGAAAAATTGTGGGAGCTAAAATATATTAATTGAATATTCTACTCACAGGAAATCTTCATGCAGAATGTTCAATTGTTTTTTTCTGCTCCTGGAAACTCCAAGTTTCCAACCTTCCTCTAGTCCGTCTAGCTGGGTATAATATAGGTTTACCTGTGACAAGAATTAGATAGTTGCAATTGACTTTTAAAGGTTTTTTATGTTATAATTCTATTAATTTATATCATGTTACTGAAATAATTTAATTAAATTATCATAAAACTAACTAAACCTCAATCCAATTGTCCGTATGAATTTATTAAATTTGACTTGTACATAAAAAAGAACTAATTAATAAAAAAATTCCAATCAATTCCTGAATTTTTTTAATATTCCTCATTGCATGATCAATAAAATTATTCATTAAGATCCTAATATCTTCTATGTTCCAGATTTAGTTTGTAATAGATACAACTCCTTCCCCAACATTTTTTACACCAGATCAATTCAATTCTGAGAATAATCATCAAAGGCATCTGAAAAGAAAATAGCCAATAAAAATTACCTGATGCCAATAATGGTCCGTTTGGTCAGCTTTTATCGCATTGGCCTTAGCAGCAGTTTCCATATCCCTCAACTTAGCCCGAATAGCATTGCATTGTTTCTGATTATTCTGGCATTTGGTGCCTATGATATTCATCCAACGCGAATAGATCAACTGCCAACTGAGACTTCCTTCCAATAGTCCCGCACCAAAAGCCTGAGCCCAATCTGGATATTTCGATTGGGTTTCAATCTCAATACTGGCCCACCTTTAAAAAAGAGAATCAAATATAATTAACCTTAAAATAAAACTAAATGTATTACGTTTAAAAATCAACATTTGTATTCTATGTTTGAAACGGGATTCATAAAATACCTAGTATAAATATTTTTTTTTTCATTGAAAAAAAGTATTTTTCAATAAGCTTTTCAATGTATTTAAAAAAATATTAAGAGCTCATCTTTCTCTAGCTAATAAAAGTGAAAAAGAATAAAATAAACTATAAAAATGTTCTAGAAGCCTATAATCATTAAATTTCTTTTTAAAAGCTAAATTGATAAGAAATCGTTTAGGAGCTACAGAATCCAGAAATATGAAAAGATACAATGCCTCAAAATTAAACTAAAGATCTAAAAGTGTTGGCCTATTAGAGTATGAGAGAAAACATAAATTTAGAATATTTGCTATCAATTCTATGGAAATGTTTTTCGATTAGTTTTTTAAAAAATCTAAATGTGATGATTTACCCATTTTGATGTGTTGTCGGTTTATAATAAGCCCTGACAATTCCTTTCTTCACCTTATGGGGTCTATTATTCTGTCCCCAAAACTTGATGTTGAAGCCAGCCTTCTTACTGTAGAAGGCAGTCGCTGAATATATGCCATCATTGGCATCACTGTAAATTATAAAATTTTTAACATTTTATTGCATGCATAGGATAATTATACATTCTAAATAATTATAGGACTAAATAAATTATATTCAACTGATCATACATCAATAGTTTGAACCGGGAGAAGCAGCCAGTGCTCTCATAAATGATGGGTTATAAAAACAGAAATTAATATGCATTTTTGCATTAATACAATTCATTCAAAGTTTTCAATCAACTTATTTCTTTAAAGAGCTTAGATATATTGATATAAATTAAGGATATATTGTATTCATCAATATTTTCCTTGAGCTCTTTTACAAAGAAAAAATAAATAAATAAAATAAAACGAACTCCTTTCTCTCATTTAAAATGCTCTAGTGACCTCTGTTCTAAAGTAGAGTGTATTAGTTTTACTCTCCATGGCTAATCATTTACAGTTTATCATTGTCATTATACAGTTAAAACCAGTGGCTTACGTAGGGGAGGGGATCAGGGTGATATATACCCTCCTGCCCTGAAATTTTTGAAAAAATATAATTTTCATATCAATTTTGTATTCTGAGTACTAGTTTTTTATTCAATTTTCATTGTTAACCTTAAAACTTACGCTCTATTTGGGGATTATATACACTTAATGATTACTTGCCATCTCATTAACTCCCTCTCTCCCCCATAACAAATAATTTAAATTCCACTCCCCGAAAAAAAATTCTGTGTTCGCGCCTGGTTAAAGCTTTTAAGATATTTGAGATAAAAATAAAACTGTTTACTGGGGTGAATTACGGTGCCATAGAAATTAATTGTTAAACAAACAAGGAAAAACGAATGACATAGTTCGTTTATTGTTGAATAAAATGTGCATTCAACTGCAATGCTTTGGAACATTTTCGCACGATCAGATAAATCGGATGGCGTTCTGTCATCCGATTTATCGAGGTGGCGTCGACAGGAAATCTAGGACCCGACTATGACCGTGAGAAAATGCCCTTATTTGTCAGTATTTAGAACAGTGTACAAGGATAAGAATGAAAAAAAATAAACTGATTACATTCTTATCGTATAAAATTAAAACAGATAATAGGGAGAGAGAAAGAGAGAGAGAGTGAGGTAAAAATACATATTGCACAATTAAAAACATGTATTTAAATTATACCTAAGATTTGATATACTATAAGATTTGCATAGGAGGGGTGTACGCAGATTTTTTTTCGGGACGAGGGATTTAATAATAAGAAGGCAAGTTTCTCACTTAAGTGTCTATAATCGCCAAATTGGGTGTAAGTTTTAATGATAAGAATGAGAATTGAATAAAAAATTAATATTAAAAATACAAAAAATATTACTGAAAATACAAATATTATGTTGGTGGGTATGTCGTTTTGTTGCTAGAATAAGATGGAACTAATAAAAAAAAACGAGACAATTTTCAGAGATATCCCTTTCGTTCAGAATGTATAACATACGATTTAAACGTTGGATTACAAAAAAAAAAGGAGCTCAGTAATCTGATATGCAATGGTCATAGCTTTGTTCTCCATTGTAGTTTTCACCATAATCAAGAAAATACCGGTAGCGTAAGCCATTCATATATGAGCAAACGAAGTGATTCAATCGTGAAATAGAGAAGCATCCTCTCCCCAAAAAACACTTTCATTTGATTGGTTTTAATAATCTAAACCAGATGTTCCCACACCTTATTTCACTGCGTACCACTTCTACTTTACAGATAACTGGGGGTACTACTACCTCATCGTATAACGTTAATATTAGAGATTCGTCTTCATAAAAAATACAAACTGATTTATTTAGGCTTATTCAACAAACAAAACAATATTTATTACACTAAATTCGCTTAAGAAAATAATAAATTGACAATAAAGTTCAAAAATCCAAAATCAAAAGTTGATATCGTGTTTATTCATCTTATAGATGATACATTCAGAATATTTGTTTAAAAATGTGTATCCCTCATTGAACATTTTAAAACGATGATTTATTAAACTTTCATTCGCGTACTATCTGGAACTTCCGTATGCGTACCACTGGAAATCCCTGATCTAAACCTTTAAATAACCATTAGATTAAATTGAAAATTGAATATATTTATAAATTAGTTATTACTTTAATTAGTATACACATCTAGAGGAACAATAAGGTGGCGCTATTGTATTTTAAATATGTTTTTGATCGATCCATAACCACCATTTCCTGATTGAACAAGTACTTATAAGCTCGATTAACATATACGATACATTAACATTTAAACGATTATAGTTACAATTTCAAACTAATGATTGAATATATCAGTTCAGTGAATAATCTATGAAGAGATCACTGCATGTAGAACTGATAAATGCTATAATTAAAGGGACCAATGAATCGAAATTCGATGTTCCAGAAATTCAATGTTGCTTGTTCTTTTATCAACTGCTTTTGCACCTGCCAAGAGAGCGTTTAGCATATCGATAAAATTACAGTTTTTAAAATAAAATGTACTAAATATAAATTAAATGAAATGTCTTACTAACATGGGGACCTCGAAGAACAAGATGGTAACTAGAGCTACGATGACAACTATAAACAAGAGTATAGACGTCAACCTCGTCTGCTCCCAAGAAGCACCGACCACTTTCAACATCACCTTTTACACCTGGAATGAAACCGTAACAATTATATCATAATAATTCATAAAATTATTAGTAAAAATATAGTTAAACAAAACTAAAAGGGAGCGTTCTAAATTCAATTTTGACATGTATCATTTTAGTAAGGTGAAGTGGGGAAAGTGCGTTCGTATGTTTATCATGTATGATAAACATATATCATGATAAATGAACAACATTTTCTGCATTTTAGCAATACTATTGGACAAATATTATACCGTTTAAAGCCTATGTACGCAATTAACCCACCTCATCTTATATCTGCAAAATTCGAATGAAATTTTATAAATAGTTTATTTTTTTATTCATTAATCTTTTATTTCTTTTCTTTTCTTTATTTTTCAAATCACCCTTTTGGGGTCGTGTTAGAGGTATTTCCATAACTTAATTAATCCCAATATCCTGCCGACATTTAGGAATCTATGGGGCCGAAAAACTTTTGAGAGAGGGTAGGAAGGATGTCTCGAGGAGTCAAAGAACTTTATTAGATTTTTTTTTCCTTAGAAATTCCTTACAAATAGTTGAATAAAGTAGTAAAACTACATTTTACTTCTAACTTCCCCATAGTGAATAATTTTTATATCTCAGAGCCCTAAATTTGTTTTTAAAAGATTTTATTTGGTAAATATGATTGTGGTAAATTAATAAAACTCAGGAATTCGAAAAATATCGATTTTTTTCATATTCGTTACTTTAACGTGGTGGCGACGATATGCAACCGTTTCATAGTCGATTACAGTAAATGAAAAAAAAACAACATAAGGTGTTAGCTTTTGATATGTAATTTGCGCCTCAGTGTTTAAGAAGGCATAATTTACAAACGAGTGTTAGTGATTATCGTTCGAATTAATTTCTCTTTCTTTAAATTTTAATTTTTTTTACTCCTGAATAATTTTTATGTTTTATAATTTTATATATTTGTATTTACTCTCGAAATGTTAAATAGTCGTTGAGGTAGAGAGGGAAACGATTCAAATTTTAAGCTTAAAAAAATTTGAATATTTAAAAAAAAATATTATATGTTATGTACATATATATATTTTTTTAAGGAAGAAGTTAATCGGAGAGGGAGGGGAGGAGGGGAGAGGAGGGAAAGGATGCGGTCAAAGACTAACATATTAATAAGTGAGACTTATTTATTTTGTGCCAACGTTTAGGCCTAAGTTTTAGGCCATCATTAAGGCTAAAAAGAAAAACAAAATAACAATATTGAAAACGACAGAGGCAGTACCACTAACAGATGAAAATGATAAAAAACAGAAATGAGAAGTAAGATAAAAATATATGATGTATAAAAAGAAAAGATGTCAATATAATTGTAAAAATGAAAAATTAAAGTAAAGTGAAAACATGAAGGAAAGGTTATGAATTATGAGTACATAAAAAGATTATGAATTTCGTACATGAAACAATAAAGTGCATTATTCATATATAAAATATATGAACACTATTAATTGAAATTAGTACTAATATAAAGATTTAGAAGTATGTAAGCATATCGTAAGTTTTGTAAAGGATTACAGTGATGTTGAAATTGTTACCAAGTGACTATCGAAAATAATAACAATGTAAAAATTAACCGAAATTAAAATAATGCGATATTTACACATGCTATAACAAAATATATGAAAAATATTAATTAAAAAGAATACTAGTATGAAGATTTGGAAATATGTAAAGTATATAGAGATAATTATGATAAAACAAGTTATGTAAAAGATGGCGATGTTAAAAAATTTGACATATTTATAATTAAAATCATTATAAAATAAAGGAGTAAAATATAAAGTTATGTAAGCCCAGAAATAGAGTAATAAAATATAGGTTTATTATTAACTTTATTATTTCATGTACGAAATTTATAATCTTATTATGTACACGTAATTCATAACCTTTCCTTCACTGTTTTCACTTTACTTTACTTTTTCATTTTTACAATTATACTGACATCTTTTTCTTTTTATACATCATATATTTTTATCTTATTGTCATTTCTGTTTTTTTTTTAATCATTTT
Organism: Rhaphigaster nebulosa; assembly: GCA_948150685.1. Taxonomy (NCBI): domain Eukaryota; kingdom Metazoa; phylum Arthropoda; class Insecta; order Hemiptera; family Pentatomidae; genus Rhaphigaster; species Rhaphigaster nebulosa. The sequence continues at coordinate 93,534,415 of OX411311.1, read as the reverse complement.
TTACTGTTGTTGATCATTAATCAATGTTGTATGTAAAGCATAATGTTGTCTTGTTTTTCTTTTTAGCTCTGATGATGGCCTAAAACTTTGGCCGAAACGTTGGGACAAAATAAATAAGTCTCACTTATTAATGTGTTAGTCTCTGGCCGACTAATTTGATAAGATATTAAATCCCAAAAGTTACTAAAAACCATTTTTTAAAACAGTTTAATATTTTTGAATGGTTTAAGATGCAATAAATATTTTATTTTAATTTTTCTAAGGGCAAAATTTCGCTTCGTTACAAATACCTGCAAATTCAAAAGAAGATTAGAATTTGATAGTATTGGCAGATAGTTTGCAATAGGCCAGAATGGACTTTCTTATCTTGTTCAAATAGAATATTTTTTATTAGCTTTTTTTTTTACATTTAACTAAACTATGCACCTTCAAACGATAAGAACTTTGCTAATCACACAATGCAATAATTGATTCTTAAAATATTTTGAGCAATGTCTTTTTTAATTTAATGAAAATATTCGTATTCCAACTGAGATGAGTTTAAAATAATAAATATTGCTATTTTTTTTTTCATTTTAATTTTAAAATCACAAACACTTCAGCTAATAACATTTTTCTTGTGAATTGTATTTCCTGACTGTGACATATATAAATAAATATTAATTGTTTTGTCAAAAAATAATTAATGGCCCTCGACGTCAGCAAGAAAGTCTTTCTGAGAATCATCTCGAGTATATCGATATATTTTGTCCAACATAAATGTTCTTAATCATGTTTCTACATAAGTAGTTCGTTCATTATTTAAAAATAACAAGTGATTTGATAAAAAATCAAAAACTGAATTAAGAAAAATACTGACGCATAGTGATTGATTTATCAAGCTAGCAAAATGACATGATGTCATTAAAAAACAAATTAGGTAGTTTTTGCAATTGCAAAAAATAAAATAAATAATAAAACATGTAATAATCAATTGAGTTGCTTAAATCTTGTGAAACTGAACTAAGGTTAGCGTTAATGACTTTTATTTAATAGATTAAACATTCATGTTAATAAATTTTTATTTAAATTATAGAGAGAAAAAACAATCGTTTGTAATTTAATGTCTATTTTATTTTTTTATGGGTGAATTATATTATATTACTATAATTATTTATATTATATATCATATTAAATTACTTTTAGACAATTTATGTGAAGTAATTTCTTTCTTTATTCTTTTATTTGAATTTTCTCTGCATCATTATTACAGAGGTTTCAGAGTATTTCCCCATCTTCTGGACAAATCTCTATAATATTTTTTCATTTTTTCACAAAACGTTGACCGAATTTTCCAAAACAACTGAACAAGGCGCGTAGGCAGATTTTTTTTTCGGGGAGGGATTTGAATTATTTGTCGGGGAAGGGGGATTTAATAAGAAGAAGACAAATAATAACTTAAGTGTCAATAATGGTCAAATTAGGAGTAAGTGTTAAGGGTAAGAATGAAAATTGGATCAAAAATTATTATTAAAAATACAAAACTTATATTGGTGGGTATGAAAATCATATTTTTTCGAATATTTTGGGGGGAGGAAGAAATATATCCCGGCGTACGGTATTGAACTGAACTGTATTTGGTGCAAATTCTTGAGGTTGATTTTTAATAAATTTAATAAGTATAGGTGCATATATATATATTATATTAAAAACTATTGAATGACTTTTATAGTTCAGCAGGATTCGTGGGTTATTTTTTTTAATGTTTAGTTATATTTCTTTATATTTAATTTAGATTTTAAAATAAAAAATCAAATTAAAATGAGAGAAGATTGTTTAGGAAAGACTGCACCTCCAACCAAACATCTTTTCAAAGTCATAATTTTTATTTCTCCCTTAAAATAATAGGCTTTTGCACTTTATTGAAGGCCATTTGAGAGGGGTGGGAGTGCATTTTATATCTATTTAATAACCCCGGGAACACAATTATGGGGGTTTCCAGTAAGCTTCCGTCATCACAGGCATTTGATGTTCTTGGCACAACTACAGGCTTCATGTTCAAATTTCATCATCTCGGTTAATATTTAAAAATTTTAACAGGGCTTCATTTTTAAGATAATTTTAACCTTTGATATTTATCGAGGTATTTTTTGATACAATGCTTCTTTCTAAAGACAATTGGATATCAGTCTGTACCTTATTGCGGTTTTTGGCGATTTACGCTTTCAGGACGCGTCAAATCGGAAAAATCACAGATTTAAAATCGTTTTAGAATTATATTTTCTATGAGAATTCTCCATTGAAAATATATCTTTCAATTGAAAATTCCAGAGTTAATTGCGTTGGAGAAGAACTGTAAGAGGTTAGAAAGTCGACTTCACCGCCAAAAGAAACTTCATTCGCCATAACTAAGATCTCCCAATGAAATTCCCAAAACTTTCGAAAAAAAAAAAGAAGGGCGAGGAGAGAGTATGTAACACTCTGTATTTCTTATTCATATTCCCGCCACATTTGGGCACTCCCAGCACTAGCAATGGGATATTATAGATATATCGATATTTTTTCCTTCGATATTCGATATTATAATATCGATATTTAGTTTCCGATAATATCGTAATATCGATATTTTATTCACGACATTATGGATAACACATAATAAAAAAAAAATTATGTTTAGAGAAGTCTAAGTCCAAGTAAAATGCTCTTCTTTCCCCTCCCTCTCTTTTCCTCTATGTTAGATATAGAAATATTTAAATTTTTTGGTGTAATAATTTTGGATAGGACACGTTTTTCTGTACGACGCATCGTTTTCGAGATATTTGGAATATCGATATGTCTGTGCATATATCATTAAGATATTTTTTTATATTACCTATATTTCTGTATCGATATAATTACAACACTGTTTTTATAATATCGATATTTCTGTGCCGATATAATTAAGATATTGCTTTTATGTTGAATAACATCAGGCTTTAAATATTAAGAAATAGGTTTTCTCACAATATCCTTCCAATTCGTTTAGATTTTTTTTTTAATAAAATAATTAACGAAATACTTTCTCTCCCTCCTCCATGTTCCCTCCACGCCCCTTTTGGTTTATTTTTTCAATAATGAACCTTTAAAATCGACCAAGAATTTTTTTTTTAACCTCTGTCAAAATTTGAAGTTTTACATTTAACACACTCCATTAAAAATAGCTTCACATTTTCTTTATCATTAAGATATTGTTTTTATTAAGTTTAATAATATGAATAGTTAAAAAAAAAAGTTAGAAACAATCTATAATTTGTTGTAATTATAATTATATTTTTCATATAAAAATATTAACGATATTTTGTAATATCAGTATTTTATGCCGATAATATAGTGATTTCAATATCGATCAACCGATATCGATATTTTGCTTTACTAAAAAATTGGGATACTATAAAATTTAATTAAACTCTGAAGACTAAAATAATTGCCACACAGCGACCCCTAGTCCACCGAATCAAGAACGCAACTTCATCCATAATTCGAATCAAACTGTCTAGAATGTTCCTTTTCTATGGATAGAATTGTTTTTTATATTTTTTTCAAATTTAGAATCTAGTAAGAAAATCCAAAAATTCCAACCTTTACATAAATTTTTAAACAGATTTGTACGAGTTCAGAATGTTTATATTGGACGTTTAAATACAATACAATGAAATTAATAAATACAATGAAAAGCCAAATAAATATTAAATGCATAGAAAAGAAAATCAGTAAAATGGAAACTGGACGGCTGTTTTATTTTTCCTTGATCTCACGAAGTTCCATTAATAAAATATTTGTTAGTTTATTGATTTTCACGGATACCATTGTATCGGAGTATTTAGTTAATTTTTTTAAAGTTTTTAACCTCTTATAAAGCTGTAAAAATACAGTAACATTTCACCATCAATATTGCCCATCAATATTAGGGTCTAGCTGTTTTTTTCAAATACCAATTATCTTTATGAGCCATTAATTAAATGGAGGGATTGAATCATCGCTGCGAGGAACAAGCCAATCAACAACACTTAATTTCAGTAGTATGGGGAGGAGGGCAGCGGATCAGCGGGATATATCTCTCCCTCCTCCTCTCCGTATCCCCCCCTCCCCCCCTCCGAAATATTTGAAACAGTATGATTTTCATACCAACCAACATAAGTTTTGTATTTTTAATAATAAGTTTTGATCCAATTTTCATTCTTGTCCTTAAAACTTACGCCCTATTTCGCGAGTATAGACACTTAAGTGATTACTTGTCTTCTTATTAAACCCCCGAAAGAAATCTTAGTAGGCCCCTAATTTAGTTCTTTATTGAATTCACTCAAACAAATTGTAAATTAATTCTATTTAATAGAAATTTCATAGAATTTTAGGTGGAAAAATGCATCATTTCAAAATTAAGGGTTATTTTGAGCTAAGCATTTTTTTTTTTCATGTAATGCCACTATACGGGCTCCTTCGGAAGTCCTTAAAGTGTGCACACACTTCAGCAGATATTTTGTGAAATATCGATTTTTGAAAATTTTGGTAAATTTCTCTTTTAGGGAGCGAGAAATAACAAGAAAGGAATGGTTGGTGGTAAAACTTCCTTCATCGATTCAATATCTTGGCCATCAACCAAGCTCCAAACCACTCCGAAAAATTTGAACTTAAAGTTTTGACAAAAGTTTAGCCACAAAAGCTATGTGACACAAAATAACCCATATTTCTGAAATGACCAAAATGTAATTTCTAGGTCGAAAACCTTGAGCGATTACAGTAGCTACGGTAAAGAGTCTAGTATCATTTTATAAAAAGTTATTCTGTCGTTAATATAGATTTCCTCAACAACCGGATAAACTTTCTGATACTTCAGTTTAATTAATAACACACACATACACACACACACACACACACACACACACACACTTTTTTTTTTTTTTTTTTTTTTTTTTTTTTTTTTTTTTTTTTTTTTTTTTTTTTTTTTTTTTTTTTTTTTTACTAACATATCTATTTTATCCCTTTCGTATGTAGATAGATAGAAAATTTGCTTTATTCTGGGACAAGGTCCCGTCAAAATAACAACAATGAATAAATAAAAAGTTAAAAAGTAATCCACATCTGGCCAAAAAATTACAATAATAAGAGCACATAAGTTTTTAAATCAATAACAATAAAAATAAATAAACAAAAAATGAATTCTTCTCTTCAAAAAAATGTATTTTACAAAAACGAAAGAAAATAAAAGTAAAGAGGAGATAAAATAAAAATTACAAATAAATTTCCACTTAAACTTTTGATCAAATTGTTTACATTAAATTAAAAATTTTTGCTTATTCAGCATCATTTTGGGAAGTGAGGAGATGTTGGAAAAGGTTGAATTTGAATGCGGATAGAGAAGCATGAAGGATATTAGAAGGGTGGGAATTCCAGAAGATAGTGGAGCGGGCAAGAAAGGAACTTTCGAATGTTTTCGTTCTGTGAGAGAGGGTTTAGAGGTCAGAAAGGCGCGATCTTGTTGCCAGTGAGTGGACTGAGGATTTGAACTGTAGGAGTCTGTATATGTAGGAAGGATACTGAGAGTTGAATGTTTGGTATAGGAAAGATCCGAGGAAATATTGTAGCCGGATGGAGGGAAAGAGCCGCTTTTAACTCGCCATAAAGATGGGAAACGTGGGACCGTCTCGAGGTATCGAAGACAAATCTTAAAAAGTTTTTATGTAGAATAAGTTTTTTATTCGTTTTTTTCTTTTTTACCTTAGAAACTCATAATTAAGATTTTGGAAAATAATTATTTTATATTTAATTTATTGACACTGTCAACACAGATACTGAACCGCACCGAGCATGTGGGAACTCTTCCATTCAAACCGCAGTAAATAACTAACACATCAACGTTCCGCCAATCCAGGCATCAGCAGGGCTGAAAAATATAAAATCACAAACGCAGAACAGAGATTGCACATCTCACTTCTACAACTTAAAAAATTGTTTAACAGACAACTATAAAGAAATAAATAATGACAACTATACAGTGGCGTACTAAGGATATCCTCCTCCTACCAAAAAAAGTTTATATTTTAAGTAATATTTTTGGTAATTTTTAATAATAATTTTTTATCCAATTTTCATGCTTATCCTTAAAACTTACTTTCAATTTGGCGATGATGTATATTTAGGTGATTACTTGACTTCTTCTTATTAAACTCTCCCCTCCCTTCTCCAACCACCGAAAAAAATTAAACCCCTGCGTACGCCCCTGCAACTAGGTATAATACATTGTTCCAAGTCAAAATTGTGGGGAGATTTTAGATACCCTTCCCTCCATCTCCTCCAATAAATTGTTATAGCAACCATCCTGTGAAGAACGCTAAGAGATTTACAGAATCAATACAAAATCCGTACTATAAAGGCAATTGGGGTAAACTCGACCTTAACCGAATTATTCAATTACGTTTCTTTTGGTATATAGAGGAATTCCAAAATTTTTGTCGTGCGATTATTTCTTTCTCAGTGTTATCAGTTTTGAATATTTTTCAAGATGCGATTCGATGTGACGTGGTACATTCAACTTACGCTTATACCATATATTTATTTTGAAATTACCAAAAGCTTTTATTATAATTTTTTTTTTTTTTTTTGTCGATTTTTATTTAACGTTGCATAAACATTTAAATGTAAGTTATTAGCGACTCTTTTATTTCTTGTTTACAATTTTGAAGGTTTTGCCGTATAAAAGGTCACTTTTTTTTTTAAATTGCTGAATTGTATTCGATGCATTTTGTGTGGTAGTTTTTAATAAAGAAGGAATATCAAAATAATGATAAAATTGTAGGAAAAAAACAATAAAATTAAATTTTTTAAAAATATTTTCAGGAGAAAAAAAATTGAAATGCCATCTAGGACTTATCTTATAGAATTTTTCTACGGAATTCATTAGTATTTTTGAAAATTTCAATATATTGTTTAATTTAATTTAATTGAATAGATACAAAAATAAAAAAAATGATCTTCTCAGTTCATAGACAGGCCAGTTCAGGACGTAAGATGTTTTTTGTTGTTGTTTTTCTTTTTTTTTCTAAAATTAATCATTTAGGTTATCAACACTTGTTTACCTTCTCTGCTATGAACGTGCAGCTGAGGATTTGAGACGCATAGGCTGAAAACAAGAAACATGGGAATGAAATAATGAGCCTTTGAAGGAGGTGCAGCCTGCTCTGTTGCTAACAACACCTCTCCAATGGTATCTTCTCAAACACTGCCTCAAGGAGCTTTTCTATCTCCGATCGAAAAATATTTTTCTCGAATAACCACTCAAACATAGGTTAAGATCGTAGTGGGGGAATTATGAGGGAAAAAATGTGGAAAGGTTTGAAGTGTGAAAACGTCAATGTCAGGCTTTTTAATACCCACTTAAAGTTCAAGCGTTTACTACCGATTACCATTTTTTTAATGAGCTGATATTTTATAAGGAATACGAAATTTTATTCAAGTGAAGATATGCCAAAAACTGATTGACAGTGATTAAATGAAAAAATGTTTCATAATGGGAATTGAATGCAAATTCAACGGATTTTTATAGACATACTTTATTTATCTGATTTATTTATTTATTCACCTGGTTCAACGAACCCTGCGTAAGAGAAAATCTGATACTTTATTTATGTGCACATAAATTTTATATATTGGTAGTTTTAAAAAAAACCTCAACCTAGTCAATCAATGCAAACTATAAATGCTACTCACAATTGTTCAATCAATTGAGAGCGATAGACTCGGTGGATCTATTAAGAAATAAAAGTAAAATTTTTTTGGAAGAATTTAAAAAATAATAAATTTTGGATTTATTATAATAACATAAAAATAAAATAATAACAATAGAAAGTAGAACAAAGCCTAATTTCATAAAATATTACATTGTGACAATTATATTAAAAGAAAGTTTTATGCTATTTTTATTGTTTTTTATAAATAGTGACAAATATAAGACGATATAAAATAAAATTTTATGGATGATATGAGAGTGAAGAATTAAGACAATAATGAGTAATTTATAAGTTAAAAAACTAATTATTGTTAATCGTTAAAGATGTTTAAATATAAAAAATGTGTATGTAAATAATTATTATGCATAATTTTTATTATTTATGATAGAGTTATGGTTATTTATAAATTGTGAAATTCTAATGTTATTCTGTAATTTTTAGAACGTTCTGTGCTGAGGATGGGGAAATTCCCCGAAACGTCGATAAGTTTATAACGTAATGATGTGATAATCGTTTTTAATAAAACATAATAAAAAAGGAAGAAAATTTACTTCAAGAAATATACCCAAAATTAAATATATATTAAAAGTAAAAAATTGTTTGAAAGGGAATTCAATAACGCTATTGAAAATATTAAAAACATTAAATTTTCCCTACATGTTCAAGCTATTCAGCATTCAAAATTTAATTATAATTTCAGGAAAGTAACTTCCATATGGGTGAATATTATTTAAAAATGAAGGCGCCAATAAGAAAACAGAATGATTAGCCAACTAAGGCTATGTCAACCTAGCAACTTAAAAGTAACTTCTTTTGGTTTTCAAAATATTTAATATTGTTTATAGTTAATATTACATTAATAGATAATAATATAGTTAATGTAATATAGTGTATATTACATTAATATTATTATTGTTTATAGTAGAATATTGTAATATTTAATATTGTTTAAAATATTTAATATTGAATATATAATAATAGAATATATTAATATATATGTATATTTAATATTGCACATATAACGACTACTTAATTTTTATACTAATTACTAAGCCAAAAATAAGTTATTTTAATTATGTTACTTAAATATGTATTATTCAAAAATATTTAATAAAAATGTTCTAAATTTGAGTTTATAATTTACCTATTATCCTCATGCATTTTTTATTTTTTGATTTGATTATTCTTGCTTTATTAAAAATAATCGCACGAGTTTTCAACGAATTCACTTCAGTAATTTTGGAAAAATAACAATAGCGATATTTTCCCAGACAAAGACTTGAAAATTACAGGAAACATTATGACTTATGTAATTTTTAAAAAATTCTGCAAGAATAAATGGAACATGTTTCTAATCTTTCTAATTTTTAAATTGAATTTGAAAATGAGGAAATCGAGAAATTATTTCAAACTGAGAGTTCAGAGAAGTTAAAAAACGACTTACGTAAAAAAAATAATAAATAGGAGTTTTGAGAATACTGAGTGGTTAATTAATAAAAAGTATTATAAATTTTACCATGTAATATATATATATATATATATATATATATATATATATAAAATCAAGCTATAATGATATGTTTAAGATCTTTTTTGATTTATTCGAGTTGATTTAATCAAAAATCCTTCTGGAAAGACAATTTCTTTAACCCATAATACAGCCGAACTGTATGAAGCATAAATTATACAGGTTAATATAGTTTTAATTCAACAATTAACTTACATTAATACGCAAAATGTAGGTCTAAAATACCGCAAAAATGTCAACATCTTTCCACAGCCTCCTGGACGGCCAGACTGATTTAACTATTTTCTATGCTAAGGAGAGGATGGCGCAGGCGCCATTAATTGAGGAATCGTGGAAGAGAAACATTTCCGGAGTTGAGGAATTAAAATTGAACGCAACAACGATCTTTGGAATACCACGGATATCTTTTCTCATATCGCAACATTTCCAGTCATCGAAGATTCAGAAAGGATGTATTCAGGAAAAGATCAAAGTTTTTTTCTCAACGATCCAAGGTTGGCCAAAAATTAAATGTTTATATTAAATTAAATATAAATATTTTGCAGGAAATTTCATCTACTCTAATTTTTTATAAAATTTAAAATAGACGACAAAGGCTTAGATTTCTAGTTATTAGCGAAATACTAAAAAAAGTTCCAACATTTTTTTTCTAAATTTCGTTTGAAACCGGCACATAGTGGGCTGTCTTAGCAGAACATATAATAAAATAAGTCAATATAAATAAATTAATTGTGTTTTTTACGTCAAAATTATTTTTACATAGTTGGAAAAAGTTTATTTTAATTCAGAATTAATTTTGAATGCAATTTAACAAAAAAACTGAATTTCTGAAGATATCTTACTCCGGAAACTAAAACATTTCAGGAAAATGCAAAATAAATTACTTTTCCCGAAAAAAATATTTTCTTGATCATCAATGCAGTATCCCTCTACCCTGACTGCTTTAATTTGTATTCAGCTGCATAATGAAGTCCCCTTGCTGAACTCTGTCACAGTAAAGGCAGTAAAGACATTGAAGGCAAATTGAGATCAAGTAAAGTCTGGTTTGAAATTTCAATTTCTAGATCCAACCAGTTTTTATGCTTCCGCTGTAAGTCGGTTAAGTTACAAGTGCACTGAATTGGCTTTAAACTTAAAATAAAAAGCAAGAATTGAAGCAGTTTTCCTCTTAGACGTTTACGAGGGTCCGGAAGGTTGAATTTATTTCTTAAATATTCATACAAGATATCACAGTACTCCTGATCTGGTCTATTATTTGCTTTTTGATCCCTTAAATAAATACAGTGTTCACTCCTTTTAATCATATATTTCGAAATTGAAAAGATCAAAATTATATAATTGCAAATGATGCAATTGAATTTGGTAAACATGATTCGCATGAACAGGAAATACATATATTCTCTCAGAAATTCCGAGAAGGTTATAACATTTTAAAATTTTTATTTTAGTAATCATTTGAGTTTCTACTCAATTACAAAAAAAAATTTACAAATCTACTTTTTATGAATTCAAGAATCTAATTTTTAAGAATTGTTACATTTTGAAACAGTATACCTCTAGGATTTGAATTTTATTTTTGAAAAAATCTAAACTTAACGGTGTGAAATTTAATAACTGTTTACTCTGGCAATTAAACAGTTATACTACCAACTGAGACGACCTACTGGAATCAGGCATAAATTCTTTGGTTTTTTTTTTTATCTTGGTTTGTTTGCTTTGAACTTCTAATATCCGATTACTTCTAATATCCCGGAACCCTAGTCTCACTTTAGATTTAAATTTTATACCAAGTATACTCCATCAATTTTTTGACTTATGTCCCGCTAGATTGTGCTGGACAGCCCATTGTGCGGCGATAGGCGAGGTGGCAAATCTGAAATTCTGATTCAGCATCCCCAAAACATACGGAATTCTCGAGATAAAACTTTTATAATTTTTTTTCTGAAAACACCCTTTCTGAACCTTCGATGGCCGGGCTAAACCACGTTTATATCTTTTGCTATTTAGTAGCTGCCTGTTCTAAAGTTACTAAATTTTTCTTTACACTAACCATACCTACTGATAGTTTTAATTATTATTATTTCCATCATTTTCAAATGTTTTATAGTTGACTCTATCAATTTAAAAATTAACAAAAAATATTTTTAAAATAACGTTGACTGGTGATCATTCAACAATGACATACAAATCATTTTAATCTTATTTTTTAAATATTGGTTTTATATTTAAAGAAATATATTTAAGCTTTAAAATATCAATTAATAATCATAAAACGTTTTTTATTTTTTATTAAAAAATTATTTTTTTACCATGTCAATTTTTAATTTAATTAAAATAAATTATAAAATAAATATTAAAATTTTAATAAATTATTAAAATTTGTAAATTTTATGATTTACAGATTATTTATTTTTATTTTACTTGTTTTAATGATACCATGAATATCTAATGAATTGAGGTGTGTAGTTTTGGAAAAAAAAAATAAGGCTACAAATTAATATACTATGGTTCATATTTCCAAATAGGCACCTATATATTCAAAAAATAAATTAAGATTTTATTATTTTTTTTTTTTAAGGTTTAGTATAAAGATTCCAAAAACTTTATATATTTCCTTTACCTTCATCAATGACCGAGGTATGGGCATACGAAACATTTCATCGGCCGTAATTTCGAAACAAAATGGCGATTGGTAATGTCGAGTTCCGAGGAATATTCTAGGGTGGCCTTTTGACATTGGTTTCAATATAAAAAAATCGCCCAAGTAATCTCGGTGAAAAGCTGCGAACAGCGGACATATGGAATTTTAAAATTCGATTTTTGGATTATACGTATCTTGAAACCTCAAATTTTGAAAGGGGCTAAAAGAAATTTTTTCTTGGTCGATTATGAGGACTCAACATTTAAAATGATAAACCAAAAATGTCAGATGTTTAATTTTATATTAAATGATTTTTGCTACAAAAACTATAAAATTATAGAAAATACTCGATATTTTTATAAAGATTTAAAGGTTTTTCCACGTTGAACGTAAACTTCTGAAATAATTTGAGCCATGTTTTCAGGAAAAGGAGTTATAAAAAAGTGTAAAGTGAAGAAATTGATATTTTTTAAAACTCGAATACCAAATCAAACAGAACTGCAAAAGATCAATTTGAAATTGAAACACGTTCAGTGCGGTGGGACAAGAATGGTCACGCCATTTTAAATGAACTTTCATGTCCTCCGCAGTGAACGTGGTAATTAATTTACTTTTATTGTTTCTTAAATATTCTTGTGTAAGACTGAATTTAATAAATGTATGCATACCATATAATGTACTACAGAAATGCTATAATACAATATAAATTTTCTATATATGCACTTACATGTAAATGTATAAATTGTGTTGGTGAAAACTAATAATGATATATAAATTTAATTTACGATAAATAATCAGTTGGAATTGTAAATCCAAAAAAAATCTTTCAGAAAAGTCGATGGAGATCTTCGTTAATTAATTAATTTATTTATTTACCCTGAGTAATACTTTCTTATAAATATTTCTAATTTCTTTCAAAATCGAGATTAAATATAATTCATATATAATTCAGAGTTATCTTCGAGAAACGCAATTATTCCAAAAAACATTATCATTTATTCTACTCAAAGATAACACGAGGAAAATCGTGTATAAAATCAGATATCTTGCATTAATTGCTTAAGGAGTAGCTTCTGATTGTAAGGATGAGTGCCCGCATCGAAAACAATTAAATTAAAATGATAACGCGGAATTATTTATGAGAGAAAATAAAAATAAACGCACTTACATGCAGGGTTAATGAAAGATGATGAATCTTAATTTGAAACTAAATGATGAAGGTTTATGGTTGATAGCTTAGGGGTTATAATGGCTTTAGGGGTTAATTAAATCATTTGGCTGGATTAGAGCGATAAAAACGAAATCTCATATAATCAAAATTAAAGATGTTTAAAATATTTAGACATATATTTAACAACACAATGAAGAATTTTATCCATTACTAAAAAAAAATAAAGACCTGAATGTTTCTTCACTAGAAGAGAAACACTTTCTTTTCAAAGAATTGCTGCCCCATACTATAAATTTTATTAGACAATTTGTTTGATCGTATAATTAGTATATAGTGCAATTTCAATATATCATTTCGATACAATCAATTATTATTGTATAATTTTTAATTTTCATACGACCTGTTCTCAGTCTAGTAATGACGTACATTAACGAGATAGTTTAAAAACCCATAACATTTTTACATTTTCCAATATTCTTATATCGTTCAAGTCCCGATAGAAGAGACGACAAAATCTTCCGAAATATCAGTAATGTAATCCTGCGCATTGAGGTCCCTCATGCACTACTTCTACTTGTGGCGCAAGATCACAATGATGATGGTTCGTTGTGCTGAGTTGGAGTGTGTGCATACCTGATATTCCAGTATTATATTTGGTCACGCCGTATGACCTTTATATCAAATTAATTTTATTTATCTGCATATCTATGCACGGTCTTATTTATCCAGCAAAACATAGGGATGACAGTATTCGTGCACTGAGTGACCAACCCACAGCCCTGACCTCAATCCTCGAACATAATGAGTATCTTAGTGACGTATGCGTCCAGTCATGAACGACGGATTCATTTATTAATCTTTCAACCTTATCCCATTCGATCTAATGATTATGAGCGTAAGCAGGGAGAGGGGCAGGTTAGACCCCCTAAAAATCAAAAGAAAAAGAATAATTATTTAATTGTGAGAGAGAAAAAAAAAGAAGAAAATTAAGTTGGAGAAAAAAAGTGCGGGGAGACTAATTTTACTTAAAAACTCGAACTTAATATTTAAAATTGATCAATATAATGGTTTTCAGATGATCGATATTAGTAGAGTTATAGGAGCGATGTCATTTGAAAGCTTCAACTAAAACAGACCAATTAAATAATTAAGAAATCAACAATTTTAACGAAGAGGAATAATTTAAGTTAAATTAAATTTTTATCTCGGCAGACTCGTTATCCTCAGGGAACCAAACAGCTGTCACAGGAACTACTTCATCATTGGCGAACATGTGCTGAGATCACGACAATGAATAACGTAGCATTATATTGCGAAAATAAAACGAGCTGGATTCTACTCCAAATAGCACTAAAACATACCCGAATTCGTGTCACATTATCAAAAATTTTCTTTGAAAGGGATGTAATATAGCTAGCTCTAAACTCCCGAAAGGTTCAAAACCTTGACAATTCGCGTCTGATTATGAAAAATATAACGAGCTGAATTCTTCCTCAGAAATTCTCAAAACACCCAAATTTTCATCCGATTTTTTAAAAATTGCTTGATACAGGCGACATCAGAACCAAATATTCTGCTCTAGAAATCTTTTCACCAATTTTTTTTAAACAGCGAAATTCTTACTATCCGAAAGCCAAAATTTTCTTCCGATTTTAAACATTTTTCTTGAAACCGGTGAAATTATAAAGTGTTGAATTTCGCTCCAGAAATACCCAAAATATCTCGTCCGATTTAATAAAATTTTCTTGAAGCCCGTGAAATTATAATAAGTGGAATTTCGCTTGAAAAGTCGCAACACACTCAAACTCGCATCCCATACTCAAAAATTGTCTTGAATAAGGATGAAATTATACAATATCAGACATATCAGCTCCAATTCTCTAGGGCCAGCCCCCCTAAAGAAATTTCTGCGTACACACTTCTTATGACGAAACTGGCCAGTCAGCCTCCTAAATACACACAACACAGAAATAAATACAGTGTTTAAGTACATAAAACAATTTTTATTGGACTCCTCTTGAGTAAATTTAATCTGTAAGGAATAGTAAATACTATTGGATAGGTTGAGCGAGATAAAAGAGGGTTCAGTTACCCTTGAGGGGAGGGGGTAACAGAGGCATAGCTTCACGTATCTCTGCCCTTCCCAGCAGTAACTTAAGGCTTATCATTTTTTAATGAAATTATTTTCCACAGAAATTTATTTTATGGTTATTCTTTTTGGTCCTCGGGTTTCAAGTTAATGTAAATGCAACAATATTTCGGGTTAAAATTGAACCATAATTATATAGTATTTATAACCGTTTTATTTTGAAATGGGGATAATAAAAAACTATTAAGAATTAGAAAGGGTAAATAATTTGAGCTCCAGAATCATATAGAATTATCCCAGACAAACAAGAATAACCAAGAAGTTGAATGATTTATTGCTCCGAACGATAAAATAATTTATATACATCTAAACCCAATTTTTTTTTCATTGCAAAAGTATTTCCGAAAATCCCAACATCTAAAAAATCGACAATTATACTAAATAAAGCTTAAAAAATATACAGACGTCAGAGTTGGACATATTAATTACTTTTCAATCTTGAGTAAAAAGTATATGAGTTCTAAGTAGAAGTGTAATTAAATATACACGTACTCTTTTAAGCTTTGAGTACTTTTCTAACCGATTAAATAAAACATCTTAAATAATGGAGTATCGACTCTTATAATTAATTACATTAAACTAAAAAAAATTTGTGGGTAAACTTGTAATCTAGTTACCTGTTATACTTAAGTACTACGTATGCAATCGAAAATTTTGAGTAATTGCGTAATCAATTCTTTTCTCATTCTAATACAGTTTATTTAAAAACGTTGAGTATAGTTTTAATTATTGTTGGAATTTGATGATATGTGAATGGAAATTTTGTGTAAGCTTGTAGGTAATGAACTTTTTCCCTTTTATAAATACTACAGAGTTGATAATATTATAAGTTATTTTATTTAATAAAAAATAACTAAATTGAAAAAAAATATGTTTATTTAAAATGGTATAATGCACTCAAAGTACAAAATGATAATTACGATTATTTTACTTTTACTCAAAATTTTTTTGAGTATTAATTACTCTTTTGTAATTAAAAGAGTAATAAAAAGTTTTTCTTGATTACACATCACTTTATCTGTACTCAGCATGAAATGTTTAGAGTATCGATATTGTACTCTGTACTCAAACATTTTGAGTACGATTAAAGCAATATTACTCACGTACTCAGTATTTTTACTCTACTCTGGCAGACGTAACTTAACGTTCTACTGAATAAGAACGGCACATGATAGAGTTAAATAAGACATGTGGTCAGCAATCACCCTCAACAGTCAGGTTTCCCCCCCCCCCACATTTTAAAGATTCAATAGGCATTTATTGTAATTATAAACAGAATTATTTCTTAATATATTAATTTTTCTATCAGGACTGGTTTGTAGTACATTAATATTAAATAGAAAATAAAATGCGGTATCATAAATATATATATATATATATATATATATATATATATATATATATATATATATATATATATATATATATATATATATCATCAAAAATATAGCATCATACCAAAATTTCACGACAATTTCCAAACAATGATTGGCAATGATTAGTTATTTAATAAAACATAATCGTTACCATAGAATTATAATAATTTTGTTACAATAATTGATAGGTCATTTGTCCACAGTTTAGTGCTATCTGGAGTTCTTATTATGTAACGATTTTCTAATAAATTCCCCCACGGGATGATAAGAAAGCATATGTAGGTTGGTGATTATTAGGTTTGTTTAAGTTTTGAGGCATTCATAAAATGTTTAATTAGTAATAATCAATGGTGAAAATAATTAATTTAATAATAAGACGTTATCAATAGGTACGTCGTATTTGAAAATCCGAAATACGTCGATAAGAAATAAAAAAATTGAGTCTTTTTTTTTAAGTGATAAAAAACCAGCTGGAACCACTTTTGATAGTAACAATATTCGAAAAATATAAACACTAGACCAGACTTAATTAAAGTGCATCTTAATTGCAATTTTATATCTCGAGTTTACTTTGCTTTATGTTAATAATGACCGATAAATAATAAATTTGATAAGAAATAGTTATATAAATTTCAATCTTGTTTCTATTTAGACTGCACAAGGTAAAATATTTATGATGAATAAATGTTTTGTAATATTATTATGTTATTATCGTATGAACTTATGCCACTTAGACTCTTTTCAGTTCATAATTTCTCCCCTCCATCCCCATATCTACTTATCAGGAAAGTATATCGGCCATTTCCAGATGTGTTTTTTCAAATAGGAATCGAACCTGCGTCATCATTAGCATCATGCCTTTCACTATGTTTACTGGAAAAAAACGAGTCAGTTTTATGACAATAAATTTTAAAGTAAAATTACGTAATTTGCATAACTTAGAATAATGATAATTCTAACGAAGCAGTTTAAAATTTAATTTCCCCATTTTCCAGAAATGTTTTCCCTTTTCTATAAATATTTCGACAGGTGTTTAGGAGACGGTTGATTTAAATAAACGACGTCACAGATCACGTTACCGGTAGAAATAACTAAAAGGTCGGTATTACTTTTATTTATAAGAAAGGACTTAATTCACATTAAAAATTCTGAAAGAATGTAATTTTTTTAAAATAGAGTTCGATTGAATTAACATACAAATAATTATTTGTAATTATTAAGAGCAGATTTTTATTTGTTTAATTGTTAAATTAGAAAAATGAAATTCGATGATTTTCTTCGATATAGGAGAGTTATGCTTTACAAGAAGTACTTTTTTATAGATGTGATTTTATATGCTTTTCTGTATTTATACATCCTTCCCAGTCCCAGGCAACACTCTCGTCAAATTATGACCAACTGCCAAGTTTTTCTGAGCTAAATCGGAGCCACACGCTTTTGGGTTGACTGGCGTTATTCAAAAGTTTTTGAATGATTGCGATCATTCGGAGAGATCAAAGTTCAGTTGTTAAAAAATGAGTAGATTACTTGGAAAATATTATATATTTTATAATTGGAAAATATTAGGTTTAAAAAAATCTCTCTATTTTTTCATTCAACATAATTAATACACTGACAATAAAAAAATATCTGATTTGGACAACACATGACTTCCTTGTACGCCTATTAAACTATAAATCGGTGGCTCAAAAAGTGATCCTGAATTTGGTTACTTGTTTTCGAAGATCGCAGTATCTCAAAAACAACACTCGGCGTCGCGACATCCATCTATTGACACACACACACACACAAATAGGGAGGAAAACCAGTATTTTACACTAAATTTTAACACTTAAAACAAGTAATAAAAATGTTTAATTGGATTGGAAACCAAATTGCGATTGTAACCTTTATTACCGAAACATATGATTTATGTATTTAATTAAAATATAATTTTTGATGTAAGCTTATTATGACCTACAAATAAAGTACCGTTTTCGGCTCACCAATTTTAACCAAAATATAGTAAATACATTCACATCAATATAAAAGTCCTATTTACCAAATTTGAGATATTTTACATTATATTTTAATCTAAGTTTTGATGAAAGTCTAATATGACCTTTAAGTAAAGTACCGCTTCCGGTTTTCCAATTTAGACCAAAATCTAGTATGTTATTTAAATCAATATATAAGTTGTAAATACCAAATTTGAGAAGTTTTGCAAAGTATTTTAATATAATTTTTGATTGAAATCAATTATGACCTTCAAGTAAAGTACCACTTCCGGTGATTAAGCAGTGACCAAAAAGGGGGGTTCACAACTAGATTTTACAACAATCCTAAATGCAAAATTTCAACTTTCTACGGCTAACCGTTTTTGAGTTATGCGAAATACGAACGAACGTACGTACGTAGGTACGTACAGACGCCACGACGAAACTAGTCAAAATGGATTCAGGGATGGTCAAAATGGATATTTCTGTTGAAATCTGAAAACCGAAAATTTTCGCGATTACAATACTTCCTTTACTTCGTACAGGGAAGTAAAAAGAATAAAAATAAAATACATTATGTTTAGTAAATAATATGTAATACCCACATGATACTTTATTGACAGATTTCTTCCTCGAAAACGACTCTGATTTATGAAATAAAACGAAATATATTTATTTTTTCTTTGCATTTTAAGTATACTAATTTGCACTAAATGAAACATTAGGGGAATCATTTGTATCTACTCGTAAATTTAAAAATATCCACCTCTATTTTCGAACTACCTACTAATTTTACCTGAGGTTGGTGCCTTGGAATACCTTCAGAAAATGTAAGGACTTGATATATATATATATATATATATATTATACATATTGTTCATTAATGTATGTAAAAGAGATTTTAAATAAACGGAGGACAAGAAAAAAAAATACCTGAGGTTGGAAAAGCTAATTTTGAGCATTGTATTCTGGCTCTATCAAACGAAGGCGTAAAAAAGTCACTTCAAGTGTATATTAGAAATAGCGTGACTTCGTCTAAGGAAGGTACCCAAAAAAAACCAAAGTCCAAAGAATTGAAAGTAAAGTTCTACCCATGAAAGTGAGTCAATTAAAAACTATAGTGAGAAAGAAGTGAATAATTACTTAAAACAATTAGTCAGTGAGAATTTCGAGAACTTGAAGTAAGACGATTTCCAATTTATTTAAAAGAAAAGAGGTCCCAATACGTTTGGCGAAGAGGTAATCTTGGAGGAGTGCCTTATAGTGTTGGTAGAATTCATATCTTTAAAGACAAGTGCAGATTTGAAATTATATTTCTTTCATGTAGAGATAAACGAAGAGATTCACAATCCATGGCGGTCTGCATGGATATGTAGCGAATAGCAGGTTCTCTCTAAAGAAATCTACGATACGTGACTTATATCGCAAGCCGGAATACAAGCAGAAATGAAGCAGTCGGAGATGAATTGAATATCCCTGCAATGAAAGAGATCTTAGAAAAGATACCGCTGGCATGGTACAGGTATCTAGTCTAGCTAGTCTAGCTAGAATGAGTCCAAATCAAGGAAATTTAAGGAGGTTAGATCAGTAGATCACAGACCTAGCGAAAGACCACGGATCAATTATAAAAGGATGGGATCGAGCTAGAGGGATGAAGACTCTTGCAAGGACAGGGAGAGAGAGAGGAGGAGGTTCTAGGTTAACATAAGTCGATGCTGAGAAGTACGAAGAGATAGTTTAAGATGAAAAAAAAATATAAACGAAAGGTAAATTTGCATAAACCATTAATAAACATTCATTAAACCATTTAAATAAACAATCGCTACTAAGAAGTGGAAGATAAAAAGTTACGAATGGGAAAACCAAAGTGAAATAAATGAAACTGAATATACATCTGTAATGAAATATTTACTGTATTAACCTCATGACTTGGGTAGCACACGTAATAATTGCAATCTGTTATGTAGGAACAGATTGAAAGAGAATCAGAGGATGGGGTTAAGTATTTATGAAGGAAAAAGGGATTGTAGGAAAATTGATCCCAAAATTAAACGTAACCAAATCAATCTATTTTAATATAGAATTTATGAATATAATCAAAGAAACTTGTGACGAGATGCCGAAGTTGATCGGTTTCTTCGGCTCTTCTATGACACGATAGTGTTTGATTTGAAAGGCTAGTACGTCCTATTAAGATTAGACTATCTATAACAAACTATTAACTATTATCTAAGACTTTTGTTTTGTTTGTTTATGTGAACAGAGAAGAATGACAAACAAAACTATCCTTCAGTTCTCCGTTCCCAGGCTAGATAAAAGTTAAACAGATGAACTCTATATAGGCTCTATCCAATTTAGGACAATGGACTTTAATATTGTTAACGATAGTATGTCATGATAGTAGGAAAACAGATATCTAAATATATTTGGCATTTATAAATAACGTCATTGGAAGTATTAATTTATTTCAACGCCTAAGCTGTTTTGGACAATTGCGGGGTTTTAATGCACAACAATAATATTGTGTTTTTCTTAACCGGATTTAATTCTCGAATATGAAATCGTTATATAGAACTCTCGACTATATAGGAATCTTTATAATTAAAAGCGATTTGTTATCTGTTTACTTTATATAATTGATTTATATGCACCTGGAAGCGACTGTCTGCAGCTAAACCTTTAAAGATATAAAATATATTAATATGCCAGAGTCGTGGTGCATTTTTGTTTTCATTTAAATTTAATGCAAAACTTTGCTATTATATTATATATGTATATCATTATTTATATCCGTTGAAAACAGGACTGCCATAAACAATGGTAAAATTATTAAAACATAAGAAGTTAGGACATCATGGGTCTAAATTACGAAGTTAGTAGAAATGAACCATGAATATCGTCGTTCCCATATTAAACTAACGAATATGAATTATTCAGTTTATTTTTTATTCATTCAATTTATTTTACTCTCCAACTTCAAACGAACTCCAAAAGAGCAAAATAAATGTTGTATCGTTCTGTGTATAAGGGTCACCTTAGTGAATGCAACATCGACAGAAAAAATTAAAATTATCGAAGGTGCCAATTATATACAGAAGGATTCAACTGTTTTTTTTTTCCTCCTAAAAAATAGTGATTGTCATATTCGTTAGCTTAGAATGAGAACGACTTCATAGCCTGATTCTGTAGAGATCAGAGGTGTTGCCACTACAGTTTATTGGGAAAAGAGGGGACAAAATTGAAAAATTTTCAGCAATTTTGACTAGATTTCTCAACTATATTAATATAAATATTTTAATTTTCCCAATTCTTTTGGATTTGAAATTTTCACTTACCGGTTGCCAACGTTGACTAATTATGCTCTTTTCAATTTAAACGTAACATTTTATCTATAAAATTCCGATTTCTTAACTAAAAAGTTGTTACTTTTAAATTTTAATGACTCTTGCAGTAGATTTTAGCAGTTTTAAGTAGGTTCTCAAATCTCAAATTTCCCTACTTTTTGCATTTTCATCCCCCTACTCCGTCCCCATGATGCCCCTGGCAGAGACGAAAGTTAGGCAGTTGTAAGATGAGCATTAGAAGCCTAGGAAGGATCCACTCATGGACTTACTTGAACTGACGAGGACGGCCTTCGGAAGGAAGACATGGAATAGAGAAGACGATTACTCAGCTCTGGCTGGACGACAAGGTGACGATAGCCACGTGGAAAGAGCACTGCTTAGTCCTTCTTTGTTAAATACAAACGTCAACCTAGATATTATTTTAACTGCCTACAATATTGCACAAATGGAATCCCTTTATCGCTAGTTATCTGTTCCATTTACATGTATTTCGTTACTGTAAACTCTGGGTTTAGCTTTAAATTGTCTGTTTAGCTTACGGTAAGGTGATCAGAAGTCCCACATTTGGACCCTCCCAAGTCGAAAACTCTTCCACATAGTACAAAATTTTATGTTTATTAATCATATATATTTTTACAAAGGCTGTGTACAATATTTAATTTATAATAAAAAGTAAAACTTTTTTTTCTTCTTTTGTCCCACATACCATTGTAAAATATCTGGTCACTTTACCTTATGAGGAGCTAAGTTTTTTTAATACGTTAAAGTAATAATTTTAATTTGATATGTTCGTTGCTTAGGAGTCGTTCATCAAGCGAAACTTCTAAGTATTTTACGTATGGTTGAATAATTGAAAAGAGCCAGAATGTGAACGTTTCCTTCTCTTACTCGACATTGTTGTCGAAACTTACATGAACTGAAAAACAATTCAAAGTGGAGCCATCTATTGGAATTCCTCAAAAACGAAAAGTTCATTATCTCATCTTTAATGTTCAGATCGACAATCAAAGGAATTATAATCAAAACAGTCGTATGGTCACTTTCCAAGGTGGCGTGTATTTTTACCGACTTCGCCTACGTAAAAGAAATAGTTATTGGCTAAGGTCTGCAATGAACTGTCTGGTTGGCAACACAGGTGGTGCATCGGATGAGCCAAGTTTATCAGAAGGTTAAATAACCAACAACTAACAACCTTTGAATAAATTTGTATGGTCTTATTATTACAATACTGGTATTAGCAAAGGTTACGTTAGTACCTGAAATATCCCCTGCTTCTAATTATAATCTCTCGCACATGGTTATGTCATGAATTAGAATAGGATATGTTTGATGAAATCTTATACCTCATTCTGTTCGGTGCTCAAGAACTTTAAATAAGCTCTAGCCGAAAAAACACTATACAGTTTAAAAATTTGGAACGCAGCGTTATATAAACAGTGTTGAAATGCTTAATATTTGACAAAAACAGAAATTAAGTTGAATCAACCAGACACAATGACATTTCTCACGCTACGTACTGATTGTTCACATGACACGAGCAAAAATAAATTAAAGGATTATAATTGAAAAGATACAATTCCGATTTTTATCTTTTTGCTTCAAATGATCATTACTCGAATTATCATTAATATTATTGTACAAAATAAAATGAACGTATGAAATAGCTGGTTTCTCCAAAATTCCGTATGTTATTTATAAAGTAGCTGACCGGATCTTTTCCTATTAAGAATCCTATGGACAATTGAATTTCGAAGATCAAGCAAAATAAACAAGGAGCTTCAAGAAGTGAACTCAACTGCTCAAAGTGGTCCAATTACCACGCGGAATATAGAAATGCAAAGTCGTGTTGGTCTCCCGCATCCCGGAACGCTCGAATCAAGGTGATGCCGGTTTGGTTCTGTTCTATGAGGGTTGAGGTATATTTCGTGGAGGAACAATGGAATGATTCCGGATTATCAAACTTTGGCAAGAATATGTTGATAACCAGCAGGATACTTTATTACCGAAGAAGCCTAAATGGCGAAACGTTGGCAGGCTTTTAAATGACCTTTGACTTCCAAGAGTTATATAATTAGACTATTTATCTGCAATTTGTGTTTTAATCTTATTTTATATTAGTGGGAATTTTTCAGCATCAACAAGTCCGAAGTAGGCCCAAAAATATCCTATCCAGCCAGAAGTTAGTGAAAAAATAAAGGAGAAAACAATATCGAAAAATGATATCTGTATGTATATAATTGTTTGTGCAATTGTACGTAAGTGATTGAGTATTCATGCATTGCAGTTAATTCTAAGCAGTTCCAAACAACTTAAAACAGACGCATTTTGTATAAGAATCATTCATTTTTTCTATTAATGAGAAATAAGATTTTTTTCTTCAATGTTTCCAATGTTGAAATTTTCAATATAAAATATAATATTTGTTTCCTTTTTTTTTCTTCAAATTTTATGCTTTTGAACAAGGTTATACACACAGGACACAAGCTGATTTTGGGTGTCAATGGCGGATCCAGAAGGGGGACGCGCACTTCCTCCCTGGAAGGTGAAAAAAATATTTCTTAGAAAAATGTTTTCTATTACGAACATATATACAACAGCGGCTTTTATTGATATAATAATTTAATTTTGATTGATTAATGTGGATTTTAATGCGTGAACAAAACATTAAATGTTTTAAAAATTTCTAAGAGGGAGAGAGGAGGATTGGTGAGGATGACCACCAGGTAATGACCACCATCCTGGTACATAAGTACCAACTTATATACGACCCCCTCATAAAATTCCTGGATCCGCCACTGCCGGGTATCTCTTGCTACTAGTTCCCTTATTTCTGATAAAATATTTCTCAATCGCTTGAGGCTTGCAAAGGATCAGCACATCGTCGGTGGTCTGTAAAAAGTGCGAATTAGATAAATTGGTTATTTTCTCTTTTTTAGATTCATGACTCCATTGGTTTCTGATGTGTAAAAACCGCGAACCTGTAACTGTGCATTCCCCTTTTATATCTCCCGATATAAAGATCGTGAAAACATCACATTCTAAAATGTCTTGTAAAATATGCTCTCCTGAAAAGAAGTGAACTGTTGGATTTGCCCTTTCTACAGAACTCCTCCGACATAATTATCAATATTTTTGAAGATATGCTAATGAATTTAATGAAATCATAGCACTGTGTAAAATTTAAATGAAATAAAAAATTAATCAAATAAATAAAATTACCTTGAAAAGTTATTAAGACGAAAACTCTCCCTTTCGGGTCCGGAACAAGATTCTGCCTCCAAAAACTAGAAAACTGAAGATAAAACAAAATCAAAACAATGTGGAAATCAAAATAAGACTTTTAATTATACTTTTTAAATTTTCTTACGTCCTTGATGGCTTGAATACTCGCCAATCACCGCAGAAGGATCAAGGTAAGCTGAAAAAAAGTGTCAGACATTAATCTCTCTTTTTCTCTCAGACATATAAATGTATATAACGTGTATTCGTGTGTGTGTATGTGTCTGTGTATTATGGTTAAATAGAAAACCAACCTTTAAAAAAAATGATAATTGGCAAGCCAAACTCCAACTCGTTCAATCCCTGTTTGGGTCCTTGGAATCCCACCACCAGGAGAGGGCTCCGTTGCGGTGATCTGCAGACAAATTAAATTATTAATATTGACATAAAAGATTTGATAAGATTTTGTCCACAAAACATGAAATTTGCAGGAATATATTTTCTTTAATTTATAATAATAATTCACAAGTTTATGTGCGTTAATGTTTTATTTGGATTTTTTCAAGTTTAATCTGAGCCTGTGAAATGATTTTGGATTATTTAGAGTAATGGCATACACAAAAAAGTTTGAAATTGAAGTTTTTTTTTTTAGCGAGTCACCCGATACTAAAGATCGTGTAAGATTGCTAGAGCCCGTTAATATATATTATTTTTTATTAATTTAAGTCTTCGTTAGACAACGGGTTTGCTCTTTTATTGCCTATTTCTCGGGTCAAATATATATATATATATATATATATATATATATATATATATATATATATATATATATATATATATATAGTTTTAATCAGCTTTTCTCACAACTTTCTCATATTATCGGAACTGCAATGTAGTAACATCAAGTTATCACCCATAAGCTACACACCCCAAATTTACCTAAAATGGTTAGGTAGATAATTAGAATAAAGCGATCTATGAATTAGAGACTATATTTTTTTTAATGTGGTAATGCTTGAATTGCTAATTAATGTGACGGAATAAAATTTAAGAGCTAAGCTGAATTGTCTATTATTTGTAGATAAATTCTGAGGTTTTTCGATATGATGTAGTTATAACACATTGTTCAACAAAATTACTTAATAATTGTGTTTTTTTTCTTTGATTGATTTTACTAGTTGGTAGTTAATTAAAAATAATAATATTTTTTTTTAATTTCTAAGGTAAGGAAAGTATTATAATCGGTTCAAAATTTCAATGTGCAGTTTTCAACGGATCCATGCGTTTCAGAGCCTCTGAGTCGGAAAAAAAGCATTTTTGGTCATTGGTCTGTCTGTACCAAGATTGTCTCTTGAACGGGTGGACCTATTTTGTTGCTTTTTTTTCTTCTTTTTTTTGGTGGGTTTTTGTTTCCCAGTGCCCATATACCAAATCGGGCACTCTGAGCGCAATATCCGAAAAACGTGTCGGCCCAATATTAGCAAAGACATAGCGTATTGAACTTTATACACATGTTTAATAAACTATTCTGTACATGTTCCTTTGAAAACCGGTTCACCTTTGTTTAATTTTTTTTTTTTTAACTTGATATCTATACATCTCTCGGAGCAATCTATATGCTCATTTGAAAGATAATTCAAATGCCTACAAAACTAAACAAAAAAAAAAATAAATATCGGATTAAAATTAGCAAAGATACCGCAAACAGTTTTTATTTTGGACTATCGCCCAAAGAGGTGAAGAAAGTCATGTGAGCGGACCATATTATTATTTTGTATATTAATTTCATTTTGGTATATTATTTCCAATGATGAACATTTGTAGTTGAACAAGAAAAAAAAATTAACCCCTCCACAAATTTTGAGGTTTTACGTTTCAATATACGTAGAATCCAAAAATTGAATTGAGCCCTCAGATAGAGATAGAGAAAAACTAATAAGTATTTTACAATTATCATACCAAAATAATTTTTTTTTTTAGACTTAGTGTAATGATTCCGAAGCCCTTTTAACAATGTTATTAATAATTAATAATAAATTTAATAATAAACCATTGTGTGATAATTGAAATGTTTTTTTTATACATAAAAATTTCTATCCAAGTAATAAATATTTATCATAACAATGCCGTTGTTCTCTTACAGGTAATCGCGGTTTAATACCTATTCTTTAAGCATGATTATTAATAAAATATTCATAGTGGATACGTACAAACACCTAGACAACTACGAAAGTTTGCTAGCTTGTTATTTGGGTGATGACAATAATAATAGACGTAAGAGACCTGAAGGACTCATCATCCAGTTTCGAAGAGTTCCTTGGTGCCGTGACTGTTATTTGATATCGCAAGAGATAGTTTTGTCTATTGTGGGCGAGGTTAGGCCAACACAAGAGACAGTCAAGGCTCGACTAACCTCAGCCCGAGGCCTAATTTATATAATCACTAATATTTATTTTTTTTATTTGTGATTGAAAAGTCGAGAAAAACAAAGCCTTAAATCTCTCTGATATGGCCCAGAGGAATTGGACCAAGTGGACACTTGTCTAGGGCGACAAAGTTCGAACGGAATTATATTTTTAGGATAAGCAAACAAATTTTATTTTTATTTTTATTGTTTTGACCTTAATTCAGCAATAAAATGAGTTTATGCTATGAGATGATGATATTTATTGAGAAATAGACTACCTAAAATACTATTGTTGACTTTTACTTACTGAATGGGATGAAAGGAGGGGTAGCAAAATTAAGCTTGGCTCTCCTGACAAAAATCCTAGTTCCGGTTCTATTTAGGGATGTTGAAAAAATATCGATATATTTTATGTATATATATATATATATATATATATATATATATATATATATATTGATAACCGATATTTTTTTCCTCGATATTAAAATTTGAGTATCGAAAACCGACAATTTTAAGAAAAGAAAAGTGAAAAATGTTTGAAATAAAAAAATTCTACAAATACATCGGATTCGATAAATAGAGAACCATAAAAACCCGTGATGTGGTGTGTTCGAATTATTATCTATAGTGGCTGTGATGTTATTATCTAAGGATGGGATGTCGAAAGCAAAATATCGATATTCATATAGCTAACCAATATATCGATATCTTGATAACATCGACATAAAAATATAGATATTTTCATGGAAAACTATTGTTAATATTTTTATAAAATAAAAATAAAAGCCTAACCGAATTGAATGAGGATTAGGAGATAGTCTGTTTCTTGACATTTAGATCCTGCTGGAAATGGACTTAATAAAAACGATATCTTAATAATATCGGCATAGAAATATCGATATTTCAAAATATCGTTATTTCCGAAGAAAGGCACACCTCCAAACGGTAATAAATATACTGAATATTGATTATCCTAATTTGGTATTCTCAATTTACATGGAATGATGTTTCAATTTAATCAGTGTGCGTATTAGTAAAATTTGGGACCAAAAAATTCATAAAAAAAAGTTGAAAGACTAATATATGTCAATTTTTTTTTTCATCAATTTCTTTAAATTTTTATAAATTAAAATAAATATAAATTCATATACATTTTTTTTTCGTCCTTAACCATTTTGGTGGGGTTGTTGGTGAAAACGTGCAGGAAAAGTTTTTTAAAAATCAGATCCATTGAATTCAATTTTATTTATTTTATTTTCGTTTAATTGTTTTATCAGCTGATTAGAGCGAATAATTTCTTAAAGGGAAGTACGCAACACTTTGATCTAAATTTAAATTTCCTGTTGCCGAATGTTGGCACTAATGTTCGAGATAGGAAAACCTATCTTCCGAATAAATCATTATAAAGATTTAAGATTATATATAGATTCGCTTTTCAGAGAAAAGGCATACATGAAAATAGTGTTAATCTGTTTCATCAGTCGCGTTTTTTTTTAAGCAAAAAATAACCCTTAATCTTGAAGGAATGTGGAGCCAATTTTTTTTTTATCTTTTCATCCGTAATATCAGAATATTATAACGTGTATATGATACGATATGCTTAGTGTGCCACATTTGAAAAATATTGCTCATAATTATGCTTGTGTTTATGATGTTTTAGTTTATTTTCACTCTGATTTTAATTTACTTTAGTTTATTTATTTACTTCTGTCGTTTTTTGTTTATTTTTGTATTATTTGTATTTTTTCGGAAACTTGATATGAATCGTTTTCTGTCACTATGATCTATTTAACTTATATGCGCAGAAAGAATCTTACAATATTTAACAAAAACAGACAGATATTTGGAGATTGATATAATATAAGAGATCTAACAGTGCTGAAGTGTTTGTAAATTGTAAACTTTATGTTTTTATTCATTAATTTTGTATATATATATATATATATATATATATATATATATATATATATATATTAAAAATACTACTACATAAAACATAACTTCAACTAGTTATGTTATAAAATGTATAAATTAATCGTGAAATCAATTGTTTAAATAAATGAATACGTGAGAACAACAAACATTTTTTTATGAATTTAGACCTTGACATAAATTTTATAATTGTTAATAGAAAACGTAACCATTTCTCACCGTTAGTGACCTGAAAATATATCTTATCTAAGTAATTTAGAATTAACTGTCGATGCAGGACTCGCCTTCTCTTGTTACAGCCACGTGCATTTATTACGGTTATAGATATTGAATGTTTAAAAATTATTACTGAACTATATAATTACCACTAAACGCTCGAACTTAGGATTATTGAATGCCCTTAATATATGTTTGATGAACTGAGAAAAGAAACGATGCTTTAATTTTTTTTTTTTTTTTGTGTGAATACATATAGTATAATAGTATAATACTTTGTCATACATATAGTATGAGAAAGTATTATGATAGAATAGACGGTTTTTAATTTGTTTAGTGTTCAATCCATTTTTATTTAGCTTCAAATATCTTTTAATATAGGAAAGTTATCAATCCTTCTCCAATTCGTTTCCCAACTGCTTTGGGACCACCATAAGCCGTAGAGGTAAATCCACATTAGGCCACCGACCATAAATACGGTAATCTCTCGTTATCACGAACTCTGCTAATGTGAATATTTTTTAAGAAATCCCCGATGACGCACGAATTATTCGATTAGTGCGAATCTTCGCCATTTTAAGACAATGGAAGAGTAAAATTACATAATTTTATTTTGCATTAAAGGCTAACAAATTCAAGGCAATATATATATATATTAATCGTGAGATCAATTGTTTAAACAAATGAATACATGAGAACAAATATATATAGGAAAAATGTTAGTCCATCGGATAAGACGAACTGAACTGATCTTTTTTTAGAGGAACTGGAGAATTCGATCTTCCGCGTGTTAACGGGGGACTACTGTAATATCTTATAGTTTGATTCATTTTATAAATGTATATAAGCGGAAATGATGATTGAATATCTTTACAAGTCAATTACATTTGGCGCAGATATATTAAATTTTATTGTGTATATTTGGCCGAAAATTTTGTTTAAACAATTTTTCTGACAATTAAAATAGAAAATAAATAATTAAACTATTTTCCGACATACGTTCTTATTTAATTTATCAATTATAAGATGGATAAACAACATCTCCGATTAATAAAAGTAGTGCACTCTAAATTAATCTAGATTACAGTGTGTTGCTTCCGTTGTGCATATTATGTTTAATATTAAGTTTAACTACGTTTTAATTTTCTCACATAAACCAAAATGCCCAAGGCAGGAGAATCATTTAATTCCATGTTAAACAGTAAGAACCTTTTGAATTAAACATGGAGACGTTTTTCCCGGAAAAAATATTTTTTGCAATTTGTGCAATAAAAAAGGCAAATATGTGTATGAACTATTCTTGGAATTTTATACAATAATTTAAGATTGGAATGTAACAATAGTTTATATACAGATTGCCGAATTTGTTCAGATCTAAAGATACTTTCAATGAAGTACTTTGTTTTACATTAGTTGCAGCTAGTATACCCTTATTTAATCTTATAAAATCTTCAATCGGAAAAAAAAGTATTTTACAATTATTTGACTTTTTAAGAACTATTTAGTTATAAACGAATTCTATACAAAATTTTGTGAATAAAAGTTGTTCTCCAATTTTCCTGTTTCTTGTTTTATTTATATTGTAAATTAAAATTAAAATTCTTGAAGAAAGCAATTTAGACAATAATTACAGCCTTTTGTTGACGTTTCTGACATTTATCATGCATATTTTCATTCATATTCCTTCATGCTTCACTGCATATTCATCATGTTACAATGCAAATTACTACAGGTTTTACTGCATATTTGACTTTTTATTGCATATTTGAGAACTTTTTACTGCATATTTGAGGACTTTTTACTGCATATTACTGCAGGTTTTACTGCTTATTTAAGGACTTTTTACTGCATATTATATGGCATATTTTGACCTTTTTTGTTGCATATACATCTGGTCTTTAGTTATGAATTATGAAGTTTCTTCATAAATAAGCAAACTCGCGTCACGTACCGTACAATACCGTACCTAAATCCAGCCTACAATTTCTCATCTATTTATTCCCGATGAGCTAGAGACTTAAAATTTGGAACATATCTTAGGAGTGGATGACAATGCAATAATAAGAGTGGGGACCACGCGGCGCAGTGCGCAGCGCTTAGGACACTCGGACGACGACTTTGACGTCTTCGTCCGTTCTTTTCCTTGTAAGTCTTTGACGAAACGAGCTACAGTTGTTATAGGCATACCGTTTTAAATAGGAAGAACCCTGCTACATTTCGTCCGGTCATAGTATAGGTCTAGCCCTCACTTATACTTAAGATACTTATTTCATTGAATGAAAAAAAATAATGATAGTGATACTTTTTAGTTTTTTGAGAAAATAAGTTGCCAAGAAGAAGATGTGTCAATTTCTGTTGTTTGTAACCTTTAAAATCACATTATTTTTTTTTAAATCACAAGAATAAAATGCTTTAATAAAACAAATAACCGGAAGTTTCTCCAAAATACTCTTTATTTGACGTATGACACTTTCTGCTATTCTCTTATTTATTATTGCCACTCTGGTGCTCTAAGCGTGATAAAATGAAAATAGAATCATTTTTTCAAAATTATTTTAATTCTCTACAATGTATATGTATAATTATAATTATATATATTATAACAGAAATACTTGGAATTTTGTTATTAATTAATGATATCTGTTCCAATCACAAATGTTTTCCCTCTATTTTTAGTATTATTCTATTAACAAATTTTTTAAAAATTAAAACAATGGTGATCAAATGACTGCAGTTTTATTATCAGTTGCAATATGTGAAATAAAATAGGCTTCAGGGTTTAATAACAAGAACCCATACATATCAAACGGATAATTTATAGCTTGTTATTATCGTCTTAAAGCACTGCAAAATATAAAACTAACATGTTTCACAAAACATAACCTCTTATTTATAAAATTAGTGTTTGTTGCGATGAAATAATCCAGAATTGAATTTGGAATAAACGTTTTAGTTTTTTTTTGTATTTTTTTTAAAGAAAATGTTTATCAATAATCATGCTATTTCGCGGTTGTTGATTGCCGACGATCGTAAATTTGTTTAAACAATATTGCTAGTTCATAGGCATCTTTATGAGTAAATAATATTATTAACCAATATACCACAATTTTATCTATACACCCCTTTTTATATACCTTAATATACCCCTTTTTTCATCAAAGTCTGCTTCAACGAAATTCTGGCATAGTGTTCTAATTACTAGAAAGTCGTATAAATTTTATTATTATTTTTTTTTTTTTTAGAAATAATAGTGTATTTAATTTTTTGTCATTTTTGGATGAATGACAGCTATCAGGATGAACTGACTACCAGAAAATGAAATTTGCACTAATTAAAACATGGTATGTGAGGTACCATAAAAAGAATTATCCAGGAGTAACCAAGAAGGGCCTTGACATAATATTTCTCGTTGCTCAAGCTTTCCCAACCAGCTCCTTTTCAAGTTTTACGGATGTAATCGGATAAGTCCGTATTTTATCGTTTACAATTTAATCGTGCTTTGCAGAAACTCCCACATGTCCAAGCAGTGGCCTAGCCTGGATTTCGTTTGTGAGAGGGTCCATCCAAGGATCTATTTTAAAGAAACCCAACCCGACCCTCTCGAGGTATGTCTAGGCATATTATTTATAAAATAACATATAAGGGATAAGAATAATTAAAAGTATTTTGTAATTTCGGAGAGAGGGAGGGGTGTCCGGACCCCTGATTCCTCTATCTGGCTACGCCACCGTGCCTAAGTCAGATGAAGCTTTTGAAATTCACGATTCAGTTGGCATGGTTGTCTGTCCGTTGAGTATGTCCTTTGCGATAAAGAGATCTTTAAGTATTGGTGGAACAGAATTTTAACTTCCTGAACATATCTTTTAAGAAGTTACGTAAATTCTTGAGGTTTATGTCTACTTTTCAACGTCGCTCCAGAAAGTAATATAACAATGGCAGTCGTTTATTTTGCAATAAAAATTAAATATCCAATTTGCTAGAAATATTTTACAACTTATTAATGATGACAGATTTTAAGAATTCATCAAATAAATTTCCAAAGCTGATTTAATGCACATAAAGCCATAGATTTTTTTTTCATTTCTTCAAATGAATATCATGAATGTGCCACTGCTACGCAGAAGATTGGGTGATATATCCCCCCCCCCCAAATGTACGAAAAAAAATAATATATGTATTTTAAGTAATATTTTGGGTAATTTTAATGATACTATTTTATCAAATTTTCATGCACATCCTTAAAACTTACTGCCAATTAGGTGATAACAGACATTCAAGAGATTACTTGCCTTCTTATTAAATCTTCCTAAAAAAAATTTAAATCCCCCAACGAAAAAAAATCTACGAACGCCCCTGTGAATGTGAACACTAGATCAAGGCTAAACCTCACCGTTTTAGTTCATTTTATGACCACCACGCCGCGCTTCAAAATTAGGAAAATTTACAACTAAATTTTCTTGAAAACGGGATGTCCGATTTTCGTTCTGTAAACTGCAACTTACTTCTTATTGCAATAGAATTGCCAATAACTATATTTTAAGGTTGTTAGTATCTCAAATATGGGTAGTAAAAATATTTAAATACAAAAAAATCTTAAGAATTTGAATAAAAAAACAACGTTTTATACAGCTTCGGGGATAGATGTTTAGATTACTTTAGTAAAAAAAATTGAAGAAAAAACATAGTTAAAGCCGTCTAATTACTAAAATAAAATTTTCTCGTCAAAGGGTTGGAGGGTAGGCAGCGCTTAGCTGAAAGGGTGACTAGTACCTGAAAGGGGCAGGTACTAGTCGGGAGAAATATTTTTGGCTGTAAAACATCGACACCAGGGATGTTGCTACAAACATTTATTGAAAGCAGCAGAATCTAAAATATTCCTACATTTTTTTTTTCCGTCGGATTTTTCAACTATATTAAATATTTTAATTTCTCTTAATATATTCTGAAATATTGTAATTTTCCCCGACTCTTTTGAACTTAAACTGAAAAATAATATCGGCACGTAAAGCCGAAACTTTGTAAAATAATAAAAAAAAAGTTTGTGAAGTAAAATGCAGCCCATTATTCTTCAATTAAACATTTCTTCACCAAATGTTTTTGGGAACAACCGATTCAAATTAAACATTTCATCATCATAATCATTTCAGTTATCTGGCTTTTTGTTTGTTTTTTCTTTTTCAAATAATCATGTGGATTCACGTAATTCAAGGCAGACACTGATATAATTCCAAGAGGTTTAGTTTCGTTCTTAAGAGTGAATTAAAATATTGAACTTTATTAAGCTGAATTTGGAATTTCTTTAAATATTTTCTTTATTAATCGTTTGTTAATATCCTTTTCCTAAATGCTCTTTTCTAAGTACGGGCATTGTACAAGTACAATAGGTTAGCTCAGGATCCCTTTTCAAAGGGAGCTCTCGGGGGTTCTATTGAAGATGGTTGCTTTCCGTATTATTTTTTTTTAATTATTAGAGCTAATTTAATACCGCATTTTTATTGATCTCGTTGGAAATGACATCCTACTTAATAGCAAATTACTTGACAATAACCTAGCCAAAGCAGCCTTGGCGTTCGATTACAGCCGGTTGGCAAGGCCGCGGTTCTTTGCGTCGGAGGAGCTAATGAAACCCTTTTTAGCGGAGATAATTTTATTTCGGATTACGACATGACGTCAATAATATGGAAGCAAAACTTCTTGGTCTGCTTAAAGCTAATTCTCACGGACTTTTAGTAAGATTTTTTTTTCAATAGATAGCAATAGAATTCATGCGAAATTTATTAGCTTGTTTATTTGGAAACGGCTGAATGAAACTAAATTTTTTTTTGCTGATTCAAAAATTTTACTATAATAGAATTGCCAATAACTATTTTGATGGCAGAATTTAATTGATTAATTAGATTTTTAATTTTTATTTCGCTAACTATAACTTTTTTTTAACAATGTCTTATACAGCCATGACAAATCATCGATTTAATGAGGATTAAAAGACAAAAAAGTTATATTTTTTTATTATTATTTTTTTAAATTCTCCCCTTCCGTGTCTTTCGGCATTACGGGGCTCCCTGACTGTATGCCTTGTAAATTCTTCATTATTTTTTTTTCTCGCCTCTACATTCTGCGGCATTGTTCGGCACTCTTATAGGGGCATCTTCAGCCTCCATTCTTCTCAGATTTCCAAGATTGAAGTGGGTTGGACCCATCAATGCCTTCACCCGTAGATAAAATCAACGAAATTCTAGTAGATTTCTCTGACTACCAGCTGTGGAAATTCATTTTTGGCCCTGAGTGCCTCATTAGCAGCGTAGGTTGTGACCATATGTTCGGCAATCTCCGGAACGTTGACACAAAGACATCGACACAAAGGGGATCGATATCTTTTCCAAAGATTAGCTCGCAAATCACCATCCCCAGTGAGAATTTGCGAAATGCAATAGTCTGGGAGGATCCAATTAGCTGCAAGGCGTGACTGGGCGGAGGGGAAAACCCCCTTACAGGGTAATCACCGACCTCGGTTCCGTTACTCAACGGTGTCTTCCCGTAATATTGCATTGAATCAATGCGGGAATTCCGCATTCCTAATTCGAAGATTTTTTGGAAGCCCTGTCGAGCCTTCCCTCTTAAACCTGAATTCGGTCTCATCTTCTCGCAGAAGGAGGTCGGTACTGAGGTACTGCTCTCGCTG
Source organism: Rhaphigaster nebulosa (assembly GCA_948150685.1). Lineage (NCBI taxonomy): Eukaryota > Metazoa > Arthropoda > Insecta > Hemiptera > Pentatomidae > Rhaphigaster > Rhaphigaster nebulosa. The sequence goes on along the minus strand of OX411311.1, from coordinate 93,498,029 downwards.
AGACCTGCACCGCTTCATAAGGCATCGTTTTATGCCTATGGCTGTGGTGACCCATCGCAGAGCCGTCCTCTGGGTTGACGCCAACTTGTTCTTTTTCCGTAGTGACAGATTTGAAAACCATGAGGAGGAAGCATACATCAGGATACCCAACACAACTCCTTTGTATATAGTCGTAGTTGCAGGATCCTGAGGCCCAAGGAGGCGCCATATAGTGCATTCATGGTCTGGGCCACCCTTGTCCTCAGATAGTCCAAGGGAGGCGTCACATTCAGGTCTTTACTCAACCTAATACCAAGGTATTTCACTGCTTCACTTGGACGTATCCTCAGACCCTCTATATCCGAGTTTATCGAGTATGCTCTATCAGTTTTTCTCTCAAGAGAAAAACTATCGTTACTATTGCTTCATACATACATTCTTTAGACTGTATCCAGTATAATAAATCATAATATAGTTTTTTAATTTGTATCAAGTTTTACTCCCAAAAAATTAAACATATTTCTTATCTTCGTTCGACAGGGGCTCACTATTTGTTTAAATATTCTATATCTTAAGTTCACGTCAATCAATTAGAGCTGGATGCTATTATATCTACTTCTAGGAGGTTGTGAATGACTCAGAATGCCATAAAAAGAATTCTTCAGGCGATGAAAGGAATCATACAAATTCATAAATTATTTCTGCTGTCTTCGTTTTATTTTATTTTTTCATTCATATCCACCAGATCAAAAAGTTTACGAATATATTTTCAAATGTATGTCGAGATAAATTTCGATTTTTTTAAAGAAGCGTATTTCATTTCATCTTTTGTAATATACCATTTTAAAATGTTTGTCTGTCTTCATAGCGCTTTCCAAGATACCGCCGTCGTCAGCACGTTGAAGTTAAAGCACGTTAAATGTGAATACTGTAGCTACTTTTCAGGAAACCAAAAAAGAGCTTTACGTATTACTTTTAATTTATCCAATGTATATATATATATATATATATATATATATATGTATATATATATATATATATATATATATATATATATATATATATATATATATGTGTGTATGTATATGTATTACATAAGGTAATCCCAAATTTGAGTATTAGACAAACTGAAAATATTGATCTACGGGAATATTTTAAGATTCCCAGTCCTACAAGGAACTCCATTATTTAATATTGTCTAAAATTTGGGATTACCTTATGTAATACATATATATATATATATATATATATATATATATATATATATATATATATATATATATATATATATATATTTATATTATTAATATTATTCGTGGGGCTGTAGGTCTAAAATAAAACAGACTTCTGCTTTTTTTAAGTCTTCATTTAATTATTGACGCGAAGTTTCGATTTCAAATAAAAATGAGATCCTCATCAGGCCTGGATTGAAATATTGTAATAGTACAAATTAGGTTATTGTTTTTACAATTATACATAAGTACAATAACTTAATTTGTACTGTTACAATATTCCAGTCTAGGTCAGATGAGGATCTCATTTCTATTTAAGAGGTTAAATGAATTAAAAGAATTAAATGAAGGCTTAAAAAAATGAGAAGTCTGTTTTAATTTAGACCTACAGCCCAACGAACAAGGTTAATATAATATATATTTATTGCAATGCCGTCTATATTAAATACCTTATGAATTATATATATATATATATATATATATATATATATATATATATATATATATATATATACATATATATATAATTCTGGGATGAGTTGTGTCAAAAATCTTAAAATAGCAATCCTTTCCTTGTACATGGGTAAATATTTGTGAGTAGTAGTTAGTCCTCTTTGAATGGGCAAGAATTCAAAACCCAAAGCTATTGTCCCATTCAGGTATGATCCAACCTCGCATTCCATTATAGAAGAAGAAATAACCTTTATTCTTACTTTCAACCATAACTCAATAAGGTCCTCTTAACTTAGTAGTAATAATTAATAATTTTTATTGACAATTATTGTAAAAATAGATATAGTTTTGGAAATGCATCAAGAAAGAATTTCGTTACAGAATTATTTCTATTAGAAAAATGGAGATTGTAAAGAACAAAGATAATTTTTATATATTAACAAAACAGACTGTAGGGAAGTCTGTTAGCGTAAAATAGAAGAAAATTTACAACTTATTTTCTTTCAGGTACGACAACTATTAGATATATTTTTTTTTAATAACCATTATTGTAGATTTCCTTGACCTAAATATTTTTCAAAATTGAAGATTTTAAATATATATCTAAAATCTTCGATGTCGACCAGGAATTATTTCAATTTTCTTGAAGCTTTCCAGTCTAACGGTATGTTTGTATTAGTGTCATCATAAACGATAAAAACGGCGATAATAATATAACTTCAAAAAGATAACATAATAACACGATTGGCAATGAATAAGCTTTGGATGAAAATACAATGGAGAAATAAAGCACTTTAGGGATGATATTATCATGTCAACTGTTTGGAGCTATTAACTTATCTTCGTTTATCAGAACCCCAAATATACTGTCGAAAATTTAACACAGTCATAACCCAACAAAAATCATGATAATATATTTTTTTAAAACAATAAAAATATACCATTTATCTATCTATATTAATAGTAATTCAATTTCGGAACACGATATAATTCATAACTACCTCATGATTAGGTACATGAGTTCAAACTTTTCTATGCAACATTAACAAGGAACGGGTATCTTTATGACAATTAAATGCCTAACTGATTTAGCAATATCTATACCGAGCATCTAATGCAAAAAATAACTAATAACTATTGTCATTATTAATAAAGTTTTCATTACGTAAATAGAATGTTAGACGGTTTGCTTAAAATCTTTCAAAAAAAGAACAAAAATTTTGACGATATGGACGATTGTCTATTTATGACAATAAAACTTGCATGTTTGAAAGAAACAAGTGCAGTTTTTCGAGAGGACCTGTTTTTACATTTTCGCGATTTCCGCGATGGTTATGATGGTTTTTGCATGAAAATTTGATTGTACGTAAGCATCACTTTAGCCAAGATTCAAGCCCCCAAACATGTTCCTATGACAATTATAAGCCCTGTAATTAAATGCCCAAAAGGCCATACTTCGCAGTTTTTACTTTTTTTTTTTTGCAAAACGTTGTTCACCGATTTCAATTGTTTGAAACTCATTTTTGTGGCCTTTTTAAACGATACTACACAATAATTTTCTTTTCCCCCCAAAAAAATTGATTACATCTTAAATGTGAAAAAAAAAAACACTTCCTGCCACAGTTATGAATTTGTTTTACCAGGTTGCTCCATACCGATTTTATCTAATAAATTGTTTTTTTATTTAAAGTACAATCTGTTTCTACTATTTCCTCCTAATTATCACCTTGAGGAAGTCCATTAGGGATTTATTTCCAAAAAATTAATATTTTTTCCCTATCGTGCCTGAACAAAATATATAAATAGCCGTCCAATGTAAAAATAACGTTATTTTCATTTTGAAGTGATTTTAAATAGAAGCTGATATGAAAACAAACTACTCATTTATACTTTGTAGGCTAATTATGAAACGAATTTTAAAAAATGAGTAGAACCTGATATTTTTTTTTCCATTTTAATATCATTGTAAGAGTTGGCAGTTTAAAAAAAAAAAAAAATCAAATATTTAGCCCTACAATATTGTGCTATAAAAACTAAACAGGCAGACGTAGACAAGAGGCAAACAGCACTTTCTAATATTAAAATAGCTCTCGGCAAGCGATCCACCCAATTTTAATCCAACAGAAACTTCAAATACAATTTTTCAAAAATCAGTTAGGCATTGAGAAAGTATGACCGAACACGAAATTCATACAGCTTCCCAGCAGATATTGACGTCAAAACACATCATCAAATGTTTGTTCTGCAAATAAATTGAATCAAATGCTATTTTTATTCCGAATCGTACTACTGAATCATCTCACATCTCAGGTGCGTGAAGTTGAAGATGAAAACGAAGTGGTTCAATTCGCCAGTTCGATGCCGGTTCACGTGGTCGTTCTCGACTCGAAGATTCCACAGCAATCTATTTCGGATACAAATTTCGTCAGGTTACAAATTCCATTTCTATATGACAGAGTGTAATGCCTTCCAAAAATCGCAAAAAAAAAATCAGTTGGTATCCAGGTGACGTAGTTACGTAACCGTAAACAGACCACCAAAGAAGTCGTGATTCAGTTTCAAGTAATTGTAATAATTTAAAATTCATGAGCTCAGAGTAAATATTAGCAACTAAATTAAAAAAAAAAAAGATTTTTCGCAAAACATATCTACTTTGTAAATAAAATAACTCGGGTTAATTATAATTGTAGTTAGAAAAATCATAACTAATAATCCTCTGGCAAAATAGAAAAAAACTTAAATTTATTACTTAAATTTTGAACATGTGCCTAATGACACTATTCTGTAACAAATGATATTTGTTTTAATTAAAAAAATTACTACTATTTTTTTTAAACCAAAACAAAACTGACATCATTTAGAAAATAAAATTCCTAGAGTAATTTTTCTCATGTTAAACGAGACCTTGAATTAGAAATTATTGTAAATGAGCAAAATATTTTCAGGGATACAGTTTATCATTATTTTTTTAAAGATGAACACAGCTTGGGAATGATGGAAATACCTTTCCCAAGTTTTATTTTTTTTAATATTCAATGATATTTTAACATTCTAGAATAAGAAATATTCTTCCGATAGTTCGATTCGTCGAAGTTCATTTAAAAAGTACGGCCTCGGAGAATTTCGAAAGGAAGATAATAATAACAGCAATAAACAACATTATAATGCTCAACATAATGATAATAATAAATAACATAAAATATTACTCACGTAAAATGTTTTCTGGGATATCTGTATCCGTTATGAGCATCACAATAGGAATAGTTGGATGTTGAAAAGCTTTCAGGACGACAACCTCAAGAAGACTGACTGGCGAGGTATCATTCCTCCCTCCCACATCTGGGATCGGACCTGGCAGGGTACCCAACCCTTCTCCTGGATCCATGGAATAGTTCCTTTACAGCATTCCGCACGTGGCTCGCATCTATTGAACAATAAAATATATCAACACAATTACAATAGATCACCACAACTGTTTGTGACGCTGTGTGATGTTCTATGATATTGAATTTTATTCGCGATCATATGAGCATGTCCTACAAAATAGTAGTATAAATACGTCACATTACACGACAAATGTCACTTCTAATCATCATTGCTACCTCTTTACTTTACCTCCTTCATTTTAAGTTTTGATATATTTCCTCGTATATTTTTATCCTACAGACTTTTTACTATTTTGATATCCTCTTTTATCAAGAATTGTGTTAAAAAACACACCTTAATTACCACAAGCATTAATGAATAAATAACGATCCGTTCCAAATCATTAATACCAAAACTCTAAAATTTAAGTTGTCGATTAAATGAATATTTAAATTTCTTTAAAAAAATTGAGTATATCAACTTCAAAAAAATGGTCGAGTCATTGAGAAAGCAGACTAGTTTTAATCTTATATTTTAACTCAACTACACAGGGTGTCCCGCAAGGGACCAAAAATATTTAAAGAGGTCATAATAGGCCTCAACAGTTCATATGGACCATGGTGCAAGAATCTCTGCCTCTTTAATCCCCATTCCTTTGCATTTTTAATTATTCTTTTAAGTAGCTGGTCTCTTGTCTTAATAGACAGGGAATCGTTGTCTTCAACTTACCTCAGACATTAAAGTCCTGAGGTGTTCATGGGCATGCGCAGCATCCTTCATTAGCGGGTGCCCGAACCATAGTTCGGACTGAGGGTCCTTCCATACTCCCCAGTCGGGCGTGGAGATTTTCGTGGCGTGTGGTCTGGAGATATTCTTTACTCTCCTGGAAAAAAAATAACTAATCTAACATCTAAAACTTATTTTAAACAATTCTAGTGTTAAAATAAAACACTCTTAAGTGCAAACAAGTTGTAGTTGAAATTTTTGGACTTAGTTCTAAGCAACATGTTTCTTTTACAGTTGATTCTTTAAACTTTGATTCTAACTACTGTTTTATGGAGGAGGAAGGGAGGTTTATATATATATATATATATATATATATATATATATATATATATATATATATATATATATATCTGAGGCATTAGCAGGTGCCTGTGCACCTGTGGCACCCTCCATGCACACGCCTATGGATGTGTAATTGCGGACATCAGGCCAGCCACCTCACTGGTTCATTCCGTCCTATTCAACTATTCTCAAAATGCCTGTTAAGCAACGCATGATATTTTTTTTTTTTAAGCAGTGTTCATTCGAAGATTGCTACACACAAATAAGCTCTTCTTTCTGGAGGTCTCATTCCGTTATTATATGTCGTTTCTTTCAGTTGGTAACAAGTTCCAAAGAGATTTCTTCGTGTTCCTTGACAACATTAGAACTGTATATGTCACTAGATAAAGTATTGGAAATCGACGGTTTCACACATTTTAAGCGGAAGAAACCGCTTATTCTCCTACTGCAGACTTATTCAGCTCACAAATGGGGAGGACAAAGTATTTTACACTAAATGTTTACACTTAAAACAAGTAATAAAATTGTTTAATTACAGTGGAAAAAGATTGCGTTTATAACCTTTATCACCTAACCATATGATTTCTGTAATAAATGTCGAAATACCTTTTGATGTAAGTTTATTATGACCTTCAAGTAAAGTATCCCTTTCGGAATTTCAATTTCAACCAAAATCCATTATATTACTTATATTGATATAATGGTCTAATTTACCAAATTTGAGATATTTTACGTTATATTTTAATATCATTTTTGATAAAGATCAGTAATGACCTTCAAATAAAGTACCACTTCCGGTAATAGTTTAGTGACCAAAAAAGGAGGTTCACAACTAGATTATACAATAATTCTAGATTCAAAATTTTAACTTTCTACGGCTAACCGTTTCTGAGTTATGCGAGATACATACGAATGTACGAACGTACGTACACACGTCACGACGAAACTAGTCAAAATACATTCAGGGATGGTCAAAATGGATATTGCCGTAGAAATCTGAAAACCGAAAATTATCGCGATTACAATACTTCCTTTACTGCGTACAAGGAAGTAAAAAGTGACACTTAAAAAACACAAAATTTAAATTTCCTGCTTTTCTGTGTGGAATCGGACCATGGTCCATACGAACTTTTTTGTTGCTCTTGAGATCTACTACAACCTTTTTAAATATTTTCGGTCACTTACGTGACAAGCTGTATATATATAATATATACTTATAATATATGTATATGTACCCTATATATGTTACTTATGAATAATTAAGAGCCCTATTATTGCACTTATGAGATTCCTTGGTAAGGATTTTTTCATTATTTGGACTATATAAAGTCAGGCCAGTGAAACTGAAAAAAATAGTAACCAACCAATCGATTTTGTCATTATTTTGAACAGCTAAATATCCATTAAACAGTTTACAGATGAATGATGAAATATTTAAACAGCTGTAAATGAGTCAAGAAATTATAAAAGATTTAAACACACAATATCTTAGTGTATTATTATCTATCATTTGATTTTGTCTAATATTAACAAAGATAAAAAACACTTTGAAGTTTCCATGACTGTATTTTAATATTAAAGTCAGGACTTATAAGTATTTAAGAACAAAACCTAATTACAAATAAATTTGAATTTTTAAAATGAATATTGAAAGTTTAATTAAGAAAAATATTTCTTAGTTATTTAACAAATCATATTTTTTTCTTTAAAAAAAAATAATTATTTAAATATAGGATTCATTTGTTTTTAAGTTTTAAAGATATTTCAAGAGAGTCAGTGTTGCCAACCAGATTCTTTAATTGTGCTGATGATGTAATTTACTCCATTTGATTAATTGTAACTAATTTACTTCATATTAAATGTAATATAAATATTATATGTGAAAAATATAGTTTTATATGTTTTGACCAGAAGAGTAAGTGAAAATAAAAGGATCACGACTATCTTACTGATATTTTATTGAAATAAGTTTCACAACACTGCTGCTTTTTCTTATGCTTTTCCTTTAATATCCTAATTCAACCATGGGTAAGAAATCAATTTTAATCATACAATTTTCTTTATTTCTTTATTTCAATAAAATTACTTTCAGATGGTGCTACATTATTCTGAATATATTATAACTAAAATTTATGGCTCTTTATAAGAAATTATCTAAAAAACTTTTTAACAAACCAGGTTATTGTTTACACAAATAGATAAATGAACAATATTTAAAAAATGCTGTTATTCAATGAAGTTACTATTTACAAAATTGATTTACTGGTCTTTTTACGACAGAAAGAAAATTATACAATATACACTATAATTTGTATATAATAAAATGACGGAATGCTTCAATGTAGGCTTTAATAGTAATTAAGGGCATTTTAAGTTTATATAACCATTGAGCTCTAAATAAATTACTAAATTTAATTGGTAATCTTATATTACTGAAAAAAAAGTTTAAAAAAAAATGTATCTTAGCTATAAATGAAAATTTTCTTATCCTACAAAAATCTTCTTAAATGTTATTATGTTTCATATTTAAAAATTATGAGAATTTATTTGTTTAATGAAAATCATTAAATTAATACATTCATTTGAGCTCCAGAAATGTTCAGCAATAATGTCATTCAGTTGAAACTAGAGTAAATTAAAAAAAAAGTTAAATACAAGAAAGAACAGCAATTGGTTATATATATATATATATATATATATATATATATATATATATATATATTTTTTTTTAAATTAATCTAATTTTAAGTGAACAATAAAATATGAATTTTCCTAATGCCCGTTAGTATTCCATAGTAAATTTAAGGCAAGTATTGTTCTGATAATAATTAAAATATATATATATATATATATATATATATATTTTTTTTTCTTGTTTTTCCATATTTGTTATCATTCATATTATATATTGAATATAATAATATATATATTATATATTATTATCGTTCATAAATATTATTCAACATTCATAGTTTTTAAATTGAATGCATTATTACTAATCAAAAAGATGCTTAATTATTCTAGAAGCAATTAGAACAAGAATGATTTTGCACTGTTATGTATTTGATCAAGCTTAAAAAAATAGTAATTCAAAATTGTCAGATACTGTGTATGAATATTGATTTTCACCAATTCAAGTTAATTCTATCCAAATATATAGTTATTTAAATTTCAAAATATTCTTTTGTTTTAATGCACTCCACTTATAAATTATAACTTCCAGAGAGAACAATAATTGCATCTGAATTTAAAGGAGGAGTTTGGCACAGATTCTTTTCAGCCACAACAAAAAAAGATGAAACTTTGGTTTCAATACTCGATGAAAAAATTAGATATTATAAACTGTATTATCCTTTTTTGGAGAAGAAACAGATAGTAGGAAAGGCTTATGAAGAGCTCGATATTCCTCACATTTGTGGTGAAGTAAACAGGTAAAGAAAACAATAATCTTTTAATCAATTCATATTTTCATAGCATTATAGGTCATCTTCAAATTTTCATAGTGATAATTAGTATAGTTTTTAACCGACTAATTAATTCAACTGAAGTAATAAATTTTTTATCCTGCTACTGATATCCTGCTGTAGCTCTTGATGGGATGAAATGCTCAATAACAGTAATTTCAAATAGTAGTTTCCATTAATTAAAATAAAATTAATTTGATTAGTATGTTACAGGGTCTCTTTATATTTATAACACTATTATTGTTGTTATTATTAGTCCAATAGTCAAATAGGTGAAAACACATTCTTAATAAAAAATATCCATAATTTTTTTCTCCATATTTTTCAGTATTAAACAAATCAGGTCTCACTTTCAATAGTAGTATTAATTTGTAGATTATGGTGTTGACACATAATATAGGTTTGAAAATGGCAAAAACGTCACATTGTGTTTGTTTTTTAAATATAATTTAGTAAAATTTGTTAGAATAGTTTTGTTGGTATTTATAGTGTTTTTTTTTTTAACCGATGCTTAATTAATTATTGTAAATATTTTAATATCTCAATTTTCTAAATATGAACATCCTAATAAAATGTGTAGATAAATAACAAATTTTTATTAATCTTCATTAAAGAGAATATAGTCATATTTTCAGACCCCCGCTCCTCCCGAAACAACCGTTGGCCTAGAAACAGTACACCCTTATTAAGTGCTGAATCCAAGACCCTGAATCCAAGGTACAGGGTTATTTTTTATTTTTTAAATATTCATCATAAAGTAGATTGCTGTAGGATGTTGGTTGTAGTCTATTGTGGCTTAACCTCCTTATGAACTCTAACTAGGACAAGAGGTATGGGTTATACTGTTACTTATATGAACACCGGTGGTATAGCACATTATGCCCATTTTTTGCCAATTCAGTATTATTACACACTTTAATTGTATTAAACTTTTTTTGAAGATAATACTCTGTTTTAATATTAACTGTAAATAAGTTAGGATCATAATCACAATCAAAATCACACTTTCTATTTCTAGCATGGTTGTACTAAATATTTTGAGAAATATTGAGCCAGCAGATATAATAAAAACAGATCAAAGGATTAGGCGAACACTAGACAACAAAACGCCTGATTAAATCATAGAAAGTGTGAAAACAACTTATTTATTCTCTTCCACATTATGTTTTTTCTGTCTCATTATGTCTATTCCATATTATCACTCTTTTCTCATTATTCTAGAGAAAAGAGTGACTAGAAATATTTAGAAACAGATTTAACCAAACGTAAAATATAGGAACTGTAACATAAATTACTGCAGTAAAAAAAATGTAGATCCCAAAATTAGTAATTAAAAAATGGCTGTGCTCAGCTATCAAGAAACAGTTCACGTTTTCATTTACACCAGATACATGTAATATTTCTATGCTAAATTAAAAAATAATCTGCTCAAAGAGGGACAACCTGTTAAGGGTGTCAGGTTTAAAGTAACCAGATATTTTCTGTTCTGAAGCAGGATATTCTGTTGGTAGAAGGTGGAGAGAAGAAAAATGCTTTCAGTCAGTTATCTTTTTATAATATAGATTCTTATGTTTCACATTTATCACTTAAGCTGATGTATCTCAGCAATTAGCCACTGGGACAAATTGCCTAAAAGTGGGACTATCCTGCCGAAAGCAAAACGTCTGGTCACGGTAATCATGACCCCCAAATCCAGAGTGTTAATATATCCAAATTATTGATTTTTTTTTTCTCTTTTTCTCTATCAATGCAACTATTGTCAACCTCCATATAGGTGTGTCCTTTCAGAAAAAACTTCTGAGTTGGTAAGACAAACTTCCAATAAATACGAAATTTAATATTTCAAAAGCTTCAGCAAACTGTAAGACAAAAAAAAAATCATCTAATCCCCCTCTTGTATGTCCGAAGGCGGATGCTGACAAACGCTCATTGCACTATCAAACTGTATACAGTTACAAGTCCAAGAGGAAAAGATATGAGTGCTATACTTGAAAATCCATTTTGATGGTGAGAATCAAGAGGTTGATTTTGTAATGTTCCATAGACGAAGAGTTATATTTCAAGTCTCAACCAACCCAAAACCAATTCCTAACCATTAATACAATGATTTAATAACACTATTCTTATCAGTTTGTTATACAAATTTAAAACATACAAGTGATAAAGCCAAAGCGCCTAACCAGAATGAGATAGAGATGATTTGAACATTGTGTTACACTTTTGTAAATATAAATCAAGGAGCTTTCTATTAAAAGTGGGCATCTCCATTTCCACTTTTGTTTGAATTATCCATTCACTTTTCTAAAAGAAAAAACACATTTTAAAGAAATGTACTTGCATTTTAAACACATTAAAATTTGGAGACAAACTAGAGACAATGACGTAATTTGGAGGTAGCAAGAGGTGGCAGTTGCCACCCCAGAATTGTTCAATCCAGTATTTGGTTGGTTTGCTTATAAATGATATCTAATTTACAAATGTTTTAGATATTAATTAAAGTATTTAACAATGAATCCTTTAGGGTATATAAAGAATGTTTATTTGAGCAATTATTTTGTGGTGAAAATAATCTGAAAAAGTTTTAAAAACTTACAACTTAATGCTAGTTTTTTAACATTTCCCGGAGGACCATCCTTAGATGTGGGGACATTCCATATCCCCAGATTCCCGATTCCCCTTGCCACTCCGGTTAAAAAGCTGAAATTACTCCCATGAATGGAGATGTTCACTTTTGATAGAAAGCTCCTCAATTGTATCAAATTGAACAATATATTTTCTAAAATAAACTATATGATTTTAGTAATGTATTAATCATTGGTTATTTATTGAATAACCTGGAACACTGTGCCATATAATATAACAGCCTAATGAGATATATTGAACTCTAAGTCCATGGAAACTGCTAAAAAAATAAAAATAAATTGATTGTTTTTTTAATTTCATAAATTAAATTGGTTTAAAAATACATTTTACTACACTTAAGTGAAGTATTTTAATTTGTTTTGTTTTTTTCAGAAAAGAACTGCACAAATTGTTCTTAAAAGAAAGAAAAAACAACTGTAAATTAAAAGAAAAGTATAAAAAATATCCAACTTTATTTATAGAAAATAAGTGTAGAAATAATGGTACTTTCAAAAAACCAACAATTCCAACAACAAAACAGATAAAAGTTAATAGTGTTCATACTAATGATGAGAAGTCAAAGGAAGATCATGCTTTCGATAATCTATTATCAAATGTTAATTCCCATAGGCAGGAAGGGATGATCCAGAATATGAATTTAAAACAGACAAAAAGTGTCAGATTTAACGATGGAATTGAGGTTCATTCAGTTAGCCCATCGCTGCCACTATACAAACTTAAACCTTTGGGAAGACTTTTCGATGAACCTTCAGCTGTGCGAGCAGTTGAAAAACTGTCCTACTTCCAGCAAGAACTTCAAGAAAGGATCGATGATAGTGATTCAGATTTTGATGCTGACACAGGAGTCACAAGTGACATTGAAGACGATGACTTAGAAGACCCACCACTAATGGAAGATTTTAGCAAAAGGACAGAAATAACTGAGAATGAAAAAGTAGAAGAGAAAAGCTTACTAGATACTAAAACTAAGACTGTTTACGACTGTTCTGAAGATGATTCGCAAAGTATGGACCATGAAATACGTAAAGAAGGAAATGACCTCATCTTAAGCAGCAGAATGATAACAGTTGTTCAGGGAAAATGGGTAAGGGAAACAAAAGAAATCATTGGGAACACCTATCATACTAAAGATACAATAATGTCAAATAGTAAATCTGTCAAGGAAGATACTGATGATGTAAGAGAAGAATTAGCCATGGTGAGAAATATTGAATACATACTTGAAAATATTAAGAGTTTATGCATTTCGAACACAGAACATAATACAAGTTCTGATGCCATTTCTTCGATTGACAGAAGTGAAAATGAGCTGAATATGAAAGTTGAAAAAGAACAGTTGATGGTAGGAAGCATTAAAGTGGGACAAGACCTCACTGACATAGAAATAACAATACAGGACAAAAATGAACACAAACATATAACGAAAGTATGTTCTAAAAATATAACTTCAAAAATATCATTAGAAAAAGATTTAAGTACACATCTAATTGATGAAAAACTATTAACTATTGATAGTAATAAACTTAGTTATGAGCATGACATATTTGAGATGAAAAGTAACATGGATGAAAATATAGAAAAGAGAATCAGAACTAAACCTATAAAACTGGTTGATGATTTAATTGATTATATTAATGATTGGAATTCTAGTAACGAAGGTTCATTAAATTATAATGCAAATCAAACCTTATCAAGCAAACCAATGCATGCAAGTGATCCAGAAAGAGATAAACACATGAAGACAAAAGAAGTCATGGAAGACAAAACTGTGATGGATGATGAAGGTAGCTCAGAATGCTCATTAATTGAAGAAGAAAGCTGTTTGGATAAGGTGGAAGATAACTTAGAAGACTTATCGCTAGAAGAAAAATGTTGTTTGGACAAGGATGAAGATGACTTATCCCTTGAAGAAAAAAGGTTGGACAAGGAAGAAGAAAACTTAAAATACTTATCTTTAGAAGAAAAAAGTTGTTTGAATGAACGAAATGATTCTCCATTGCTTCCTGCTAATAATAACCAACAGGTATCTTCACAGCTGTTTGAATCAAATAGATCACTCAATACAACGAGCCAATCTTTAGAGATAATAAAAACAGAATCTTCATCTTTATCTGACAAATCGAGAAGCACAAAAGAAGGCAAAATAGGATATGAAACTCATGATTACTTACAAAATATCGATATGATAAAAAGAAATGAACTTTTAGGGGAAAAAGAATTCCAAATTAATGACGCATTTACATTCATAAGAAGTATAGAGTGCAATCAAAGTACTTCAAATCCAAATGAACTATACTCAACTTTTTGTTCACTTATCACTAAACCTATCTTAGTTCAGTCTCAATATGTGGAAGAGGAAGGTGATGACAAAATTAATTATAACCAACTTAAATCATTTGAAGCAGAAAAGTTAGATAAGGAAAACAAAAAGATGCAATCAGGATATTCAGTCTCTGAGCATAAGCTAAAGAGAAAATACAATGAGGATATCAAAACACAAGGAATGGCTAAAGGAGATAATGAAATACATGAGGATGAAAATATAAGGCCTAGTGAGGAAAATACTGAAAACAATTTGGAAGAAAATACAAAAATTAAGGTTAGACCAAAATTATTGAAGAAATCAGTTATTACTATGACCTCAATAGACCATTCCAATTCTTCCTTAGCTGGTCAGCAAAAAGACAATGAAAGTGGAGATAACACGTCAAAAATCTTTATCACAGATAAAAAATTATTCTGCGTTGAACCTGAGAATATTCTTGATGATATGGAAACAACCGAGAAGAACGAAGGCCACATAGCCATTGATAGTAAAGCGAGTAGTACAAACTTCTTGTCTAAGGTACAAATGTGGTCACTACACTCTAAAAACTATTCAGGAAATTTGACAACGGCCTCTCAGACCTCTTCAGTACTAGCAAGTTGCAACACAGATTCGTTGCGGAATAAGATAGTTGATATGGAAGAGAGCCTTAAAAATAATGACGAATCTTACTATAGCAACTTATCAAATGAAGATTCTTTGACAAGCAGAAGCAATGAAGAATATAATATTTCTGAAGGGTTCAATAGCAGTGGCATGGATCTTGAGACAGCAAGCAGTGCAACACCTGGTACCCCCATCAAAATGGGGGAAAATAATAGTGAGGAAATTAGCACAGCTTATGAAACTGATCCAGAAACTGGAAAACTTGTCATGAATCGTTATTTACACCCAATAACATACTCCACTCCAATAAAACTCCCACAGATTCACGAACAAGAGAACTCTGTTTCCAAAAGAGGACCAAATGACAACAGCTTGCGAGAATCATCAACTCATTCATTCCATTATGTTAAAGAAAATAAAGGCAATCAAGGCATTGAACTTGAAACTAAAAATAACAGCACAAATGAAATCGTTTCATCAGAATTATCATCACATGTAAGACTATTAGCTACATTTGATAAAAAAAATGAAACAGAAACAAATGACGTACTACACATACACAAAATAGATATCAAAAATAATAAAAAGAGTGCTCTAAATGATTTCACTGTATCTCCAATTGAAAAGCATAGTGAGGTGTTTTCTGGAATAGATAAGCCTGTGCTTCAGCAGAGTAATAGCGAAAGTATTATTGAAAACAGTGAAACCGACTCTCACAGAACATTTAAAATTGAAGAGCATTGTGACATAGTTAAACCAATTATAAGTCATCCTATTTGCACTGATAAACAACAAGACACATTTGCCATAGGAAGATATACTCTTAGAACAGAAATTAATCCCATGGAAATATCTATCAAATCGAAAATCGAAAAATGTAATACTTTTACCATAAGTGAAACAACAGATAGCTGTACTGAGAAACATATAATTTCAGAAGCAACATATGGAAGTTCAATACCAACTAATGAACTTTATACAAGTAAAAAAAAAGTTACTTTGAATTTCAAGGCCATTGACAAAACCTCAGCAGATTCCCACTGTTCTGATATAATATATGATACTTCAAATATAACTGAAGATTACGAACTTGTACAATATACTAAAACGTCTACTGTAGGGGTTGCAAGCATTAAGGAAGGGGAACACAGAATATTGGAAAGTGAAAAGTTAATTAATGAAAATGAGCTAAATATTTCTGAGTCGATTATAACCGGCAATAAAAAGAGACTTTCAGCTATCAGTGAGAGCATAATTAATCATAATTCAAAAATTCACGATAAGGTCTCATCAGGTAAAAGTGAAAAAGTACATAGCAGTAATAAAATATGTAACCCAAATCAACTTGGAACTGTTACCTCACATTCACCTATAGCTGATGAAAATTCCTCTCTTAATTCTACATACAATGATTTGAAAAATGAAGATGAAAAAACGGATTTGAGCTTAGGAATGCACGACCCGTTTCCCAAAAAAATTGTGAAAAACAGAAACGTAAATGTGAGCCATGTAACGTTCCTCATCAGAGATCCTAAGGCAGCAGAGGATAGCTCTTCCATTACAGAATTTGGATATCAGCAACAAATGAATTTGTCACAATTAGATAATACACCAAAAATAAAACAAGGTGATCAAAATAAAGAACCCAATACCAATGAAATTCTTTTAACTGCTACAAAACTTCATAGTGAACAAGACAGACATGACAATCATTTGAATGAAACCTTAAAAGTTCCAAGTTCAAACCTTCTAGCGTTAGATAATAATGGCTCACATTTTTCAATAGGAGTTGAGAACAGTCACATTGAATCTTCACTCTTGTCTAGTAATAATGACAAACATAAATATTTTACAAGGACAAAGACATATTCGGGTTTAAAAAGGAAACTAAGGACGATCGATGAAAATGACAGTGGATCTGATATTTCACTATCACAGGATGAATTATCAAGAAAAGAAATAAAAATGAATAATTCTAGTAGCATCCATTCAACAGGGGCTCGATATTCTGAAAGTCCCGTCACAACAGAGACTAGTAGTATTGAAATGAATTTAAAAAGGGTAAATACTGATATTAGGAGGAAGCGAGCCAAGTTGAAAAAGGAAAATCCAGTGAGAAAAAGTAGTACTTCTTCATCAGAAGGTGAAATTAAAAAACCTTCATTACTAAAGGGAAAAGTTTTAGAGACAAGTAAATCACCGGTTCACAAATTTACTGAATCAAATATCAAAGTGAAACAATCAAATAAATTTGATGTTGAAGGTACCATTGATATAGTTGATAAAAGAACCCAACAGAACACAAGAAGTAGTTATACTAATCCCAAAGATGATGGACCCAGGAATTTTTCAAGTTTGTCTCTTTCTTTTGAAAATGAACCCAGGAATGAGAGGTTTGATGACAAAGCCTCGAACAGACCAAAGGAAACACAATACAAACACTTGTCTGATAGTTCTTCCAGTATTATTTATTCTAGCCCAACTGCAAAAACAGGAAAGCAGAACAAAATTACTAAAACTTACGATAAGTCAAAAATATATTTTGATAACAAGATTAAAAAGAGGCAGTTGGAAGAAGAAAGTCAATATTTTTCAGGTGTCAGCAGTGCAAAAAAAAGAAGTGAAAAATCTCATAAATCCTATGCGCTTTACAGGAAGAATGATGATTCCAATAAGGAAAATCCCAATATCCCCCTTGAGGATTCAAGACCTGGTATTAAATATGCCAAAAAACCTTTAAGGCAGTCCAATCCTGGAAAATCTGATACTGTCTTGGATGTCGGAAAAGATCAAGACAATGAGACAAAAAATCCACATCAAAGTATAAAAAAGAATAGAAAGTCCTCCATAGTTCGTTTGATGGGTACCGCCGAAGCTAGCCAAATTTCGAATTCACCTGAAGTGAAAGGATTGTTGCGGAGGACTTACTTCATGGGTAATCATTAATAAGAGATCTTCCAGCAAAACTAATCAACTACGATTCGTACTAGTTTTAATATTATTTATTAATAATTATTATTAATTTGTTAATAGCTTAAACTGTTATTAGGTAATAAATTAAATATTACATAAATATAAAATGATATATTCAAAAATCAATTATATTATTAATCACATGGATTGTCTTGTAATGTATTAATAAATATTTTTTTCTTTTTTAATTGAAATATAATATACTTAAATAAAAAACATTTTTTTTTATCTTTGTTTAATAAAATTTTAAAATTCTTATCCATTGTACATCTTATATCATAAATCTCATTTTTTTTATATATATGAAGTGGAATTAAAACTTTCAAATTCTTCTGGTGTGACTTTAACTTTTTTCTGAAGTAATTAAAAAAATTTCTATTCAAGTCGACTTTTGATTCTTCACTACATTACCTCATTAGAGTTATATAAATAAAAATCAGTTTGTGTTGGAAATTTAATTTTTTTTTTTTACTTCTTCAGAAAAAAATTTACCCAGATCTTTTATCCCATTAATAACCACAAGTTAGGCAAAATCAAGCCAATAACTTTCTCAAAAATTAAAACAAACAATGGTAAAGATCAAATTTAGCTGGATACAGAGAAACAGTTGCAAATAAGTAAACATGCCAACAAAAAATTAATAATTGAATATGTAAGGTTAGCTTATATAAAAGTTTATGGTGTTTTACAGCCAATTTAATGGAGATTATCTACAGTTCTTTGTTTTTGCAGATGTTACTTGTTCTTCAACAGACTGATGGTTGGTGGCATGAAGAAAAGTAAAATGAAAATAAAACACAATACACTCCATACAATAGGATGCCAGCTAGTAATTTTTTTTATTAGTAGTTCCACCCTAATTACACTTTTCTCGACTGTCAATACTTATTCATTTAAATAGCTAATCAGTTATCTCCACAAGGCTGAATGAACCCTGTTTTAAACCCAATTCATTCAGAAAAAATCTCTTCTGTCATGTTAAATAAATTTGATACTGGTTCCTTTTTAATCCCACAAGCTAATGATCTCTGACTAAACTACAGTAGTTTTTCTCAATATTTAGATGATACTCTAAGGGTTTTTTTTTTTTTTTAAATAATATAAAAACAAGCATCATTGATGCAGTGGAGTATACTAACACAACTCAAATTTATACATGCTAGTATCACATGAAAGGACAATTTGACAGGAATAACATTAACAAAACATAAAAGGATATAATTTAATTTTATTGTTTAAAAATATCCTTCTTTTAAAATCGTCACACCTTCCCTTTTAATAATAATTTCAATTATTAAGCCCTGGAAGATTTAATTGCATGATTAATCACAAAACTGACATTTCAAGTGACAAGATACTTAGACTAGAAAAAAAGCTGTCACTAAAGATTAGTGTGACTGGCTTTTTGAAGCCCATTTATTAAATTATTGCTATTTTTTAATAATTAATTTAATACAATTATTATTTATTGAACTGCTAAGAACTGGAATGGATAATAACGAGTTAATATTTTTCAAATATTTCTCTTCTCCCGATCATTATTAAATATTTAAAATGTGATTCAATAAAAGTAATTGATAATGAGGAATGAGAAAAAAAAATGTCTTCTATTGGCATTTATTTATTCCAATAATATGTTTATTGTATAAAAATGTTTTGTGCTGAATAAAACACTTATTACTGTTCCATATAAATAAAATAATTTAAGACATTCTGCCCTATTGAAAAAAATAATATATATATATTCGAACTGAAAAGTTAAAAAACTAACTAAAGGACAAAATGCTAGGAAAGCAATGAAAAGATACGGCAACACAACTAAAAATGACAGATACCAGCATTAATAGTAGTAATAAAGTAATAATAATAAAATTATAAGCATTAACACTAAAGAACTTCTGTTCTAATCTCAAAATAAATGCTATCATGTGTAATAAAATTCAAATATGCAACATCTTCCATAAATCTCTATTTCCTCACATTGTTAAAATAAAGTGCACAGTCATAATGCTTTAAAATTAAAACACTTGTTAGTTTTCAAGCCGCAAGCACCTAGTAAACGATTTAAATACAATAATTTTAAATATTTACAAATTAGAAATAACAAATAAAAATTTCTACAATTATACATTAAAATACCTTTGAATAAACAAAATTAATACAAGACTATTTATTCAATAATATATATATACATAGTGTCCTATGATTATTAATACAACTCAGGCCACATACCTTACTTAAAGCAAAAAATTGAGAAAAAAAAATTACAACAGTCGGCATCGATGTGATGCTTAATTATTATACATTAATCTGATCAAAACATAGAAAACATATTAATTTGCTTCCTCCGCAATTTCGACTGGAGGCATACCGTTTTCTATCAGTGAAATATGGCCATTTGTTGTGGTAACAATGGCCACTTGTGATGGAAGTTCCTCGTTATCGATAACTTCCTTTTTGCTTGTAACTTTCTTATCTACAATTTTCTTATTCAAAGCAGTCTTAGCAGTCAATTTATTGTTAGCCTCCTTAGTACTCTTGTCTGTAGGGGCAGGTTTTTTAATAGCAGTAGGTGCTGCAGGCTTTTTGTTAATAGGGGCAGGCGGAGCAGCTTTCACTGGCGGTTTCGCTGCTGGTTTGGCACCAGTTGCACTTCCTAGAGGCTTAGCAGCTGCAGTAATTTTTGCTGGAGCAGGTTTTGTTGGAGGCTTAGTTGCAGCTGTAGTAGTTTTCAGAGGGGCAGCAGCTACAGTTTGACTCTTTGCAGAAGACGGCCTTTGAGATGGCGAGGAAGGCTTTAGAGAAGAAGATGGAGTAGACTTCGTCACTGCAGGTTTGTTAGCTGGTGGCTTAGCAGCTGGAGGCTTAGCAGGAGCCGCAGGCTTTGCAGCAGCAGGTTTACTGGCTAGCGGTTTAGCAGCTGCTGCAGGCTTGGCTGCTGTAGATTTGAGTGATGAAGATGTGGTAGTAGTCTTAGCTGCTGTGGTTGATGGCGCAGCAGGTTTCTTAGCAGCTGGTCCTGAAACGGCAGGCTTAGAAAGCGGGGGTTTAGCTGCTGAAGTAGCTGTTGGTTTTGGTTTGGCTGCAGTTGGAGCAGCTTTAATTCCAGTTGGTGTCGATGGTTTACTACTGGTAGGTTTAGCTCCTACCTTTGAGGTAGGTGTGCTGGGCTTAGCAGTAGTAAGGGTGCTTGTTTTGGAAGCACTAGCAGTTTTTGCAGAGGGAGATGATGGTTTTGTGAGAGGCTTACTGCTCGGAGTTGATGGTTTGCTACTAGGAGTTGATGGTTTACTAACTGGAGCCTTTTCCAAAGTGGTCTTGGTGGCTGCGCCTTTCAAAGGAGCTTTAGTAGCAGTACCAGCTTTCGGAGTTGGCATGTCAGTCTTCTTAGCTGGTGATTTCTTCTCTTCAACTTTTGATTCAGAAACTGCAGTTGCTACTGCTGCCACTGCTGTAGCTGCACCTAAACAATAAATATTTTCATTAATATATTTAATAATTTAATATACTTAATTGTTATAAACTTAATAACAATTGTTATACATGAAGTTTATAACAATTAGTATTAAACTAAACAATTGCCAAGACAGGTTCAACACTTATTTTTTTATTAAAATAAAAAAATGTGGCTTACACAAAAGAAAAAGACCAACTGATCAATTGAATCGGTTATTTCAGAAACGACACCGGTCTAAACATAAGTAGTTTAGAGATTTGAGTGATGAAGATGTGGTAGTAGTCTTAGCTGCTATGGTTGATGGCACAGCAGGTTTCTTAGCAGCTGGTTCTGAAACGGCATGCTTAGAAAGCGGGGGTTTAGCTGCTCTAGACATGAGTAGTTTTTGGAATAACCGATTCAATTGTGAATGAAATTATTACTCGTTATTACAATCTAGTTAAATGGATTATAACCTGATCTATCTTAATTAGAATAAACACTTAAAAATTAATAATAACTCTAATTAAACAGAATAGATAACATAATTACATCAGACTTCACGTTTTTTTAAATAACCATACTAATATGTAGACAAAATAATTTTTTTTTAAACAATTTCAGTCCTCATTTTGATATAGCAATTAGCTTTAGGAGCTGCCATGCCAGTCTTCTTAACTGGTGATTTGTGAGAACCATCAACACTTTTTATCATAAAGTGTTAGGTTTGGAATAGTAATTATTTAGACTAGTAAGGATAAATGATTAAGTGTATTTCAAACCAGTTAGAAAACAAAACTTTAGATTGATAGTTATTGTACAAAAACCAAGTTGAAAAATTGCAATATTTTGTGCAACAGAATATATTTTAAGATGTTATTTAAAAAATACTGTTATAACTATTAACGCTGATGACAGTATATTTATTGATTCAATCCTTAATCCCCAAAACCGTGATTGTATTACTGAAGAACAAATGAGAAAAAAAATTTAAAGACTATAGTGTTAAACTACAAAACAACAAACTTTCTTACTGAACATAGACAAACTAACCATTACTTAAAAAGATTAAATTTACTGATCGACGATAAATGTGATTGCAACCAACAGACTACACAAAATTTACTCATAGAATTTACGACTATAGGCTACATGAACAGGACAGATACAAACTTATTCAATAAATAAAATATCCGATGTGGACAACACATGACTTCCTTGTACGCCCATTAAACTATAAATCGGTGGCTCAAAAAGTGATCCTGAATTTGGTTACTAGTTTCCGAAGATTGCAGAGTCTCAAAAACGACAATCGGCGTTGCGACATCCATCTATTTACACACACACTCTTGTTTCTGGAGGTCTTATTCAGTTATTATATGTCATTTTCCTTCAGTAGGTAACTTAGTTTCCAAGAGAATTCTTCATGTTCCGTGACAACATTAAAATTGTCAATATCACTAGATAAAGCATTGGAAATCAACAATTTCGACATTTTAAGCGGAAAAACCCACTTAACTAATATCTTCTTCTCCTGCTGCAGATTTGTTGATCTCACAAATGGGAAGGAAAACCAGTATTTTACACTCAATTTTAACACTTAAAACAAGTAATAAAAATCTTTAATTGGATTGGAAACCAAATCACGTTTGTAACCTTTATTACCGAAAAATATGATTTTTAATTTAAATATAATTTTTGATGTAAGCTTATTATGACCTTCAAGTAAAGTACTCTTTTTGGCTCACCAATTTTAAGCAAAATCTATTGAATACATTCATATCGATATAAAAGTCCTATTTACCAAATTTGAGATATTTTACATTCTATTTTAATATAATTTTTGATGAAATTCTGATATGACCTTCAAGTAAAGTACCGCTTCTGATTTTCCAATTTAGACCAAAATCTAGTATGTTATTTAAATCAATATATAAGTCATAAATACTAAATTTGAGAAGTTTTGCATTGCATTTTAATATAATTTTTGATGAAATTCTAATATGACCTTCAAGTAAAGTGTACCGCTTCAGGTTTTCCAATTTAGACCAAAATCTAGTATGTTATTTAAATCAATATATAAGTCATATATACTAAATTTGAGAAGTCTTATATAGTATCTTAATATAATTTTTGATGGAAATCAATTATGACCTTCAAGTAAAGTGTACCGCTTCTGGTTTTCCAATTTAGACCAAAATCTAGTATGTTATTTAAATCAATATATAAGTCATATATACTAAATTTGAGAAGTTTTGCATAGTATCTTAATATAATTTTTGATGGAAATCAATTATGACCTTCAAGTAAAGTACCATTTCCGGTGATCAAACAGTGACCAAAAAGGGAGGTTCACAACTAGATTTTATATCAATCATAAACTCAAAATTACAACTTCAGAAATTCAATTGTAACGGTTTTTGAATTATGCGAGATACGAACGTATAGACTCCACGATGAAACTAGTCAAAATGGATTCAGGATGGTCAAAATGGATATTTCCGTTGAAATCTGAAAACCGAAAATTTTCGCGATTACAATACTTCCTTTACTTCGTACAAGGAAGTAAAAAGGAAATTCACAAAATTTTTAAACAATGTTGGTATGGATTTGACCAATGTCTAAAAATTTCAACAGTACACGAAATAGTTTGCATGGAATGTGTACAGCATTTTAAAATGAACTCCTCCGATGTATGGTTAATATATATATTTGAAAGAAGATGGAAGTTTGTTCGATTTAGGAACAGGAGACGGCTAAACCACTGGAATCCCGATTCCTGATGTAAGAGTCCTAGCAATAAATGGTGAATTATTTTTAGATGGGTCTTGCAAGACAGGATATCCTGAGGCACACCCAGAATCTATAATGCGGGCAACTGATTTTTCAATGACTAGAGTAGGCATAACTTGATTGATGGTCAAGCATGATGCTGACCATACCACTGCCGTGATAAGCTAAAAAGCCTTAACTCCAAATAATTTTTTTAAAGTACATATTTGTATTGTACCCGAACTGCTCTAAAAACTACCTCTTTTTATGGCATTATAAAGCCCAAAATCCAATGGTTAGATTTGAATTTTTGGTTTAAGGACTTTCTAATGTCATTAAAAAAATAAAGTTTTTAAATCAATTCGAATACAATACAAAAATGTATTTAAAAAAATAATTTGGAGTTAGCTTATGACAGCAGAACACTTCCTGGTATTATCATAGGCCGAATATCAACACTCTTATCAACTATTATACCATTGACCTTTCATGAGTTCTGGTGGTACATGTTTCCCTGCCCCCTCTATTTAATTATTATTATTATTTCATTGTTTTAAATTTATATATCTAATTAATTAGATGACAAAACTTCTATAAGTCATAAGTAAAAAGCTAAGTAAATTAACTTAATTTAATCCATAAAATAGAATATTCAGAAACAAAAGTAGGGAAGTGCTAAAAATAAATAATTAGGACTACAAGCAAGAATTTGTAAATTACTTTTAAGACACAGCCTAAAGAAACATTAAAAGAGGGTATGGAATGTGGAAATGTTTACTGCATTTCAAAACAAGAGGACATTTCTTGCAACCATATATAAGCTCATAAACAATAATTTTAAAATGTTTCAAATTTATGTTGGACATAAAACTACAGAATTACTGTTTTTAAAATCAAACTTTTAAATAATTATATTTGATAAATGCTAAAACAAAGAAAAAATTCGTTACCAGCAGCAGCGACGGCAGCAGCAATAAGGCCCTCTTTGGCATCTTCCTCCTTGAGGCCAGGCGCAGGAGTGGCAGGGGGTGTAGCAGGAGGAGTCACGGTGCCATTCACCAACTCAGCCTTCTCTTGAGATTCAAGCTCCAGTAGAGTAGTCCTCTCGAGAGGCTCAGGCACAAGCTTTGGTGATGATTCTGCCTCTACTTCCTCTTTTATGGGAATAATGGATTCTTCCTCCTTAGCCTTTTCAGATAATATTTCATCACTGATTAAGTTTGATTCTCTCTCATTACTCACACATTCTTCAGATTTTTCAAATGATTCAGCCTCATTTCTATCCAGTAGTAATTTTTCATTGACTGCACCAGCTTCTTTCTCAGACTGATATCTCATCATTTCCATTTCGACGGTTGAAGCTTCACTGGCATTTATTATTTCGAATCCAGAATCACTTTCAGTATCTCCTTCAGTCTGTTTCTCTTGAACTTCAAATTGCAGTTCCTGTACCAAATCCAACTGGTTGGACTGGGCTTCAGGCAAATTCTTATCTTCCCCGTGGTCTATCATGGATGAAGACATCTCATCTGTAAAAGGAATTTCATCTTGTGAGCTGTTCTGTTCAACATCATCAGATTTCTGCTCTATTAATGGTTCCTCCTCAGAAGTTTTTCTCAGATCACAAAGTTGATCCATCTGTTCTTCGACATTGCTTTTTTGGTCATCATGTTCTTTATTCATTGAAAAATTTTCTTCTTCCTGCTTAGAATTATTAACATGAGCATAATTTATTTCATTGGTGTCATAAAGATCTGAGTCGATATTTTTTTGGCCTAAAGAAGAGAAATCCATAATGTGATCTATTTTTTCTGACTCAACTGTTTGTTCTTCTATTTTATTCGGACACTCTAGGTCAACCTCTTGCTTCATGGGGCATACTGCCAGGTACGGTTCAGGTATTGGGTCTTCTTGACTAACAGTTTCATTGTCTTTTTCTGGGGGACTAGTAAGGTTTTCTATTTGATCTTCAAGATATGAAGCGGGTTCATTTTCAATTTTGGAAACAGATTCTATCACTTCTTTTTCTGAAGAAAGTTTATTTTCAATTCCTAAGAAGTCTTCCTCGTTTGTTTCTTTAGTTAGAGGTGTTAATTTTATGGGGCATATCAATTCTTCATGAACTTCTTGCTTTTTACAAACTTCATCATCAACTGGAGTGGAGAATCTATATTCTTCATTAGGTTTTTCTGAGATGGATGAACTCACATCTTCAAATGGAATAGGAACATTTTTTTCTTCTGGGCATGAATCATCATTATGTTTGATCCCCACAGAATATGATTTGATTGAAAACGGATCTTCACCATGATAATACGATGTCACCTCACTTGGTACTGAATTTACCTCAAATGGTTTCTTCCCAAATTCATCTGAATATGACACTATGTCTTTGGCCATATAACTATGAATTTCATTTCCAATGCATAATTTATCATCAGGCTCATCATTTTCGGAGTCTATTTCATCATGAGGTATATCCTTAAAAGTATGAATTGTTGTTTCTTCAGAAAATATATCTTTATCCCTATCCGTTTCCATTGCTGATTCTCTTATTTCCCGGTTAAGTTCTGTCAATTTACGGGACCATTCATCATGATCCATAAGTTCTACATTAGATATTTCAGTAGAAGCTACAGATTCCTCACCCTGATATGAAACAGAACTTGACTCAAGAATATGATCAATAGGACTACTAGTTAATTCAACACTAGTAGGTTTAGGAATATCAATGTTTGATTCTTCTGTATGTGACTGAAGCTCATTTTTGGTTTGTTCATCATGGAAAATGTCAAGAACTGGTTCTTGGAAACCAGTTAAAGATTGTTCCACTTTTGATTCTGAAACCCTGTTACTAAATTCTTCCATTTGTTCTGGAATATCACTATGAGAATAGTCCACACTTTGTTCGACTTTTTCATGACCTAAGACTTCCGTAACTTCACTTTCAACAAGTTTGTCTGTTTGGAAGTCATCATTATGAATGTTTTGGTTACTAGGTGTAAACTCATAAGTTTCTATAGGAGCATTATGATCTATTATTTCATCACCAGAACTTTCATCTTCAACATCGTGTATTTTACTAGAGGATTCGGTTTCCAGTTTTTCAAAAGTATCTTTAACTAAATCAAGTTTATCCACATTATTCTTTTCTAGAATGATTTCTGATTGATCACTTACAACACTATCTTTAACTATCGGCCTTAAACAACAAACTTCTTTTTCATCTTTAATATAAAAATCTTCTTCATCTTTATGGTAAACTAATTCACTTTCAAGCTCTACTTCATCATCGCCATCCTTTTCATGGTTAAAATCTGCAACATTGGCTTCATCACTTTCATTTTTATTATTTTCTATTATATCCTGGTCTTTTTTAATTGGACATACTAGGACATCATCTTGTTCTGAATCACTGTCAACTGATGTCTCTGGACCTTGGTGGGAGGAAGAAACTCCATCAGTCGAACCATGATTTAAGGGAGAATTTTCCACTTCCGAAGTTCTTTGTATGGTACAAAACTCATGCACTTTATCAGGCTGCTCTTCAGGGGAAGCATCAACATTATTTTCCATCCCAGATCCAAGTCCAGGTTCAGGGGATTCCCTTAGGAGTGGAGAGTCTTGTTTTGATCTTATGATTTCCTCCACATTCAACCCATCACCAAAAGTGATTTCTGATGCATCATTAACATTGCTCTCACTGACTTTGATTTCTGGTTCGTAATGAGGTGCACTGGGTGAAATCAGATCAGGCTGTTTATCAGTACCAGCCATGAAAGTAATCTCAGATTCAACTTGCTGAGGTTGAGGAGAAACAGGCTTAAAGTCATTATCAGAGTGTGACAAATCATCCTGAGCACAAAGATCAGGAATTGAAAAATGATCTTGAACGAAATTTGGTACATGCGATGAGGAGAATGGATTATTATCTTTTAGGGGTTCATTATTTGATAGACTGTCTACAGTACTATTCAGGCAAACAGAGTCATCACCAAAGACAGCCTTTGTAGATAAGTTGTTCAGAGCATCTCCGTTCACAGATGTTTCATATTCAACTAAAAAAAAATAGAAACATGATTAAAACAAATAGCAGTAACAAGATAATTAATGAGAATAAGACATTCCATAGCAGATAGTTATAAAATAAAATAAAAATTACTGATAAAACAAATGAAAGTACTATGAATTAAATGAAATTTAATCCATGCCCCCACAAAAAAAGAAAAACAATGAGTGTCATTATACCTCCTATGTCTGATGGCCTCTTGCAGATTTCTTTGAAGAAGTCGTTCGGTGACGGAATCGAAATATTTTCAAGACTTCGTTCCATTCCCTTCTGTGGGGAACTGGCAATATCTGGTTCTACTGATGTGTTGTACACAGGCACAAATTCTGCTGCATTTGGATTCAGCTGGGATTCCATGTCTTCTGCACTCAGCTCCTGTCAAATAGATAATCAATTACTTGGTGTTATATAGCTTGCCCAATACTCATTTTCAACAAAAAATTATAGATAAACTGTCAGAAATTTTTTTTTTAAATGTTTTTAAAATCTAAAAAAATTGTACATTAAAATAATGTTATATTAGGAAATTGAAGGAAAACCAGAGATTTACTGAGGCTAATAGTGTAAAATAGTAGTAGATAAAAGTTAAAAAGATGGAATTTGTAAGTTCAAAACATAATGATGCCAGATTTTAGTAAATATTTCCTCAACAAACGAATAAAACCGGCCGAACTATTACAGGGCGTTCAGTGTTATAGTATATGAAAAAATTCGAAGTGTTTTTTGTCAATTTAATGGATTAAATTTTAAATAAAAAACATATAATAAAATGTACAATGCTGCTTAGAAGTGATGGAAAAATGAAATAATCAGACTAAAAACTAAAAATTCCTAACGACTGACCGGCTGTTTTTCAAGCATAATTCCCAGCTTTTTCGCTAATCGAAAAATTAAAGCTGCAATAAGGAATTAAAGGCTGCTGGACACCCTGTATTAATATTACAAAAAAAAAATTATAAAAGTAAAGTAGATTTCCTAAAACAGCAAGTGTTCCTGCTTTAGAATACATTTTTATATTTTGGATCGATTGGTTACTGATTCATCTGATTCACTGAAAAAAATCAAAAACTTATAGTTTCTTATGGCGGCCACAGACGATCACTCCAAATGGAACAAGGAACCCTGAATTGAAGCAGATCGAATACTTAATACGATTTCGTAGACCCCACTGATGATTAATCCACTCCACTATTCCATTTTTTCAGTGCGGCCTACATCAATGCTGTCATCACTAACACTCCAAACTGATGAAAAATTAATTTTTTTTTTATCTTTAACTAACTGAACATTTTCATTTTTGTATATGTTTATGACAACTAGAATAAAGTTATAATGCTCGTGAATACAGGCAAACCAATAATTTATAATAAAATGTTTTGAATAAATATTAGTTTTTCGGCTCTCCTGAATAACTGTTTTTTTTTTATTTTTCTTTTTTAATAGAAATGCTCCTTTAAAAAAAGAAATAATTGACTTGAAACTTTTTATGTCTATCAGACAGAGTTTGAGAAAGAAACAGATGGGATGTTTTTACAAATTTTAAATTACAACTCAAGAAAACAAATTTTGAATCTAGAAATTTATAAACAACTTTTTTTTCCTTTTTATTTTTTCATTGGGAATTAGTTTCTATTCGGTCAAATTTATTATCCTATTTTGTAACAGCACTGTATTTACTGACAAACAATTTTTATTACTATTAGTATAGCACAACCTAAAAACTGTACAGTTCATTGTTCTACTCTATCTGTTTTCCACACTCATGATTAAGTGGAGTGATTGGATTTTGTTATAACACGGTGGATTTTAAGGCGGAAGGAATTCCAGCTGCTCCCCTCTTCTCCAACTACTCCATGTAGGATTTCACACTCATGGTGTTCTATCTTTCATTTAGTGTGGAGTGATTGGTTTGGAATGATCGTCACTCGCTCCCTTTATTATTATCCATATATTATTATTATTAAATTCAGAGATTTCAGACCACAACTCATGTGGATATTTTGTGAGATACTCCTCCTTTATTGTCTAGAGATCCAATAGGAATCGTATATCTATTACGAAAAACATTACCAATATATATATATGTCAATTATGAAATGGTCTAGGACCCAAAAAATGGATTTTATTCAAATTGTTTCAAACAAATTTATATTTATTTGAAAACAATTGAAAGTTATTGGCTAATAGCTATAAAAGTAACACCTATTTTTAGTAGGTGTTGACATTTCAGTTTAAGTTGTAGGCCTTCATCAGTGCGACTAGCCCAAAGCGATGTTTAAGGGCGAGTTCTTTCAAATTCCTCTTTATAAAACCTTGGAGTGCGAAAGAATTAATTCCTTTAATTAAAAGATCTGCTCTAATCTACTAATTGCTAAATTATAATTATAATCATATTTTATAAATGTCATTTCCATATATGTTTCAATAAGCTTGGAACAATAATTCCTCTTGACAGAAAATTAGTTAACTTTTGGATAATGTTTGAAACAGTGATTCTCAACCGTAGAGGTCTGCAGAGCACTAAGCCGAAAATAGAGCCATCAGCAGACCATCCCCACACCCGATTTAGGGATCAGGATTAGGAAAAGTTCATTTTAAGACACTCATATAGTACATTTACTTGTTAAACTTTGACACAGGTTGAAAGGTAAACAATGACACAATTCAAACAATGAGTCCTCACAAAACAGACACAGGAGGGTGCTGTCGGAGCCTCCTGCAGACCACCGGTTGGGAACCACTGGATAGACAGATGCTAACGTTCATCACAGCTGCCACAACTCAGGGGATATATCAAGAAGCAGACACAGCACTAGCTGGGACCCATTAATTAAATTTATGTGCACATGCTATGATAATAAGACTGGAAGTGTAGGAATTGACAATTTGTTCCAGGTTTATATATATATATATATATATATATATATATATATATATATATCGTTCACTACAAGTAGTACAGATTATATATAGCATCCAATTTTTTTTTTTTTTTTTTATTGTTGTTTAATGTACTTTCCTATTACGGCAAACAGGATGAGTAATTCCTAAAGGTTAACAACCTATTTTAACAAAAGTGAGAAGATCGAGATTCATTCCGTGGGCAACAAAATAAATTTTAAACTATCCAGGCTGGATTCAAACTGATGCCACGGCAAACTCGAGGTTGCCAAGGTGATGCCTTAACACTCTCCTCCACCACAGCCTTTAATAGATATCCAAATGTTCCCATCATAAAATCAGACTAGAAGAAGAGATTCTTATTGGCACCGATCGTAAGCCTAAAATCTCATTGGACATCCAAATGCTTCCCTATCCTTCAAAACAAGAATTTGGTTCCTCTACATACGGATATACACTTTATTGCAGCATTTCATTATCAAAACATAATAAAATTGTTGGAGTTTGTATTGTTTTTCATGAGGAGATCTCTCAATAAACAAAAGGGTAATTATGTATAGGGATTCAGAAGCTGAGAGGGTGTTGGAAAATTTAGATGTTTTCAAGTGCTATAGAGGTAGATTGATAGGTATCACTTTGATTCCTGCAACAAACTGACTTGACTTGAGAAGATATATTGCCGCTTCAGAGCAGAACTATCCTCTCTCCAAATTTGACAAGATTCTGTTTTATATCACTTAAGATAGTTCAGACTGCTGCAGAAGTAGCCCATCTCTGTCTATAATACCTAAGCAAGGTAAAAAATTTGGTTTATACATTTATATTATAAAACATTATAACATTCATATTATGAAAGATTAGTTTCATATTATGAAACATTCAAACAAGAAGTAAAGAAACCCTCCTGTAAAATTTAATTTTTGGAGTTAAACTATTTCTGCTCTGAAGCTGTGATATAAATTCATAATTCTGTTAGGTGACAACTATGCAATATATTAAGCGATATATATATATATATATATATATATATATATATATATATATATATATATATATATATATATATATATATATATATATATATAAAAGCAAATAATAAGTTCAATATATACATAGCTTTACAGTAGGGACAGTATTGGTTACAGTACCTCTTTTTGTTGCTGATTATGCTGCCTGTTCTCCTTTCCACTGATATAGTTCCACTCCTCTTCAGAGTCTTCTCCACTATCTGCTTCCCCGGCTACATCTCCCGATTCCTCTCCTGTGCAAAAGAATAGACAGTCAGCGATCCTCTTAAGTATAACTGACAAACTCCACACACCCATCTCACCTCAAGACCCCTCACAACTTAAATGTATCTTTTTAAAATTTGTTTGGAGTGATTCATAAAATAAAAAATTAACAAATCCTAAAAACGTTTTTGCAATAATTTAATTAAAATGGTTGATAATATAAACAGATATCTCAATCAACTGATTTATCACTAAAGAATTATATTTGACTGAAAGCATATTAAAACTGCCACTAAGGTTACAATTGGACACATACATATGACATTATTTTTTTTTTTTTATTCCCGCCAGTATTATCATATACCGGAAGAATTTGTCTTATCACTGACAATGATACCTAAATAAAAAGATTTTGCAGATGTTGATAGGCAACTTATTGCAACTAAATCGTATAAATTATATTTCGAATACAATTTAATATCTTAATATCAATATAAAAATAAAATACAATAAAAGAAAGAAACTAAGATTTAATAGTAAACTGAGAAAGTTAATAAATCGATACTGGAAGTGAGGAGCCTCTGGTGGACATCGGTTCAGACTGGCCGCCTGGAAATGCGCTCTCTATAAATAACACCAAGAAGCTATGCATCCGTGTCTTCTCACGACTTCATTTAATTTCTTACTTTCGGGTGTATGTAAAAATACATGGCAATATGGATGATACACATCAACAATACACGAAAACAATTACTTGGTTATAGATTTATGTTTAAGTTTGAAATTTAATGTTAGTATTTTTTTTAATGTACGTACGTAATTCCAGAGCTGGAACAAGAATTATTGTCAGAGGGGATACCTTAATTTTGCCGCCCCTTCTTTCATCTCCTACCCTCATCTCCGGCCAAAATCAACGGTTTATAACGGTATTTTAGGTTATGTTATTTCGAAACAAATATCATAACATTAACTAATTTTATTGACTGAGTTAAAGTCAATACAATCAAAAAGCTTAGAACCATAACAATCAGCATCCAATTTTGACCTTATGGTTTCTGATTGTATGATACAGAATATTTTGAAAATCATTACCATACCTTTTAAAGTAATCGCTATTTGAACATACATTCATGTTTCACTTCTGAAACTCAAATTATCTTCTTATAAGATCCTGCATCTATTAAAATTAAAATATCAGCACTGTAAATCGAAATATGCAGACTTTTTTTTAAACGCGACTTATGCATATTCATCAATTTCTAGAAATTTGCGTTGCCAAGAATTGAAAATTTTAGATAGATTACAACTTTCAAAAATATGTAAATAAGGTAAATGGAAAGCATTATGAAATATTCTCTAAAAGGTGGGCAAGAAGCAGGGCGCAAAGAGGCATTCAGGGGCTCCGGGACAAGGACGAAAACTGGACCCTCCCTCTCCGGGCACATAATGAAACATATTTTCTTAGAACCTACCGTCTCACGCTTCATAAATATATTTCCAATAAAACAGTAAGTTATTCGATTTATACATTCTACTCAATGTTAACTGAAATTACCACGTCGAAAGAAGATATTTTACATTTTTTAAATATACAGACGAAATAACTAGTAATCCATTTCAAACAATATGCTGTTTTTGCAATATAAAATTGAAATAAGGATTAGAAACGGAAAATATCAGAAGCACAATATTCTATCTAATAAGAAAGTTACCCTCACTCCCTCATGTAGTCATTACAGCATTTCAAGAAAGCCTATGAAGCTGAAATTTTTAGTTGTGGTTCTCCTTGTGCAATAAGGCTAGATTTAAAAAGAAAATCCTACTCTAAGTGGTTAACATTTTTTTCCAAAAGAAAAAAAAACACGAGTTTTTCACTTTTTATAGCCGGAAGATTTCACATACGGGCGGGAAAAAATCGCTTTTATGTTGGGAATGTGTTACGAAGGTACAAAGGTTATGGCGTAGAGCTAAGCTAAAGCGTAAGTATTAAATCTTGCTGTATCGTTGTCTTTTCAACCAGTGTTTTGTTTGATATGTAGGCTAAGATGGAGACAGGAAGACTTAACTTCATAAGAATAAGCCAGAGTAAGCTGCGAACGGAATTATGTTCATCATAAAGACACTATGTGCAAGAGCGGTGGTTACGTTTCGGATATTAAAAAGTTGGCTGGGTTGCCATTCTGTATTATTGGTAGTTCCCGCAATATGCATGAGAAAACTGAGGATGTCGACGTATATTCCGTTTAATGGTCTAAAATTGGAGATTTCTTAAAAGACGAACAAAAGCCTCATGACAGACACTCCAAGTTGGTATTACATGTATACTGTGTAGAATGGCAGAAGTGGGACTTACCTCACGTCCATACAATGTGTAATAAAAGTCATTACATGCATTATAGTTATCCTTGTCATAAACGTATATAAATTAAAACGAAATGGCTGAAATCAAATATTCGCGAGCGAAACCGCAGGTAACAGCTAGTATTTTATATAACTCCTTCAATACAATAAATTTTGGAGACAATGTAAACATGTGTTATTTACGGTTAATTGATTACACGAACTTGTAGGGTATTCTAACTATGTCTACATTTCTGATTCAATCCCCTGTCATGTGGGCCCCTTTTTCTCGGGAGCCCCGGTTGGCCCAGTCTAGTTAAGCCCCTGACAGGAAAAAACTTTGAGCCTGAATATACAAGAACTGTTTCTAAACAGAAAAGGCCAAAACCTGCCAAGTTTTTGTTGTTTTCGGTTTATCATGAGATCTGCTCTAATAACCGCCATAATTCAAGGGCGCAGAATGCCACCTAAGGAATGCTACTTTCTCTCCAGAAATAGCGGTAGTCATCTTGAAGCACTTTCGAGAGGCAGCGAGAGCTCGCCAGTAAAGGCCTCGGTTTGGATCGGCCTGGGTTCAATTCCCGTCTTGTTAAAATATATGTACTATCGAACCTACCAGCTAAAGTAATCCAGGCCTGTGGTCGCTTATATGGTATTCGTTATATTTTAAAAGACCCTAATCTCTCAGCGTTGGAAAAGTCTTTAAGTAAATATAAATTTTCATATAAATATTAAAGACATATTTTTCCCAGATAACAAATTATCGGAGATTTTCAAGTGAATAATGATAATTAAATAATAAAGAGGTTTAATTTGTATTGCCTTGTTGGGGTGTTATGAAGATGGTTCAGAACACTAACAGTTTAAAGCTACTAAGATGAACTGGGCCTATAAAAAATATATCTTGTTGGCAAACGAGAATGCTTTAATACTATTACAGAAACATTAAACGAATCAGAAAGGATGCCGTGATATATAAGCGCTAACAGCTGGTACTACGGAGTATTGGGCTAACACAGTAACGAGACCAAACGAGACTCCATCCGGCAACAACCTCAACAAGCCCGTGTCGTCCTATGGCGCAGCGGAGCGGTCTTTGCCCTTTATATATATATATATATATATATATATATACATATTTCCCGACACTATAACAAAAAATAATTGAAGGAATTAAATACACTAGTGAAATACTTGTAATTTACCTTCGATAGCTCGGAAGCAACACGAATCAGTAAATTCATTCAAGAGGAACGAATTATAATGTAACCACTTTTTGAGCTTAAAATTTGTTGTACTCTAAAATCGAAATTTCCTCTCGAATTTTAAGGTATACCTTTCTGAACAAATTTTGTTCCGTGTCTGTCGGTATTTAAAAAAATATTTTTTTTTTTTTGCATAACAACCTAAAACCAATTTTGCTAAGAATAACTAGTTAGTTTGGAATTCGGCATTAGCCGGTCATTTCGAAAATAATATTAACTCCGAAAATTCACCAAAGATCGTGTGTTCAACCAATCAAGCTGCTATTGGTTTCATTCGACAAATTCGCCAAATCAAATTCTCCAAGAATAGCCAAAAAGTGTCGAAAACCGTATTTTGTTTGTGCTTTTTTTCATACAGGCTTGAAAACTGATCAAAATTTCATTTGCTGAATCATGTTCATAGAAACTCTTTTAAAATTAGCTATAAAATCCCCAAGGGATGCACTTTTTTTTTTTTGAAGACACCATGTATACATGTGTGTATAGTTTTTCCAATGATTTATATTTGTCTACCCAACCCCCGCTGTAATGAATATGCATCATAGCTTGTGTTCTCGAATCACCATGCTGTCTACATTATTCCTCGTTTAACTAGTAATTTTTTTTTTTTTAAATCGGTCTAAATAAATGATGCCTCTAATGGCCAAATGTTGACTGCTTGGACATTTACTACTGTTTGAGAGACTCAGTGCTTTGTATCGTTTAATAACAAATTAATATTTTTTTATTTTTTAAATTGTTCACTTTTAAACGAATTTCTATCTTATTTAAATAAAAAACTATACACAAGAAGAGTGTTTTACGAAAGATAAAGTAAACTAATATTCTGGTGTATAAATTTGATCAATGATAATTTTATCAGATCCAAATTTCATCAATTTGAGTCTATCTCAAGCAGAGATTTAAATTATTATTTATGTGTTCTCTTACTTAGTGGGATATGACTCGGACATACTTCCAATTACAAGATGTTAAAAATATCGAGATTTGTAATAAACACGAGACGTTTTAAATTTTTTATATTAAAATTTTTATCTTCGCGAAAGCAAATAAAGTATATAAGAGAGAAAAAAGCCTTCATTCAGTGGTATAGGTGTACAAGAAACAAATTACTTTAATTTGTATTAAATATAATATATATAAGGCGTTAATAATTAAAATTGACTAATACTCAAATTATGCCAATTTTTACGTTCAGATTAATAAAAATTATAACAGGATATTACAATAAAATTATATCAAAAACAAGGAACAATATCAATATGACAATAAACAGAAGACCAAAAGGCCAACTACGAATCTATTTATACCAGTGACGCTTAATGCCTTGGCTGTGGTTTGAATTTAGTGTTCCATGGCTAAGAATGGTGCATTACAGCCGCATCGTAACCTCTGTCATCTGTTAAATATATATTAATAATACTCTATCATTATAATCCACATGTAGCATTCAACGTGAATTAAATGGAGCATTTTGTATTTGTCGATGTAGTAACTTTCATTAGTAATTAATTGCGAACGAAAAGGTATGGCAGAGTGGAAGTCTTAGCACTGACAGCAGAAAACAAAGTTGAATGCAAGGAATCAGATTGCTTTACATAAATTAAATGTACAAAATAATAAAATAAAGACAGTAAATCCCCTGGCTTTACATCTCTTGAACGGGACAAGGCTTTAAACACCGAAATCCAAGAAAACCAGGCCATATAAGGTTCCTCGATATCTTAATTTTAGTTTCCTAGACCAAAAGGAGAGTTTCGTAGAAATTCGTTTATCATTACGACAGATTGAATTATATTCTAGACCAAGCCCCATTTAAAACAATCAACAGGGATGCCGACAATTAAACAAAGGGTCTCAAGGAAAAGAATTCTGAAAATATGACAATTTCAAACATGCTTCATGTGCTGTGCAGATACAGATTAATTATTTATAACTTATTTTTTGTAAAAACACAACTTGCCGTGAAC
This sequence comes from Rhaphigaster nebulosa, assembly GCA_948150685.1. Lineage (NCBI taxonomy): Eukaryota > Metazoa > Arthropoda > Insecta > Hemiptera > Pentatomidae > Rhaphigaster > Rhaphigaster nebulosa. The sequence goes on along the minus strand of OX411311.1, from coordinate 93,459,934 downwards.
ATTTATAATCAAAAAGCACTTCTTAATTAAACCATAACCGACGTTTCTAAGTATTCCTCCGTTTCAGGATACCCTTATTCTACATAAAACAAAACAGCCAATAAATATTCACATCACTATTATCCGCTTTTTCTTTACATATTACAATTTATCTACTTCAAAACAATCATGTTTCTTATCCTATTGCTATCCCCATGAAAATATAAACAAGGATTAGAAGAAAGATCACTAAAAAAAGCGGATAGCAATAGGATATAAGAATCATGATTGTTTTACATTGTATTTCAAAATAAGGGTATCCTGAAGACAGAGGAATATTTCCAAAAGTCGTTGATTTGTATGTATTTTTTAATAATAAAAGAGAAATTGTGTTTTCACAAACAAATAAATTATAATTTAAATTGATCTTCCTTATAATTACAAATTATAAAGAATGATTAATTTTGTTTATCAATAAGTATGGTATTTCTACAGTAAAAACTCATTACTTCATCGAATAAGGCTATTTTTTATTACGAACCCAAACCGTTGCTGAAGCGGTTAGAGGTTTGATGCAGTGTGGGTTAGATTCTACCTGACTATATCAATATATATTTTGTAGCGGTTCCCAGAAATTAATATTCGTGTTCTACCCCTAGTATGGTAAGGAAGCCGCAAGGGGTTTACAAAAGACAGACAGGGCCCACTTGTCCAACTGTTTACTACCTTCAATACTAATACCAGAAACGGAAGGATATTTTAAATACTTAATAGTTTTTTTTTTTTGTTAATTCATTTTTGGCAATAGATTCGATATCTTATGAGTTGATGGTATTTTTAAGAATTACTGACGAATTGAACGATGGAAATAAAAGACAAACTGAATCCATCAAACCAAATTTTACTGGAGAGGGAAACCAGCTCAATGTCCTTGGAGTAAGCGGGCTTATGACTGCTATGTATTTTGAAATGGTCACCATAGTAGTGGAACGTGATAGACACAGTGTATTCTTGCATTTCACACTTGCCGAACCGGGATAAGATCTGTTTCCAAGCAATGACTCATTTTCTCTCAAACATGGACACAGTTTATTTTGATCTCCCTCCTTCAATTTCTTTATGTCATTCTCCACGTTCCGCCTTATTACTACCTAAAAGAGATGATTATTAGCATGCAGCTAAAGCTTGTAATTAATGGATATTTTAATTTTACTTGTAATTACCGTTTTTCCATATTTTTGTTGACATGATTATGAATATACTAGTAGAATGTTACTTTTAGAACTACAAATACATACGACAATCTTTCCGCAGAAAATGTGTCATCTTTTCACACAGCATACTTTCTCCTAATTGAACGTAACTAAATCCTCTCTAAGGCGGTATAAGACTTATCTGGATGGGAAATCGTTACCCTGTATAATAGAGAAGTGAAGGCAACTAGAAAGTGAAGTGTATTACCAAAGGAGTGGACCGGGACACGGCCTCAGCGATGGCAGCCGTGAGAGGTGCAATAATTGGCCCATCTCACTTCTGGATGGATCCGCTGCCCTTTGAACTGGCAGCATCACGAAGACACGGAGTACGGGCCTGAAGGAGGGGGATGGAAAGATTTAAAAAAATCATGGATAACAGATAAATAAATGATGTACACACAGGTATCTGCAAATTCTTCACCTGTCGATTAGGAAGTAGCTACTCTATAAATGAGAGTAGCGAGATTCCGGGCAAGGTAATCCCTACTATTTGTCAGTTACTAAATTACTCAGTTTGCGACTTCTTTTCAGAAACTTAAATGACAGAATTTACAAAACTATTATTCTTCCTACTGTTCGTATTGGATACGAAACGCGACAACTTACATTGAAGGTAGATCTAAGTTTCAGGACTTTCGAGAATAAGATGTTGCGTAGAATATTTAGCTCGAGAGCGGATGAGTCCGCTAGAGAACAAACAACACGTAATTGCGGATCGTAAACATAACTTTAAGTAACAGCATCGCGACGATTGATATGGGCATATCAAGTTGTTGAGCTTGCTAACGAACGAATCCCTAAAAAATAATTAGGGTTGGCAAACGTTCGAATAGCAGACCGAAACGTAAATGGGAGGATTGTGTCAAGACTGATCTTGTGGAGTTGGGTTTTGACGGTGCTCGGTGGACGGAAATGTGTTGGTGGTATAGACATCGAACCTTCCAGTTCGCTAAACCTTTCATTATTACAGAGTGTTCTTAATATAACTGATTGAACTCTGTTTCATACCAGAAATTTGATTCGGATAATCGTCATTAAACTCGAAATGATTTTAAGAAGAATTAAAAATTAAAAGAAGAAATTAAATTAAGCTGATATAAATTATTATAAACCATTAAATAATATTCCTATTTACTGAATATGACCAACGGAATACGATAGTACAAATTAGTAAGAATGTGGCGTTTGTAATTACTAATATTAATTAATCAAGACTCCTCAGTCAACACCATTCCAGCCCGCAACAGATGTAGCCCATTTGGTTTGTTGAATAAACGTCTCTAAGTTCTGTAGTCAGCATATTTGATCTATTTTGCACAACGTATGATTACATATTAAACAAGGTCTTTTGATTCAAAGGTACGAGATTTATTTAATTGGTAATTTTTTTTAATGTTATATATTTTTGACATTTGCAAGACACGTGTTAAAAAGAGATTCTCGTATATCCTCAGTTCAAGAAGCTCAGAATTAACTAAACATAATATTCTATTCTGAAGGAAATAATAGTGGAAAGCATCAGTTTATTCTGAAATATATATTTTGAAAAATAAATTATAGATAAATAAATAGCGATGAATATGAACACAATAGTGGAATAATATTTAGACAGAATCAATAGCCGTATTTGGTTAGAATTATAAAAATTATAGTAGCTTCTATTAGCAGTGAAAAAGGAATTAGAACAGACATCTGAAAGAAAATAAAGCAACGCTCATGAAACAAATTTATGAAGAGCTTCATTAAGAATGGCCATGAGGTGTCGTGGGATTGACTAGTGCATTCTAGACTTCAAATAATATGAGTAATGCGTCTCCTTATGAAACTCTCTCTCTCTCTCTCTCTCTCTCTCTCTCTCTCTCTCTCTCTCTCTCTCTCTCTCTCTATATATATATATATATATATATATATATATATATATATATATATATATATATATATATATATATATATATTTCAAGCAAGTGGAATATATATATATATGTGTGTGTATATCCCCCCCTGTTGGCTGACACGAAGATCTTTGGCCTGCGATGTGGTTTTCATTTATTGCTTTTGGGAGCATAGGCAGCCTGGAAGGGATCACTCAAACTCACGCTGGCTTTCATGGAGTAGCGGCAGGGGCTACTCATAGCTTTCAACCAGTCCCATCGGGGCCAATTCTGCAATTTCCTACCTACCGACTCGCTTGGGTTCAAGGACAGTGACACATCATTCTAGACCCACGGATCGTGGCGCTTCGGGGTCAGCAGGTATATTTTTGTTTCTCCGAAGCAGACCGTCCATGGACCAAATCTCCGCGCGGCTATTTGAAATCCTTGAATACTACAACTCGATTCGCGATTGAAGTACACAGGGTAACCGCCCGGTCGGCGTGAGTAGCCTCCATCTGTCAGACGACCCTCACCTACCCCAGGAGTATACATTATATCGACGTCATTTTTTGAAAAAGGCGTAAGCGTCATTTAGCAAACTTCACAGGAAACACATGAAACGATTTTTCTAAATAATATTATATTTTTTTTAAATTTTATTCTTTATTGTATTGAGTTTGAGTTTATTAACCTGGCAAAACCTTTATAATTACAATATAATCTTTAGGATTCTAGCACTGGTTAAGGCTAGAGTGACGACTGAGAGTCTTTAGTATTTGGTGCTTACGTCATCAATATTCGCTTTTTAGACCATTTCTAATTTTTTTTTCTCGATATATCGTGAGTGGGAATCGATTATAGTGAGGTGGTGTTTATTTCCCAAAATCAATTGAAACATAAATTTCGAATTTTTGGCACTTAAGCCTTTTTCAAAAAACGACGTCCATATATATGTATATATATATATGGATACGATTTAGAAATTAAACAAAATTGGATTGTTTATAAATTGAAAATAATATTAATTTCTGAACAAAAAAATATTATAAACCTGCTTTATTATTTCAGTCAACAATTCGGAATACACTTATAGCCTAAAGTTAACAAAAGAACAATGACCAAAGAGAATAAAAACCCTAATTAACACTCTAATCGTCATTACTTCAGGGCTGAAAGCGACGAGTTTAATCGAGAAACTGGTTCAGGATAACTGGGCGATTATGTCGGATATAATTGACTCGAGGACCCCCACGCACATTACATGCTATCCCACGCGCAGCTTTTCTTTGATATAGTTAGATCATAAAGGCCATTTTTCAGATAATATCCAAAACTATCAAATAAATGATCTATTTAGTAACTAATATTATAGCTTCATTCTGGCCTTCATGTTAGCAACTAAAGTCACATCAAAACCCATATTTTATTTATCATTCCAAAGTATTCCTAAGAAGAAAAAAAATACTAATATTTTTGTCAGGGTATCTAAGTAAACAATATTTTTTTAAATATTATTAATAAAAAAAATAAAAGATGAAAGGAACGCTATTAAAATATTGTTTAATATCAGTTTACCAGTATTATGTGGTTATGTTTACTATACGATTTAATAGCACATTTTAATGGCCATAAAAATCGCATTCATGCTCGAATATATGAAGGCCAATATGCATATATATATATATATATATATATATATATATATATATATATATATATATATATATATATATATATTATTATATATATTATATATATATATATATATATATTATTATATATATTATATATATATATATATATATATATATATATATATATAATATATATAATATTATATATATATATATATATATATATAATATTATAATATTATATATATATAATATATATATATATATATATATATATATATATATATATATATATATATATATATATCTTTAGGATATAAAAAAATAAATAAAAAAAAGTAGCCTATTATATAAAAACGTTTAACACGATTGTGTATCTTCAACACTGGTTATCTAGTTTCTTTTTAATATTTTATTCTGGTTGTTATTTTGTACTTAAGTTTATTATTTCATGTTCTTAAATCCGTAGCCATAAATGAAAGGACAATAGGTTATTAAATGTGCTAATTTTTTTCTGTACGATCAAATTCTTTTACACAGTCATAATTTTGGATTCATATATCGACACATAATTTATTTTTTAGGTTGAGGGAACCCGTTACATACCTCAACTCCATTGACAATATTTATGGTATTGTGGATATAACCCGTGATTCCATGTTTGTAAACTATACAAGTGGATGAAATGTAAAAAATTAAAATAACACATAGAGAGTGTTTAGGTAAAACGACGTAACACTCAATTCTTAATTATTGAATTTTGGCATCATTCAAATTTTTTGCAGATTTTAAACTGCATTTTTTCAGTCATCCAACCCTCAAAAAATGTTTTTACACAGTTGTCTGAGAGTTGGATGACTGAAAAAACGCATTTTAATGGCTGCAAAACAGTTGGATGATAAAAAAAAATCCAAATTTAAAAATTGAGGGTTACGTCGTTTTACCTTAACACCCTCTATATGTTACCAATTGTGTCTTTCTGTGGCCAGTATGGTAAAATTCGAGAATTTAAATACATTTTTAAATAATATAAATTTAAATAATTTAATAATAAATAATTTAAATTGAATTTAAATAATTTTTTCATAGTCTCAGTAGGGCCGGATTAACCACTAGGTCCGGGCCTAGTGGCGCACAATGCCAAAGAGGATCTTAAAAGGAGACGCATGCTAAAAAAAATATATGTTTGTTTAAATAACAACGAAAATGTTTATTTAATAATCTTTTATACAGTTAATTATTTTACGTAATTATTGTTGTTTAGTGTTACGTGTACTTTAGCAACGAGTTAGAAAAGAAGGCATCAACACGCAGATGGCGGTGTAGAAGCTATGCCCCAGGTCTATCAATGGCCGTTGCTCGGTCACGATATATCGATAAAAAAAAATGATAATGGTCCACAAATCGACGATTGGAAGCAACAAATACTGACAACCCTCAGTGACCAGTGCTGGAAGCTTTAAAAATATATTGTAATTATAAAAGTTTTGCCACTTAAATAAATACCTACAGTACACAATAAAGAATAAAATTTAAAACATACATATTGCTATTTGGAGAAAAAACGTTTTTTTGTTTTTCCTGTAAAGTTTGCTTAAGCCTTTTTCAAAAAACGGCGTTGACATGTACCAGAAAACCAGAAAGCTAGAGAAAATGATTGATTATACCCAGTACAGTTTTCATATTCATACAATATTTTGGGATCTGATCGCATCTGGAGTATTTGAGGCTTTCTGTACAGGAGATAAGCTAACGATAAGCAAGAGATAAGCTCTGATATACATGTATATATAAATAATTATATTATATATACTATATAATTATATACATCGTACAGAACGGAGTATACAGTTGATAAAGCTTTGTAACGGAAACATGATGCAAGCCGCTTTCCCCGAACTTGAAGCAATGGAAATGCAGCTCGGATTCAGAACCGAACAACTCAACCGGTACCGGTTACAGGTACAGAGAACCTAACCTTTCACCAATGACTCAGAACAATATTGTATAATTAATTGGGTAAGGCTCATTGGGTAATGCGGTGATAGGGAATAGTACATTAGCGGGGAACTAAAAGCTCAAAGCCGATCAATCAATAAACACGTGAGATTAATTAAGGAGCTTGGAATGCACGTTCTAACTTGGATTAAAAAAAAAATTAAAATGTATTTCGAGTAATAAAACGCCCTAAAGATAGTCAAAATAATGTGAAGAGAATATGGAGATGACGCATGTTATAAAAACAAAACTCAAAATTTCAATAAAACTATTAAGTTGAAAAAAAAATTTCAGACTGACTGTAATAAAAATATATACATGAATTAAGTGGTGAAATGTATATATGTATATATATACATACATATGTATACATACATATTACATATATATATATATATACATATATATATATATATATATATATATATATATATATATATATATATATACATATACATATATATATATATATATATATATATATATATATATATATATATATATATATATATATATGTATGTATATATGTATATAAACAACACTTAATAAAATCTCAAGGAGGAACCAAACCTACAGTTTGTTAGGTTTGAAAAAAAAATTAAAGACCTTCTTTAGCTAATATTATGAGTACATCTTCCTTCCTTTAATAATTTAATTCAAACGGTATGATAAACATATTATATTATAAAAAGCATAATATGACGAATAATAACTGTAATGCCCTCGTAATTTAAAACAAGTGTAAAACCCCACAATTCACATTTGTTTTTTGTGTTTTTATAATTATCCATTCAACTTATAAAATTCAATATTGAATGAATGTTAATCGCATTCATTGTCAATGAATTCATAATAGAAGACCGTGTTAGCTATGTATGTACCTATTTACTGTCTTCAACATGTTTTAAAAAGAAGAAGGTATATTATACAACTATTTTTTAATAAATACATAAAGCATGAAATAAAATCCTAAGTTTTTTTCTTTTCTTATTTCACATAAAATTCTAAAATATTTAGAGTATTAGAATGTCTATGAAAATAAAAATCATTTATACTTAAGCAAAAAAAATATTGTTATAAAATACAATTTTTAGATCCGCTATATTTCAATTGCTCAACAGTCAACCGATCATTAGTTTCGAAAAAAAAAATATTAAAGATATTTTTCAAGAGATAAATAAATCATCTTCCCAGTTAAATACAACAGTTACCTATAAATGAATTATAAAAGGCTGAAATTACTTCACCATATGTTTATTTTTCATATGCTGCGTTTTACTACATGATAAATATTTTATAGTTACCACAAAGATGTAATTGACGTGGTAAATAATAAAATAAGGTAAATAAAATGAGGTAAATAATATAATTATGTAATATATTCTACGCTCTAAAATAGTTTACTATGTATTTGAAAAACTAAAATAAGAGCCTTTTCAGATTTGCCTGATTATGGCTTTGTTTCCGAAGCGTAGTAAAAATAAACATAAGGTGAATTAATTTTAGTCATATGTGTTTTATGTAATTAATTTATATTCCTTTTCGCATTAAAGTTAACAAATACAATATTTATTTTTACAAAAAGTGTAACACCAATTAATTTGATCTATCGTATGAAAAATTAAAATGGCCTTGCTTTTATTTTCAGAGACAAAATATCTTTCGACTTATGAAATGATTTGAGTTCTGACACACAATACTTTCCCTTTTTAAATTTTTTTATTTTTTAATTTCCAACCTTCAAAGCTCCTTGAAGCAAAATACTATTAAAAGGGACTGTATGGCAAAGGATCCGCTCATTTTGATGGCTAGATCGTGATTGTTTGGATCTAACATCAATCGAGCGATACTTAATGAAACAAGCAGCTAATCCGTTTTTGCAATTTCTCATCAAACCTTTATACGCTCAGCATTCCTAGCGGTTAACCGGAAATGGTATTCGGGACTCTCAACCCCCTAAAAAAGAAACCGGTAAATAACGGATATGATTAGTCACAGTTTCTCTATAATAGATGGTGTAGTATAATAAACAGAGATCATAAAAGAAAGGCGAGACAATAAAAATAATACAAATCAATAAATCAAATATCGCCATTGGACAAAAGCCATAAACGGTGCCGACTTCATTTCAGCCCTCAATAGGCTGAAAAGGGCTAGCAATAAAAGGAGCTGACTGATATTAGACCTCAGAAGAAACAGGGGATTTATCGTCCTCGTGAAGTCTAGATGAGGTCCTTCATTTAGTTTCCTTTTTTGCTACTCCTAAGGCATTTTGAACTCCTAAGTGGGATTACTCAAGCGATTAGGGTTATCCCATTCATCAACAATGACGTACGCCAAGCACCAAACATTCTGAACATAAAATACATCAAGAATAGGATGGAGGGAATATTCGTACAACCACAAGGAATGGATTCAACAATACCGTTACCGAGGACAAAAGAAGTTTACAGGACACGGATTCCTCGTAAGAGTACTAAGTACGATGTCAGAAAAATGGTACTTTCCAAAAATGGCTTCAATATTTGTCTGGAATGTTAATATCTTTAGTTAACTTGGGTTAACATTTTGGCTCTTTTTGGGTTACAAGATAATATAAAGCATTGTAATCATTAAGTTTTAAAAACCCAGAAAGATCTTGATGCGACTCTAGAGAAATACTTCTGTGACCACAGAAGCCATGATCATTTAAAATAAAATGTCATATAGTTTGTAATTAAAATTACAAAACATTAGCGACCAATCCAGTTCCATCATTAATCTATTCGCATATTCTTACACCGATAACCAGGTTCTGAACAATACTGGAAAATATCAAGGCATCAAATATCAAAAAACCAAGGCAGTTTTTGAAAAAAGGAAAGAAATAGTTCAAGGTCTGAGACTCGGTTCGACAAGAACGATCCCGAATCTAGCAAGCGCTTTTTCATTGAGGTCAAGATCACTCCAAAAAATTTCTAAAATTCTAGTTATAGCCTTCATTATGTACGTCACAGAGTCATGGGCACTATTCTAAATGAACTTAACATTGATCATAAAAAGGTTTTAGTAAGTAAATTCTCAAATTACTAAGAAATAAGGAGAAAGATGACATTAATAATAAGTTAGGTAAAAAAATGCCTCCCTATGATCAATAATATAATTCATGATCAGGAATAAAATAAAATACAGCAACATTCACAATTAAAAATCAAATAATTATTTTTAACAAAGAAATACGTCATATAGCACGTAAAGAATTAATACATACGAATTTTTGAACTAGATTCTGCGAGAACATGGATGGTTCCAACGTATTATCGCAATGCAACTTATTTTCCAGAGAATATCTTCCGTGAAAGTGAGGGATTGGCCAAAGCTCGGTCGGTAATTAGGACGAGAAAAAGAACGGACGATATAACCTTTCCCACGGAAAAAGTTCTGGAGTTCGCGTGCTCACAGCGGCATATCCGACAGGGATCTTAAAATGCGATAGCATACGAACTTCATAGCAATCAATGGAACTAAAATAAAATTACGTCTCTAAAACAGAGTTTCCGATCTCATAGCACATACTGGAAAATCGTTCGTATTGAAACAGCTATAAACAGGTGCGAAGTAAGAAACTGTTGAATTATTATAAGAGTAGTAAAATAACATGATAAAAATCAGATTTTAAGGACCAGGTACTTACAGCCACAACTTGGGATCACTGTCATGGATGGGACTATGTGTTCCAACGGTTTCTTCTCAGTACTAGCAATGTTACAAATCTCAATTACTAATGCGAAAATTTTTTCTTGAATATAGGGCCAAAATCATTTATTATTCTTTTATTTCAAAGCTGATATTTGTGTAAATTTATTTTTCCCAATTTATTATCTAATTTTTAATGTAGATTATCAGAAATAAAATATGATAGTTATTTACATTTGGCATAATTATTTTAAATATTAATACTGATGAAATAAATTACAGAACGTTTTTACTCAATAGAACTATACTTCGATATCCCAACGTTAGGTTAGGCGGAGAACGTCTTGGTTAATAGGTAATGGGTACATGTAGAATATGGTGCAGAATAGTGGGTACATAAAAAAGTAACAAGAACGGATGAGAAGCAACCCGTTACAATACCAGTTGTTAGCTGTGGTTCTAAAAGTAAGCAACAAACATGAAGGGCTGAAAAAATAAAAAATCACTCAGTATTTAGTATTAAAAAAATCATAACAATAATACAGAATTTAGAGTAATTAAGAAATACAGAATATAAATAATATTTTTTGTCTGACCTATTTTCTGCCGAGATTACACAAATTATATTATATCGGATAATATAATTTAATTAAAAATAAAAAACATACAAATGATTAATTATTTTCATGATAACAATGCACTATTGCCCTAACAAAGTAGGAAATCTCATGGAAAGATCAACCGAGATAAGAAGCGGCGACTTAAGAATGAACAATAAACTAATTAGTAAAGTAACTCTAATTACTTATTCGAAGAGGAGCAGAAAGTAGGAGGGAACCATCAGCTAATTATGAAGAAAACGGAGGAAAAGACTCTGATTTGGAGTGAGATAAAGCAAATGTTTGAGAGCCTAGTTGGCATCCGGGTGAATCAGCAAAGGTACTTTGCTAAATCAACCACGTAAACAAATATGAGATTTGTTTATTAGTTCAGCAAACATTTCAAACGTGGAAAACAATTTAGTAATTAGCACTAGTGAGCTGTCCAATGGAAAAATTAACTAATTATTATATTTGTTCAACTTCTAATTCTTCCAATAATGTTTTTTTTTTTGTCCCAATAACAAATGTGAGGTCATATTGCCTCTTCTCAGGATTAATAAAATTCAACATTTAAGCCAATAAAAAAATGATATGTCCCTTTAATAAATTATTGAGATAGAAAAAGTGGTGGTATAATATTAGCAAAGTCGACATGTTTCATTTATTGTAAAAACTTGGCAGGAATTCACTAATGTTACTTAGAGAAAATAAAATAGAAAATGCATCATCTTGTTATGAAGTGCTTCTTTTTAGAAAATTATTTAATCTGCGGAATCCAAAAATCTGTTATTAAAGTAAAATTAGGAGGGGAATAAGCTCTTAAAAAGGTACTATTTAGTTTGATGTAACCCTATATTCCTAACAAAAATTGTAACAAATGTTTGTATTTTTTTTCCTGTTTGGTTAACTATATCGTAATTAACTAGTTTCGAACTTATTTTAAATCTATAGAATAAATTTTAATTATATAGTTAATTGCTATAACAAGTTATTACTTTTATATTATTGGTATTAAATCAATTATAGACAAAAATCACTTCTGTGGGAAAAGTAATTCCATGAATAAATTGAAAATAAATAAATACAAGATGAGGATATTATAGAAAGATTCAAAAACAAAAAAAGCCTCAAGTGTCTCAAACAGCAGTAAATAGCTAACGTCACCGTTTCGCCCTTTCAGGCATCGACGGCACAAAACAAGATAAGATCAAATAAATAAGTTATAATTTATTTATCATTCATTACTATATCAATTATTATTTTTCTATATATTTCTACATCCGTTTTTTAACTCTTTGCTGTAACAACTATTATAATAGTCAATATTGTTTTCCAACAATTATAACAGTCAATATTCTTTTCATCTTTAACATACTAATAACTTCTAGTTTCTATTAGTTCAATTTTATATCCCTACATTACTTCTATGTATTTTTATTTTTAGCCCTGATGAAGACCTACAATGTGGGTCGAAACGTAGGTATTAAATAAATAATTAAAACAAATGTATTTTATTCTTCCCGCCACCCGGACCTTCCCTTCACTAAAAAAATTACTATTTTTAAGGTTATTCCTACACCTTTTCGATTTGTTTACAAAATCATGCGATCCCAATAACGCTATATCATGTATAGAATATTAGTAATGATAGTACATTACAATTACATTAGGAAATCTATAATTTATTAAATAAATTATTATCTGATACCCTCAAATTTATTATAATAAAATAACTTTACGTAATTTAAAGACCAAATACTGATACCCTAGAGCAAACTCTTTTTCAATATAGTCCGATTTGAGCATTTCCGCAGGTGAAAACGAGAAAGTGCTGATAAGGAAGGAGTGATAAAGATGAAGAGGCGAAGACTGCGTAGCAACAGGGCACGCACAACAAATCGATATCTCGTCTGGCCTCCCGTCTCGATTCCTGGAGTCAGTGACCCTCTTCCGCGTCTCCTCCAAGAACGTGTGCCAGGGCGGTGACATACTTGGGAATGCCTGCATGTCGTCCGGGCTTCGGCCGGAGAGTATACCGAGAATTGATCCTTCATTGTCCAACCCAACAAAGAAAATGATTAAGTAAGGAACGAATAGAACCGAACAACTTGAGGATGTCTTAAATATACTGGCATAGAAAACAAATGATCAATCATGTCGACAGTAAATCTCGTAAGTGCTTCTGACATAATTCTTAAGAAGACAAAAATAATGTCAACCCTTTTGAGCCTTTTTAACTAACAGACTATTTCAACTGGTCATATACAACTGATAATGCTGATAACGTAAAAATAACCCACTGCATTCAACCCGGAAACTTTTGTATTGTTATAGGGATTATTAATTTTTATTTTTATTAATTTTAATAAAAATGGGACTGTCGATATATCAGGTATTTAAAGGCTTTTTAGAAATTCTTAGGTATTTGTCACAAACTAAGTCAAACGTTTCACCGATCTAGGCATGTTAATCAGCGCCAAAACTAGTTATTACTTCACAATCTCGATTAAAACCATTAAGAAATTAGATTGTCCACACTATTTACACGTTATATTACATATGAATTACCTAATTTGTACTTCGATTGTTTAACTGAAAAATTATGTTCGAAATGCTTTTTATTAAAGAACATTAATTAACTGCAGTTTTTGATCCTGAAGATATCTGAATTGTCAAAACGTAAGCTGGTTTATGATTAACAGTATTAATTACTTTGGAATCTTTCTTAGTAGAAAATAGTATTTCTGTAGATTTATACTCCCAATTAATATAGAACAAGAAATACCGAATTTCTGAGTAAAATTTAAATTTGTTGTGTAATTCAAATTTCCACAGATAACGAGAAAAGATTTTCAATTTCTTTAAAACCACTATAAATATTTATATTCTTCAGTATTAAGTGATTGAGGATAGTACGAGTAATATGTACAGCTAATAATTAAAACTTTATTTGTGAGGATTTATTAGTACAAACTCAAATAAGTAATAAAAACTTAGTTAAATTCCAGAGAAAATATGACTCAATTATACTGTTTCTTTTGTAACAAAAAGAAAAAAAGTAAAGTCATGAGTTATGCTATTTATCAAAAATGAAGAGTTTTTTGAAGCGTTTTTGTTACATTATGGTTGTTATTATAGCACGATTTTTAAAAGTACTTTGTTAGAAATGTATTAAAAATATGAAAATTACTATACTTAAGTAAAAAAAACAAGTGTTCCACGACTATTTTAATCGTTTTATGTACTTCTTGCACTCGGTTTATTATTTAAAGAAATACTCATCATGACAAACCAGTATTAAATAATTAAAGATAGAAAAAAAAAAGAGAAGAAAAAATAGTTTTGAAGTTGCGCATTGGCCAAATGTTGGCTAGGAGCTGGAGCCAGCCAGTATGGCTGACGTCCACGTGTTCGATTGGCTACGGTCACATTTGCTCGCACTTGAAGAAGATAAAAAAGATGAAGGAAATAATTAATACAAATGCTAATAAATAATTTGAAATGACAATACTACATTAAACCGATTAATTTTCCAGAGAAGGCAGTTTCATGGACCATTAGTCTCCGTCATCTTATTATTGAATAACAGCTGAGGAGATAATTCTGTAGTTAATGAACCGAAATTCGAGCTGTCTTCGAGTTTCCGACTGAGAAGGAAGTTGTGGGCTGAAGTTAGGAAACTGGGGTCGGCCATAGTTTCCCAGCGTTCGGAAGTTTCCAACCAATCGGAAAATCCTTAATCTGAATCAATTGAGATGTTTGGAATCTTCACCAATTTCAAGAGATTTTCTAAAAATAAATGTTCCATGAAAAACGAAATTCCTAGCTGAGTTGTTTTAATGGATTCGAGTTAGCTACAACAAACATCAGATTTAATTTATTTAGGAACTTCTTCACACAAAATTGATGTCTTAATAAGATTTTGTAATAATAAACCTTCGGTCCTACTTTTAAAAAAAATTTTTTTATGTGATTTAAAAAAAAAATTACCATCAAGATTGCTCAATTTATTTGAATTTTAATTGGCTTCATTACCTAAAATTAATTTTTATATTTATCTATTGAGGATCTCAAAACCAGTATAACTTATTTATTTTTAATCACAAAATATTTATATAGTATATCATCCCGTAAGTAAGGAAAAAAATACACGTTCACAAAATTTGTCATGATTCTTTGTTATTTAGTAATTAATATATAATTTTAAATATTATTCTATGGACAAACATTTAGACAGCTATAAGAAAAATCTGTTTTTTGGTTAGAATCTTTCTATTAATTTTAAGGGATACCGAAACGGTCCTTAATTGTTTAAATATAAACTAGAATTTTCTCATATAAGACTTTGAGTTTTCTTATACACGGGAACTACACTTCAAACTTCATTAATAAATTTTCTTATAATTGGAGTATTTAATTATTTAACTTATTCATTATGAATGACTTATCAATTAAACCATCAAAAATTAACATACAATCCTAAAACAAAAAATCAGGACTTAAAATAGACAAGCAAAAAGAAAGTCCTGACTCTGATAAGTGGCCCAAGGTGAATCATAAATCAAATTCAGACGTCATGTATTCCAATATGGCCTGCAGTTCTAGCTACAAATGATCAAATGACCTTAACTTAAAACATCGAGGAACATTCTAAATAATAAATATTTAGGATATATATTCATAAAAATTAATAATAAATCGAAAATGGAATATATATATGCAAAAAATTTAAGAGACATGAGATCTGCCTAACTACATAGTTTCAAAAGCATATTTTCTCAGAAACTAGAAAATGTCACCAGAAGGAAACGCAATAACTAAAGCTCGAATTGGTCTTACGTAAGATGATAATTCGCACAATGATTAATCGCATGGTTTAGTCATAGCGAATCATGTGCATTTTCCGTGATGATATCTACTAGTAATGAGTGTCTTATGCATGATTTGTGACATAATGATAAAATGACAAAATAATGTGATAACATTGATAAATAACTTCATCTCAACCAGACTTCTTTGGAGCATAGTTAATTAACAACACCATCAGTTGTGATTTGGAGGTATTATACGTTGGTCGTTTAAGTGAGAAATGATAAATTTAACTGCTGACAAAACAATTAGGCGAATTCCAAACTGAAGCACATAATCATGACTAAAATAAGTAAGCGTAAATACCACTGAAAATATATAACAATAATTATAAACATTAATTAAATACATAATAAAAAATACATTATAAATATAATTTAAAATTAGTTATTAACGACCACTATAATACTTCATCATAAACTTGGTCAACAAAAAAGACGGAGAAATACCTCCGAAAAAGAAAAGAACATCTTTCTAGTTTTGATAGTAAAATGAAAAGAAAACTACTGACGGGTTTAGAATCGACATATTTTGTAAACATCACAATAACACGTGGACATATTAATAAAATAAAACAAATAAAGTTGCCACCGAATTTGGAAGGAGAGGAGAGAGGTGTATGCACTCATTATAAATGGGCCCTCAACTCATGAGCTGATTCGAAGAGTAATTTTTACTCAGAGAGTGATAAATGATCCGGGAAAAGAATCACTATCAATTTAATGGCTATTCCATATTCACCCTCTCCGGTCACATTTTTTTAACATTAGGAGTCATGAGAGAGTTAAAATTCTTATTAGTGCGTAACAAGATTAGGGTTCGTTCAGAAAGATATGCAATGAAGAATATCAGTAATGTTTTAATTTAAAAAGTTCATATAAATGAGCCAACAGTCAAAACATGCTTGTAAATAAAATTACTCGAAATATATATATATATATATATATATATATATATATATATATATATATATATATATCAACATTAAAATGTTGTTTATTAGAGTTCAAGTTTCCTTTTTAATCAAGCTTATTCCTAGCTGTCTGTTACAAATCGGTTCGACTCATAAAAACATATAACAAAAACTATTTTAACCGGAGTAAAAGCCGATGCAATAGAAGGCATCTCAGCTTTTAACGGAACAAATAAAGTTCACAAGGTTCTAACAATAGATTTCGTGTAAACCCGCTGAATGGGCGGAGTCTATAAGTTGGCTTGTGTATATTGGGTTCATGCCATCGGATAGGAATCTCACATTAAGTCCTGTCCAAGTTTTGTTTTATTGCATTTCCTACACCTCGGTGAAGGGAATACACCATCATAAAAAAAAAAAAGTAATAAATAGTCTATACAAGGTGACATTAATTTGATATTGCAACAACGTTCAGCCCCAGGAGGC
Organism: Rhaphigaster nebulosa; assembly: GCA_948150685.1. NCBI lineage: Eukaryota > Metazoa > Arthropoda > Insecta > Hemiptera > Pentatomidae > Rhaphigaster > Rhaphigaster nebulosa. Next base: position 93,442,647 of record OX411311.1, on the reverse strand, counting down.
AAATACATCTATGGAGCAGGCGCCGGAACACGCCCAACCTGCCTATTCCAAATAAGGCCTTGTCCTCCGATATATTTCAAACTTTCATCAGAGAGAGTGATCATGACTCCTTTTGGAGGAGGTTCAACTTTTTATTATCTCCTCATTTGCAGGTAGTTTCTGATGTTTTCTTCAACATGGAGTAGAAAGCCACTTCCGGAGCATATTTATGCAACAGCAGATGCATCGATATATCAACCGGAACATTATGCATCTGAAATTGCAAATGGGAATCTTTGGGACGAAACCCGCCTGTTTTCTTTATTTTCAATTGAAAAATATAACATGAACAGCATTAATCAAGAAATAAATACTAACACTCTGAATCGAAACATCATATCTATAAAAGCTTTGTGGTCATACTGAACAATGAATGTAATAATAAAAAAAATATATTACATTTTCAATTTTAACAACGGATCTACAGATAAAGGAGGCTATTCCCTTCAATGAAGCTGAATTCAAGGGATGCCTTCAATGAAGATTATTCAAACAGAAGAAATAAAGTTCTGAACAGTTTTAAAACAGGAAGGATAATGAGGACAATGCAGGAAGAAAACTCGTTTCAATTCACAATAATTTTTAATAATGTTTTTATTTTACTTTGATGTGATAATTACAGATCCATCAGATTTTTCGATTATTCAGGGTATATTTCATAAATGAAACAGCCTTCAGCTTGATATGGGAGATCCGCTCAAGAACTGATTTAGAGTTTTTTTTACTGAGTAAGCGACCAATGATCCAAAAAAAAAGAGTTTTAGCCCGGCTAAGTAAATCAATTGTGGGACTTGATATCCAAACTTTCTCCCACTCACCAATCAACACTTTTTTTCCAAGTTTCGAACTAACCCTTTTAACTGAATCATGAATGCCTAGGCTCTAAGCGGTAAATCCGTGTCACTTTCTGTAATATTAATTATTTCTTCGAGGAGATCTTTTGTCCAACTCCTTGTAAGGGGGCTGAAACGTACTTTATAAAAAATAACAGTCATCAATTAGTTAATGACAATCTAAATTATTACTGTTAGGGACGGGCAACTCTTTAACACCTCGACTGATAATTTTGTACTGCCCCTTACGCTACGAGAAGTTCCCAAAGAAATTTCATGCTTCTGATCACACATTCTTCGATGAGGCCGTGGTAGCCGAGTGTTAAGGCGTCACCTAAGCCTAACCTCGAGTCTGAAGTGGCGTTGGTTCGAATGTGGTCAGGGCGGGATACAATTTATTGGTGGAGGATCTATGTTATGAATTTATGAATATCGCTGCTGCTGTCAGTAAACAGTAGGAAAAAGCTTCATTAGTTGAAATAATTGTACTAATTTTTATTTATTTTAGTTATCGCTAGTAATTATTTTAAAGTTTTTATAGCACCATAATGTTTTAGTTCAGGAGGCCAAGGTCCTCCATGCATCATAGCGCCGTAAAAGTTAGTTAGTTTTTATAGCAAATCCATAATATTTTATTAGCACAAAGACCTAAATTTTAATAAGTGAATAAAAAGTAAAGCTTCTGTCCGGAGACAATAAATCTCAGCAACAGATAGTTGAATCCATTATAAATAATTGATCAGATTTTATAAAGAAATTGCCGTAGCTTTTTACTTCTTCTGAGGTTAAAAAATGAAGAGTCGGTGATGAGACACTAAATATAAATTCCCGCTGTTCCAAGATGAATATTAATTATGTCGAAAAAAAACAAAACATTATTATCATAAATATAACTATTTTGGACAAAGTTCATACTTCATAAAAATTTGAATTCTGAAAATGGCATAAACATCGTATCACAAATAGGTAGTCAAATATTGCTTTAACGTGAAAAAGATTTTTGTCATTGAACACGCATTACGGTAATATCATAAAATTATTATTTTTTAATGTGTGCATAATTACTTTTACAATGAAAAATCCAATAATTTTAATTTAATAACTTGACTTGTTTATACATTTCGAGAAAACAAGCATGCTTAAAGAATTCAGAAACATTTTTTGAACTTGAGCCAAAGACAATGATAAACAAAACGCTAGTTTAGATGTTAAAAAACTCGGTTAAAATCACAGTTCATGGAAAAAGTTGAGCGATTTTAATAATTAACGGAAAAACATGAAAGAAAAAACATTTATCTATAACAAATCGTATATAAACAACTCAAAATTTATAACGACAGACAGGCCCCTTTAATACTGGATATGCGATATTCATTTCTCATAGTACGATGTGTAGGATAATTTGCAATTATCGATCTTGGTTGATACATATCTTATTATTTTTAGATAATATCAGTCAAAATAAAATAATAAACACTAAATTTATATCCACAGTTATTACAGGAAATTAAAAAAAAAAAAAGTTGCACAATAGAATGAAACTATAGGGAAAAAGGAACTAACTGAAATCAACTTCTCTAACGAGAAGTAAAGACAGATAAGGAGCGGGAAAATGCACGTCATATGATATAAATACTCCATGGAATAATATTAACAGTTCAAGGATAGGAAAATGGAAGATATCTTTATATGGACTTATATTTTCTCATTAACATGGTTTATGGAATCTCAGTTCTTTCATAATATAGAAACAATCAAAACGAAGAATTTTCTATGAATCGTTTTTAAACATCCAGCTCTAGAGGTGATATATCCAGAAAGTTGAAATGATGAACAAAAAAAAAAGAAAATAATATTTGACCACATTTAGTTATAGATAATAAAATTCTAAATGAATTTATAAAAGAGATGAATAAAGAGGTAAATCAAATCAGTAGATTAGGGGGGAGGGGGAAGGTGATACGATTAGTGGCTTGGACAATCATTTTAAGGGAAATAATGAAATTAATACCAGGGAGAATGGTTGGTTGAGAATAAAGAAGCCTCAATCCAATGATCACAGATAGTCAGTCTTTTGTAAGATGATACACAAAATTGGCATCTTACCATATATTTTTATGTAACACGTTACATATACAATATATATATATATATATATATATATATATATATATATATATACTGATGAATTATTAACAATGAAGCTCCACAAAGGATGGACTAAAAATGTTGGCTTCTTGCCATGCCACCTAGGAAGAGATATATCATCTCGATGCATTTTAATGCTTCACAATCCGAAGTAATAAGGCTTCTCCTACTTAATAAGCCAACGGATGACATAATCTTTGCTTAAATTTATTTTAAAATAAGAAATTTATTTAAAACAATTAAAAATTATACCGGAATAAATTTCTTAAAAAAATATTTCATTTGATATAACCTATGCATTTAGGAACTATAAGTGTCATTTATATAAGAAGAAAATACAACCAATACGGTTTCATAATTTATGTGTGCTCAAACAAAAAATAAAACAATGTTTAGTACTGTAAACAATAAACTTAACATAAACAGATATAAATCTAATATAACTGGCGTGCCCACTAAAGACTTTCAATACCGCTAATTGTAGTCCAATGAACATTTTTTTTTAATATTTAGCTAGGTATAAAATTAAATCATCTTTAAAATGAGCATCTGTTCCAGATGTATAGCTTTCGAGCAATCAAAAAACTAAACAAAGGCGAACCGGAAGGAGCATGCGCAGAATACTTTATATAAAACACGTGTGCAAAGTTCAATACACTACATCTCTGATAATACTGGTCTGCTTTATATGTTTTTTTTTTATTTATAAGAAAATAAATTAACTTAATTAAAAATACTATTGAAATTAATAAGCCAAAATTTACAAATATTTTAACCAGACATGGGTTGCCAAGTAGCAAACTAACAATATCCAAAATATACATAATAGATTTGTCTCTTGATTATCACTATTTCCTTCGATTAGTAGTTAATTACTATTTAGGTTGAAAATAACAACAGTAAAAACAGCAGGTTTTTGTGTCTCCAAACTAGAATATAAAAAAAATGATTGAAACTTGAAATTTCTACAACTGTTTAAATTGAAGCAATAGTAAATACTATGGTATTGGTAGCTTAGTTATCAGTTATTTGTCAATTGTTATTTACCACACATTACTACCACTTTAAGTGCTATAACTGTGCTATAATTGCTACTCTATCAGTTAATCGCCAGTTGAAATGAATAGTTCCGCTCATTTATATGACATAAAGCACTTTCTTTAGCTATCTAGCATTTATAATACAAATTACAGTAACATATTAATACTGAGCAACTGATTTTTACAAAAATTAACTATCAACTAGAAATAACACCAATTAGCATCCATAAAATTATTCAGAAATAAATCGGGATAATAAATAATTACTCTAGAATAAAACAAATATCAAAACTGAAAAAAAAAATCTTGTTCAGTATTCTAGCTCAAAACGCTGATATGATCTGTACTATCTGAAATCCCTTAACAGTTCATTCTCGCAATCTCATGATCTTAATACCACTTATAATTGAATAACCTACATAACCAAATAAGCTCGTTAATTTAACAGGATCTTTCAAACTATTACCGAAAATATAAGAATGGCTATTGTTCCTCAAAAGAAAATAATCACAAATTCTTTAGTAAAACATAAGTAATTACGTGACAATATGCTTATGAAGAAATGCTAGTAAAAAAGTAAGTAAATCTCAATGAATTTTACCGGAATATCAAAAAGCTAATGTGCATAATCATATTTTGCTAACTTTCTGTTACTATTTTAATTATAATTATCGGTTAAAAAACAATTTATATTTTAAAATCTTAAATCCAGAAATAATAATTCGAATCATTTAAATATTCAAGGAATGCTATTACTTAAAATATTGGATAATATAAATTCCAGAAGTAACACACTACTGAAAAGAACTTATAGCTAAACAAATATTTTTTTGTTCCATTTACCTTGAATATGGAGAAAACACTTCCATTTGCATGACGCTTAAATACATGACTAATTTGTCAAACAAAGAGGTAATTTTCCTGATGATGCAAAAAAATCTATTTTTAAATTTCTAATTTATAAACTTCTTTTAAATGCAACAATGTTTCGAAAATCAGATTTATAGTTATTATTAATTTATACGATAAGACCAATTAAAAAATTCTGTAATTATATTTATGCGTTTCCTCCAGTAATTTTATAATCATATTTTCCATTTTTTCGGGTCGTAACAATATCAGTACTTGCATAATATGAGTTTCCTCAAAAAAAATTGTCAGAGGTAACTTAATAAATTAACATTTTTAGATAAAAAAAATATCTTGAATATTTATTTCAATGAATTAAATAAATATTAAAGAAACATGAATATGCAAAAATATAATTTCACACATGCATATTTCATGCAAGCAGAGATACATAATAAGGGATGTGAGATAGGGAAAACCTATAATAACTATCTCATAAACAAGAAAATATCTTTAACCTTCGCGAAACCATTGAGGCAATTATATTCAAGGTTATGCCATAAATACGCTCAAAAGTAAAACAGGATATTCAGAAATAGACAAATATCTAAAAGTTTTTGTTTCTTTAAAAAATAAAGATACAACTAAGTCTAGAAATTTTAAGTTTATCAGATTTTCAAAATAAAAATAAATCTTGTTAACTTATTTTTTCTTGTTTTTTTTTCGGTTCCAATTTTTTTTCTTGTTTTTTTTTTTTAATATTGGAAGTAAACCGTTTATCAGTGGGAATTCGTAGTGATGCCCGGTAAAAGCAGGTGACTGCAACACTACAGGAAGTGCGGTATTAACAGTCATGCGCCTTAATAATTCTTAGTTGTTTTTTTTTAATCTTTATTTATATATAGTTTTGAAAGTAATCAATGACTAATAAACAAACCATTTGTTTAATATTTCGAAATTTTAGCTTTGAAGATTATTTATGAAAATTATACAGGTCAGTGTTAATTTGTTATTGCTTAAGGCATCAAAGCAAATGGTAAGAACTAGGAGTTAAAACCTCTAGGTTCTTTGTAGAAATGACAATTATTTAAAAACTTATACCTATGCGATTAATGCTATAAAAATAAATAAATAACAAACTTTACAAAAATCAAGAGCACATTTCAAAATAAGACGGAATGCGGACTTCCCGAGGCAATATGAACTAGAAGGTGATCGAAATAGAATCAGGCACTAATAGGCGCAAGGATACACGAAAAAAAAAATTCTAGAATATTTAAACAGAAAATTTTAAATAAAGGGGAGAACCAATAATATAATTATGTTAAAGAAATTAAATTGTCCAATAAGAAATCATTAAGCAACCTAAACCTAGAGGAACGTTAAAACGAACAACAAAATGTGAATCTATCGTATTCAAAGAAAGGAAAACACTTCGCAGCACATTTGAAGATACACTTTTCTTTTATAAAGTGAATAAAATTAGAACAAGGATTTTTAAATGATTATAACCCAAAAGATAACGTTAGTATTCCACAATGCACTATAATTTGACTTTGACAATACACAAAAGTTGCATTTCGACAAATGGCGAAACCATCCTGAAATTTCATAGAAAAGAAAAAACTGCATAAACATTGGTAGAGTGCTCATATAGTATTCCTTAAGTACATATATGGATATAGGCTTTCCTTGAAAAATATAACTTTGAGTCAATATCGATTTTTGATTAGGGATAACACGATCAACAAATGCTTTTATAAGAGCAACCTAGTTATTTTGTGACAAGGTCTTAAAAATAAAACAATATCAGATGAAATTGGACGGGCTCAAACATGATTTCGCAAATGCTAAATGGTTGTTGCTGAATATTAACTAAATGAAAGTAGCACGATAATAGGGTTGAATTCATTACGCTATTCATAAACTCACACGGAAAGCTAATATTATTTATACAAAGAAACAAACGAAGGAACTGGTTATAAAAAAAAAAAATTGCCATATTTAAAACGTTAAAAATTAGATATTTTGCTGTCTTAGTAACTATGAATGGATTAACCCATTGGGATATTTGTAAATTTTCCAAAATCTTAAATTTAAAAATGTGAAATAACCATAAAGAGAATAAATTGTAGTTTCTTCTTTTTTATTATGACTACATGAATTAGTCGTAAAAATATATCAACCAAAATTAATACAAGTATATTACAAAAAAAAAAAGGTAAGTATTATAATATTTTAATTTGATTTTTATGACAATAAACCTAAACGAAATAATGTTATATTCATATAACATAATTCATTACGATGAATGAAATAATTTTAAGCAAATGCAAAGAAAAAATATATATATACGAGATTATATTACTATAAAGAATTAATTAAAAACATAGCTATTGTAAGACTGCTCAATAAATTAAATAAAGAGTTCCTTACTTGCTGGAATAAACCACAGAACCCAATAAGATGCTGACAGAGACTATCTAAAAATGAAAACCAAAACGCAAAAGTACGACTGAAATTATTAAAAAACGACAAAAAGAAATTAATATATTAAATATTTTTTAATTATTACACTTACAACAAAAAAAAGTACACAAAGACACCAAACGAAGCGAGCACACCGGCACTACTGCCGCTGGCGAGGTGCCGGCACAGTGTTGCCAACGCGCCTAGCCGGAATATCCCTCTGTCGTTTTAATAGCTTCATAGGTGTTTATTATTATTTTCCCCTCTATTTCCTCTTTCATCTCCCGTATATTATCACTGATATGGTAATATTTATTTTCCCAAGAGCCGCCAATAAAAAAACAAGCTAAAAAAGAGGTTTATTTGGGCGGTGAAAGTTGCGGATCGGTGAGGTAATTATGAGATGGGCGCACAGTCCTGAACACACTGTATCCTTGGCTGATGGTACCGAGCATAATGTATTATACTGTTAAGACGAAATTAACATGAGGTCGTGCACTTTTCAGTTATTAAAAAAACATAATAAATATATTTTATGATTAAAAAAAAAAAATAAAAATCATAAATACGAATGCAACTTATTCCTTATAAGCAATATTGACATTGAATCAAAATCTTTAAAGATGATTGAGTACGGAATTCTGAGAAAACATATTTGAATAGACAGTCCCCATCAAACAAAAGTTTTTCAATTTATATTATTTAATTTTTTTTAACGTAATCGAATTATTCAGTTTTAATCAGTTAAGATTAACTAAAGTTACATTAAAAATCGTACGATGACTGCTTACATTTTCTTCATACCCATGGTGGATTCCAGACTAAAATAATGATATTTTGTCCTGAAACAATTAGGGTTCTTCAAGATTTAGAACTGGAATTATTCAAAAAGGGAACTTATAAAAAAAAATTATAGTAATAAAAAACAATGAAAATAATACACTTTCTATTCATTACTAGCTTTATAATAGGGAAAGAGTAATAAATTTTCATCTATCTACACAAAAAGAATGACAAATTTTAGACAGGTTCAAAATTAAAAAAATATAAACATTTTTGTAGATTTAATATAATTTTTCTTGATATGAATGAATTCCTTGCTTAAGGAGGAAATTTTACCTAAAACCACCAACAGCTTAGTCACTGGAATGACTGAGTAACTTTCCCAAACCGAAAATAAACATGCGGTTGCTTCAAGGGCTTCTAGCTAACCTCTAGTTAACTAACTTGACTAGTAACAAACTAGTATATTAAGCTCAGCACTAAACAGTTGAATAATATTTACATTTATAGTTATATATCACAATTAACAATTATAAATATGTAAAAGAAAATACACTTTTAACACAAATGGACCGGTATGGACCAAAAAGAATATTTTCAAATATTTAAACAGTTGTACAATATCCTAAAATTATCAAATTCAGTTATATTATTATCATCGAAACTCCTATTGCTAAGCTCTAATTTTAAATTAAGTTTTATTTTGTAACGAGTGTATTTATTTTTCTCGTGTATTTGGCAGCACAATCATTACAATTTAGTTCGTATACTATGTAATGATTGTGCAGCCAAATACACAGGAAAACTGGAAGATCGCTAAATCAGAGATTAAAGGAACATATACGTGCATATAATAATAAGACAGATAATTCCAACTTTGAAATTCATTTAAATGAAAATAATCATAAATTCATCAAAGACTCAGGAGTTAAATTAATACATCACGTTGAAAACAGCATCAAATTAAATATATATGAAGCACTTGAAATAATAAAATCCTTTAAATCCAATCCAGATTTTTGCTTAAATGACCAAATAAATATCTCCAATAGTCCAATCTTAAATTTATTCCCATCTATAACAGAAAAAACAATTATTCACCGGCATTACTGGAAAAACTCTGATCCTTAAAACGTTTACCTATAAACATACTACCTACCTTTCGTTCATTGTTAGTTTAATGTGAGAAGAAACCAGTACAAACTTTTCTGTTTGATATAATCCATTTTAACCTTGGCGAGTACAAACATGTATTTGATTTCTTGTCTTAATTAAATTCTTAATTCATAAATGTTTTATAATACTGATTTATATTAATCTAATTTAATATGTATAATAATACTAAACTATATTTTGAATTTTTTGTGTGTTTTTAGAACTGAGGATAGGTGTATAACATTCGAAACTAGTTTTCAATAAAACAAATTTATAGAAGTGGCAAATAATTTATCTATCCCTAATTAGATTGATCCTTCTATACCATTATGCGGATGTCAGCTAATAGCAGCACAAACATGATTAAATACAACGACAATAAAGATAGTAATAACCCGTATTTTTAAAGGTCATTGAAATACAAACTAACCAATTGAAGTTATAAACTTTTTTTTCCTTCTCATCTCCAAAATATAAGAAATAAGTAACAAGAATTAACAAAAAAATTGTTTTTTCTTAACTCCCTTCGTCTTTTCTCTTATTATGATTCTTTTAAAACGATCATTAAATAAACTTCTTTTTTATAGCCCTTTATGAAATAGCCTTAACGCTTGTGATGGCTTGATTGCCTGGAGATTCCCCATTTTCTGCAGATATGTATATTGAGGAAGTCCACAGTAAACTAGCTTCCACGGGTGTGACGGGCACCTACAAACCTACCTAGCTAAGTTTTTTATTATATATGTATAATAATAAATCCCTATATACTCAACTTGGCCCTATTATAAATATAAACAGGGCTTTTTATTAAAAAAAAGTTGTTTTATATTTAATGTTTATATCTGATATTTGTTTTCACAACTAATTTATCTCCATTTTTCAATTTAATTAAAACACATAAAATTAAGAATATAACTGCCTAAGACAAAAATATAATTTTGCTGTGCATGTTCCAATCTTCAATTATTGTTCCTAATATGTGATATTTTTCATTTGAATAGAATGCCATCCTGAATTTATTTGTAAACAAAACACCTTTTAATTTATGTATTAGGAATATTAAATAATTAAATTTATATTAAAACGCTTAAGTGATCTCAGGGCAGTACGGAGATACACAAACTAAACAAAGGAGCCCACCGAAACGGAATACCAACAGTCTGAATGAATTATTTTGAAGCATAACGTTATTTAATTAAATGAAAAATAAATAACGTAACTTAAGTGGGAACAGGTGAGATAAATTTTTGAAGTCTTTAGAAGACAAAGAATATAACTGGGATTTGAAAAAAAAACAACCAAGAAACAATTGAAGTGAATTTACCTCTGAAACAAAGAAGGTCTGACCTTCAAACATTTCCCTTTTAGAAAAACGAGTAATATAGAGACTCTTAATGGAATCTATGAACAGGTTGCGAATAAAATGCCAAGCTATACATTTCCTTTTTTTTTTTTTTTTTTTTTTTGAGAGAGGGGCTTGATGATAATTTAAATGAATAATTTAAATAATAAATAAATAAATAATTTAAATTTAAATGAAGGAAATTAAGAAATTTGGATTCACCTCATTAGTGACCAAGTCAACGTATTTTTATAGCCCCTTAATAATGAGAAAATGATTTAGCGATTATTAAATATACTTAAGACTAGCTGAACCGCTAATGCTTTGCTTGCTATTGCTAAGTTTGAGTGTATGTATACAGGCGATTCTCATTTTTTCGGGCAAGTTTTGATCTATTACAACTTTTAGTTAAGTCTAACCTAATTTTTTCCCTGCTGCTAGACACATTTTTTCACAATAAAATATTAAAGCATTTACACACTATTTTATTTTTCTTATCCTCCGATTTTATTCACAGAATGACGTATTACCCAATAATTTCACACTTCTTAAAAACTTTTCTAAGCAACTTGCTTGCATAGATATGAAGTTGTCGTGGATACGACATATACGCAAGTTAGACACTTTTTCTCTTAGCAATTTATTAATTACTTTTTAATAACATTTTAATGAAAAATCGGTACATTTTGTTATTGCTAGACGTTCTGGGGACCATGAAGTTGATGTAGTTGAAATTTGGTTAAGATTAGTTCACTAGTTTTCACGGTAAGCGGTTACAAACGAAAATGTCCTTTTATATAATAGTATGATTAAAAAATAAAATCATAGAATACTTTTAATATTTAAAGAAAATCTATTTAATTAAAAAAAATGTTATTAAAGGTGAATTAAAAATTATAACGGATTCGTTCCACATTATTCAATTAAATAAAAAAAAAAAGTAAATGATGAAGTATCAAGTGATGTGCATTAATTTCGATTAAACTTATTAAACCTGTTTACAATTAATTAATGTACTCATATCTAGAGATTTTATTTTCAAGACTAATCAGCAAGCAATTAAATTAATATGTAAAACTGGAAAGGAAATAAATGATCTAAAGGTGGTAAGAAAAAAGTACAAGGCAAAAACTCGCAAAGGACAGCAGAGAAAGTAAAATACAACCATGCAAAGTAAAGGTCGGGAGGCTGTAAGAAAAAACATGTTCACGAGGAAGAATGTGGCAATGAAGATGGTACTCCTCACAATAATTCGCAGATGTTTGTCTTTAAAACGTTCACTTCTAAATTCAATAATAAATACCAAATACAAGTGACAATACCAATAATTGGTATATTATAACCAAAACTGGGTCCTGTTGAGCCATAAATATTTCTAGACACATTGTCAAAAAATTCCAGTCAGTTAAACTCGACATGGGTGTTTCACGTAAGTAACACAAGTCTGCGTTGGCTGTGTCTTTTAGTTTTTTCAACTGATTCTTATATATCTTAGCACTTAATCCTAAAATGACCTTCATTATCTCCCATCACGTCAAAATTTGTAAAAAGTAGAAAAATTGCGGAGAGATATAATGTATTTATTTTTTTGGCTTATACTATGCAATGTTTTAGCTTTTTTACAGTCTGAGAAAAACGATTTGGTTCGAGACTTGCATCTGACCAAAGAAAATTCAGAATTGCTTGGTTTAGGTACAGAGAAAATAATTTTCTTTCAAATTTGCGATATATTTATTTCTAGATTTGCAAAAAATCCAGAGGTGGGAAAAAAAAAATGAAGGTCATTTGTGGATTCGGCGCTAAAAAATACATAAGAATCAATTATCAAAAGTAAAAAACATGTGGCAACCCAAAATTTGAATGCTTGTGTAATTATTTTGCCAACTTCTTTCTGATAGCAAATAAAAAGTAATTCCTCTCCTTTGGATTAAGATTGTACATTGAAGGAAAGTATACCTATTATAATTAAATACCAATGATATTAGTTTAAAAGGCTGATTTTTAACCAACAACTCAGATGATAAAATCGAATCTCACTAACATAAAAATTGCGAATAAATGCATATACCTTATTTCGAAGATAAAGACCATAAGAAATACCTTACAATAGGGGCCAAAGGCCTAAACAGAAGATCGTCGGGACATCTTAGGTAAATGATAAACCTGAAATCAACTCTAACGGAATCATCGGATAAAGGTCTCTGTCCTACCATAGTATTCACATCACCATATTAATTTTAGAACATATGGAGATTTGAAGAATAAGTTTAAAAAGAAAAAATCTTACGATTATAAATTATAACGAACATAACTGCTAATAGAACTAACGTGAACTATTAAATTAATACAGAAAAATTAGAAAATAATAGAAATATTAAATATTATATTCAAAATAAATCCAAGACATTTCAAGAAAAAAAAGAAAGTTGAATAAAGTAAAGTTTAAAAACTACGCACCTGCTTGTGCGCCTTAAAAAAAAAATCAAAATAAATACTAAAACGCTTAACAACACTGTAGTGCAGTAAAGAACTGATTGCGCCTGAGAAATTATTTATTATAAATTAATAGTAAGATTGTAGTACGGGCAAAATAAAATAAGTAATAAACTTGTAATTATACAAAAAATTGATATGCTTATGTATAGAAAAAATGCGAATTCTATATTTATCATTAGTGGACACAAATTATAGTTAATTAACTGGTAATCTCAAAAAGAATTTAGATCTAGCTAGTTTTAATTGGCTGGAATCAGTAAATTGAATCACATATTTACGACAGTTTTTTTAATTTTAAATAAGTATAGCATCCAAATTTACATATTTTTTTTAAAATATTTTTTTTTATTTTTAACGAATATATAAATATACTATGCTGCGGTAAGAATCTACCCCCAAGTAACATCGAATAGACTATAAACTTTATACTTTTTTATAATCGTAAAATGATAATAAAAATAATAATTCCTTATAATCAAGAAAGCTTAAGTAAAGCCATTTAAGTAACATGAAAAACTGAGACCTGAACTTAACTATTTTATAAGCACATCGGGTGCTTGTATATATTTTTCCACATAGATTCGGCGTAATATTGCTGACTTGTGAAAATGAAATAACTGGATAGAATTTGAACGACACAGACTGAGTAAACAATAAAACGTCGAGGGTTACAATACAGGAGGGATTTTCATCTAAGTTAAATTAAGGACTAAGGGTTGATTTGGAAGTTGTTGGAGATGGGATGAAGATATGATGGTGGGGAGGGGGAAAGAAAACATCTTACATCAACATCCTTATCTAAAATCCTCTTAAGAGGTCCAACTTCGAAATGTTTCAGCAAACTTCATCACGTGATAACATCTTACGAGAGATTTCCTCATTTATAAACTGGCCATATTTATGAAAGGCAATATATTTTTTGCGATCTTATTTTTTTTTCTTGCCGTAATGCTGACATTTTCTTAAAGATGATATAAATGTACTATGAAATTTTTATGTTGTTGATTTGCAACCGACGAAATTCGAATTAATACTGCAAAATCACTAATTTCCCTTAAGTAAGCAGATTATAATAATGTTTTCTATTTACACTTTTTTTTTTTTCCAAAAACGGTCGAGCAACTGAAATATCTAAAATAATATAAAACAACATTAACAAAGAACGAAGCTTGACAAAAATTCCAGACTGATATTAAATCTTAATTAGTATAAACTTTGTCAATAAATTAATACCTGTAAACTGAAGGCAACTTAAATTACAGCTTCTTACACATTATACAACCCAAGAGGAAACGTATCACGAATGCATTGAAGACAAAGGAAGAGAAAGTTCATTGTTAAGAAAAGAATCTCTAATTAAAAATTATAATCCTCATAAAGGTCAAATAAGAAATATTTATATAAATGCCTTGGTTTTTTATTTATTATATTCAATAGCGGACCTTTTTTAGGTCTGCAACCAAAGTCACAGGTTGACCATCGGAAATAGAAAATACAATCCACCATTTCGTTTCAAATTGGCGGCCGTTTAAAGATTTCATACGCATATAACTCAGTAATTTATGAAGATAGAGGAAAAATATTTAAAAAAAAAAAAAGAAGAAAAGAAATCATCACACTAATGCCCTTAAAAAAAAAACACCTAAATATTTAATCTCTTGAAGGGGTGTACCGATTTCACTGTTTTTTAAAATATAAAACATTACCATATTTCAGATATTGTCAATTACATTACATTACATTACAGTACATTGTATCAATTGTTATTGTACAATTATTGTATCAATTGCTACATTACATTGTATCAAGTATCCTTTCGAAGACTTGTATATTTATATAAAGTGTCGTATCTAGACCTAGATGGGCCCTGGGAGATACGATATTGTGGTTTCCCTTTGATTAGGGCGGGGATAATATTACTGGTTAGGGATAATATTACTCTTATCAGACAGTTAAGTTTTAGGTTCAACTCTGTAAACTAAATTCATATGTATTTTATAATTCTGTAATTTAATTGTTAAATACGGCACGGGGTCCTGGGTGACCGCCCCTGAAACCACTCTGTTTATTTACTAGATAAACGTAGTAAATATCTTATCTAGCTGCTATATCGGACTTAACTTTACTTATTCGTGACAATTTGGTTCATATGGGTTCAAGTTAGTGTAATTTTTATGTTTCAAATGTTATTTCATCCTAAAACGGGATATAGATATTTCACTAATTGCTCCCATGACATGAGTTTCTTCATGTAAAGTATGAGAGTATCTTTTTCATTTATTAAAAAAAGAGCAAGAAAGAACCAGTCGCCAGTATCAACGTATTTCCAATCCGCATTTTGCCGTCCAAAATGATATCTCTATTGGCTAATGTGCTAATTGTCGCAGATCGGGAGATTGCCAATTTCGAAAGGTGTACTTGACCGAAATAAAAAATTTGATACTCAGTGGACGCAGCATTTGATGTTCTACAACTTTTATTTTATGAGTTTTTCTCTTGGAATACTTATTTTCAAGCTTCGGGCTCTTATGTAGTACTCTGTCTCAGTTATTGACAAAGTTGGGAAAAATTGCCGTTTTATGACCTTAATTTTCGACCAAACTACTTAAACTAAATTACGATGTGGTATTCATTCGACGCAGAATTTAATGTTCTTAAAATTTAACGTAATAAATTTTTCGATTAAATACCTCATTTAGGAATTATAAGCCAAAAACCAAAAAAAGTCCTAAAACTTCGAGGTTTTGTAATGGCTGCTAATACATCTTCTTTTCTGGTAATCGTTAGTGAGGATTTTTGTCAGCCAGAAATGTAGTTTCGTCTGCAGTTCTCTTTGGTAGAACACAAGAGAATATTCAAACAAAAATGAATCGTTTGTTTTATGGGCTAGTCATGGTGACGTAATTCATTACTCCAATAAATTGATTAGCTGCTTTAGTAAGAATTTTAAGATCGCCAGAAATGCATTTCCGCGATAAGTGCGGTAGAAAATAATTTATTTGCAGATGTACGTTTTATGAGCTGGTTAAAAATGCATCGGACTCTCCCGGTCTGATATGTTTGAAGAACAATAGAAGCCCTGCTGTAGTAATGCTGAAGTGAGAGAAAGCGCAGAGGTGAAACCCCTCAATGATATTTTCCCAACTGTCGACCTAATTAATGCATTTTTCTAACAAAGAGAGCCGGAGAGAATGGTCTGAAGGAGTTGCCATTCATCAGTAATAAAATGATGCTACATTATTTCTAACGAACTTTGACCATAATAAAAAAATAGATAATTATTTATTGGAACTAAAAAAATTACAACGCAGTGCACTATTACAGCTTGATCGTAAAATTGTTTAATTGGCACTTATTCATTGAATGATTTATTAATCTACTATATTGCAATTTAAAAATAATTATGAACATAATTATTACTGTTTTCCTTAATTTATGTTATGGGTGCAATATAAAATATAAGATGCTATATAATTTAATATATAATTATTCCCAAGTAATCGTTATATATGATATCTCTTTCGTTTACCTCTAATTTACTATAATTACTTTTTAGGTATAAGATTATTAGCTCTCTCCTCTGAGCAATTACTAATCATAAAGTATAAATATCATTATAATTGCTTATTTTTAAATTGTAAACGAGATGAAGTAAAAGTGCTTCCCTTCTCTTGAAAGTAATTTTTAAATAATATATTTAATATCATAATTTCGTAATTCTATAGATAAATTGAAGATATGTGTGGATGAAGGTGCGATGTAACAAATTTGGTTTTTTATTACTTCAAATATAATGAGTAAAAAAATACAATTATTACAACGAAGTGATTTTTGGGGGTAATTTCTTCTAGATTTTATTGAAACCGTCCAAAATACCACAGAGAAAAATTATATTACTTCCTTAAAGAATTCTTAAGGATGAAATAGATTATCAAGCTTGAAGAATGATGGGTTTAATGGAGTTTTTCGCAAAATCCCTGATTCAGATTTTTTATATACTTATATACTCCTATATATGTAATACTCCGGATCTATATGCTTAAATATTCTTACGTGCAGCTGTATGAAACTAAATAGAGCTTCAAATAATTTTATCCGGTATTAAGACTCAAATACTTCTGTGTGCGACGCCTAAAAAAATCAATAATCTGTAGCACTAGTCTATGAAGGATCTCGGATTCAGTACTTGGTAAGGGAGTACTGTTTCTAAAATAATGGTAAAACAAGGATGTGGTCAAAATTCACGTTCCCAACTGTTTCACCAACTCTAAATAAATAAATACAGCTTTTTCCTCAACTCAGGTACCCATTTTATAGAGTTAGGGTGTAAAATAGGAGAATTTCCCAATACCTGATAAAATAGAAAATGAATTCTCTGCCACAATCGGACTCAAACCTGGACCTACAAGTAAGGATTTCATTTCCTTACACACTCAGCTAACTCACTAATAGTAAATAAATATATAAAATTAATAATTCAATAATTATATCCAATAAAAAAACATGAAGTAATTTTCATTATTAGGAACATAGGTAGGCAGATAAGGTTAAAAAAAAAATGTTACGTAAAATTTGGTTTGAACTTAATTAAAACATCTTTTCCGCCCAGGTTTGAAATAAAAGCGTTTAAAGTCACTGTGGATGAGCTTTTTGGAGAAAAAACATGGAGCAGTACCCAATTACCTTTATATATAGTACATGGTTGATTTATGCTCGAAGTTAATTGCGTTAGGTAGTAAGAGTAGAAGACGAAGTCATTTTCTAAACATATACTAATTAACCCATAAAATAGCAATAAACTAACATTTTAGAGTTCATACATGTCTTAATTAAGGAAATTTATTTCTAATAGTTTCGTGAGTGGGCTGTTAACCCTTTGGTTTTTTTTCTTGACTACATTGTTTATTTTCAAATGAATCCATTAGAATTGTAAATACAAAGGCAGTACTAAAGGTGACTGCTATCATCTTCAGAGCCCAGATGTTGGTTGTGTTCAGGAGACGTCTAAGTGCCTGGTTTAGATTAATTACAAGGTGACAGGTCTACTTTTGTCTTCTCCTCTGGGGTGCGCGTTAAGAAAACCCTAGGAGGGAGAGTTCTCTAACTCAATTTTTTTCCCGTTCTTCCTCACCTGCCTAAGCTAGAGGAAGGATGGCATTAATGGGAAGTATGGTCAACGTTACACATTATTTTGTCACAATTTGCACTGAATTTACCATTTCTGGGTTCCAAAAAAAAAAATGAATTTCAAGAACAAGAAATAAAAAAAAATATAGGAAGCATCCGGGGCTAAAAAGGTTTGTAAGAAACGGAGGAGTACGAGAGCCATTACCACAAACAACGCCCATTTTATTTATGGAGGAAAAGCTATAAATGTAAATTAAGGTAAGCAATTAGTTTTGTGTGGTAGGGGGTACGGCTTAGGTAAATCTTACGCAAATTACAGGGGCATACATAATCAATAAGGTGCCTCTTCCCACAACCGCAGGCGATAGCTTTAGCCTCCCTTCGAATAGCGGAACTTTTGTTGGACAAGCATTTAATATGGAAACAAATGAATTCATAGTCTTTTAAGCCAAACCTTAATGAATAATAACTATTACCTCGTACATTAAAAAAAAAATCTTATTTTTTATTTAGGTCGTCGATTTAGGAGCAAGTTAAAGACCTTAGATTTATCTCACCTAGTTTAAATGCTTTTTAAAAATTAATTTTGGTACCTTATTTTCTAGAAAATAAAATCTTGTGCAGTGCGAGTCTTACACAATCCTCACTTACCACCTGACGAAATGTTTTATTTAAATTTCCATACAATTTCTATGGAAACACTTATTTTCCATTAAATAATATAGAAGTAGAAATTATTAACTACAACAAACAGTTAAGTTTATCCGTTTTTCGTCATTCCCCATTACGTCCTACGAAATAAATGTTAGATATTAATTTTTCTAAACTTCTAACTTTCCAAGCGTATATTAAATCTCAATATTACTCCTGTTAATTCCGAAAATTTGTTTTTAACCTGGGAAAATATTTCTCTTTTTTTTTCCTTTAGTTAATCATCAAATTCTTTCATAGTTTATATTGGTCCATTTTGTATTAATATTAACAATGAGAGACGGTTGACTATTCCAAATAAACAACATTGGAGGTACTTTAGAGAAAGCCATTTTGAAAAATCGGTTTTTAAGACCTGTCAGACTGTTTCAATGAGGATAAGACCTAGCTGATATTTAAGGTCATTTAACTGTGCATTGGTGTAACCAGTTTAATCAAAATCGTTAGAACCGTTTTTGAGAAAAACGTAAAAAAGTATAAATTCGATGATATAAAGCGGCACTTTAGGTAAGTTGATTTTAGCAAAAAAGTTGCTGTAACATCCCAGGCATATGCCTACATTAAATTTTTAAAATAATAAGGGATATCTTATAATATATATATATATATATATATATATATATATATATATATATATATATATATATATATATATATATATATAAAGATTCATATGATCTAAAAAAGCAAATATAACAAAGTAAGAAAATAAATAAAAACTAGAACTTTATATTAAAACTGTAACCAGAACAACTACAAAACATTTGTACGAACTACAATTTTGAATAGAAACTTATGTTATTATTTCGTAAAGTAAAACACTTTAGATGATAATGAGAACAGAGGCTGCTTACAAATGCTACTATAATCATGAAAAAGAGTCTAATGATATGAGGCAATGAAATGAATAAAAAAAAAAAGAAATAGATAAATATGTAAATGTTGATGACTGAATACTTTGTTTTTAAATAAAATACATTGGAAAGAGGGTAATTTGTAATTTAGTAACAATATATGCAGCACTGGGTAATCACATCTACGTAATTGCCAGGCCTCAACCTTGTATTTTATATATTTTGGATTATTAATACATTAATCACCACGAGGTGGGGTGTGGTGTATCCTACACTATCGAAAGATTAATTATGGAACATTCCTCCATTTTATTTTATTTTTCTCATAAATTTATCATAATTTTTCTCATAAATTAAATCCTACAATTTAAATAATCATAATTAAAAAATATTTTAGAAATTAATCAGTCTGATATACTAATATTGTTAAAGTGTACATATTTTAATAACTTAGTTACAATAAAATCACGGTTTTGCAAATAAATAAAAAACCTAAAGGGAAATCACTTCAGGTACAGTGTATGCGATAAAAACAATAATATTTTACATGCACTAACATTAAAAAACTATGTTTGTGCATTGTATCATTTCAAATTACCTGCAAAATTTAAATGCGTAATAAAAAAGATTGAAATTAATTCCAGAGATGTATTGAATATTATGATTACTCTGGGTTGAAAAACAGAGTTTGTTTGAAGTGGAAGGGAACAAAACCCAACATAGAAATGTCACTTAAATTTAACCGAATGCTATTTTCATTTTATTATTTAATCTATGTTTATTATTATTTATTAACTTATCATAGTCACTATGACTGAGATGGTAGAAGCATTTTACAGTCTCTAACCACGGCAATGTTAACAATCCGAAGAATATTTTAGACGAGATTAAAAAAATGAATCAATAAGTACAAGATGAATAGGGAGCAAAGTGCCGAAAACTACTGTTAATGATGAAGAAAAAAAAAAAAATGAGAAAGATAAAGATGGTTTGATTCCTTTAAGTAATTTTTTTTTTTTTCAGATAACATTCAAATCCCTAATAAGCAATTTAAAAAGTATTTAATCATTATTTTTAATAAATAAATTTCAGTCTTAATTGATACGCATCTTAAAATTAATTAAGGAATTATTAAACCAGCTAGCCTATTATCGAAACTCATTTTTTATTTTAAATTATCTTCAATTCATAAAATCATTGTAATAAGTAATAAGATGCAAGAAAAATCTGTAAGTAATTCTAACGTTTATTAATATAAACGAAATTTTATAGTACCCAAAATATGTTCTTTATTACTTCACTATAGAATGCTCAGAATTTAAATAATAAATTATTTATTATGACTATTTACGAGTGAAAATCATGGTGATGATGGATTATAGTAATTTGAAATATGACGTTATAATAAAGTTACTAAATGAAGATATTAAGAACTTTAGAAAAATAATTATCTATTTCAGCTACTGATTTCATAGTAGGTATTACTGATGACATAAGACCTGAAAGAATCTATAATTGCTCTATATATTAAATTAATTAAAATAAACGTAATCGAAATTCCAAGAAACGATTAAAATATAAAATTAACTAAACGATAATATAATATTGATATGGCCGAAGCGGGAAAACTTCGACCTTTCTCGACAAAAACAGTATCAAGCAAAGATAGTGACTGTAACAACGCTTGGGGTACTAGTGCTAACTGGGATAACCAGGTCACCATGGGGTACCGCTCTTAGCAGGTAACTCTGGATACTATGACGTATACAAACTATATATAATAGCTGGATATAATGTCTATATGCTAACTAAAGATGGCATAAAGTTCAAATCATTCAAAACGGGAAAAATAAACTAATGCATGTACAAATAAACAAATCCGTCTCAAAATTGGTTACTGCGTCCGTTGGTAGGGAGCGCAGTCGTCGGTCAAGTAGTTTCCCCTTTAGCCGTCATCCGGTGGTTCCTATGAGAATAATTTTATAACATATTAAGAGACTTTATAAAAAATAATAAAAATTGATAAAATAACTTAAGGGAGGAAGTATGTTTTTTTTTAATAATAATTAAAATCACGAAAGATTCACAATTACATCATTAAAAGAATTTGAAGTTTGAGAATATTTATAAGTAAATTAAAATTAAAAAATAAATAATTCATATATTCCAGCGCAATTTCAAGGTACACGGCACCAAAATTTGAAATAAATAAATTAATTAATCATATAAATTTTTATCTTGGTTAAACAATTCAGTGAAAAATAATTGGAAAAAATTTAGGTGTGTATTAACATTAAAATCTAATTCTCTAAGAAATATTATTTATTAGTGCAATAAACAATTAATTATTTTGAAAAACTAAACTATAAAATAAAAATTTCTTAAAAATTGTAAATTGACTTAGCTTTGAAAATAAAATACCATTCAACAAAATTAAATCACTTATCAGTAACCACTATGTGATAGAATAATAAGTTAAAAATAACCAGAAAATGTTAATTCAAATTCATTTATTATATTTTGGCAGTACAATCACGGCTGCAAGAGTCCCAATATTATTATTATTATTTTTTATTCGACAGCCCGCAAAAACCAAGAAGGCCTTCTTCTTCGCTTCAGGGTTTCTCTTTACCTAATTTGGAAAATGCAGCATCAAGGTCTGTCCAAGATGCACTTAGAGTGGGTAAGAAAATATGAAACACTTAACTCCGCCACAATTAAATATACAAATTTATATAAATATATTGGTTTATAAATTAATGTTTCAAATCCAAAAATATCTTCACTTATCACGAATGTTTCGAAACAGAACCATAACCTAGAAAGCAACCTCTAATGAAGAAACTACTTAAGAAATTCGCCATGAACCGAAGATAACCTTAGTCTTCATTGCAAGGAGGGTCACTGACCGGTATAGGTTAGTTCATAACCGCAGATGATTAGCTTACTGATTAAAACAAATGAAAGAAATAATAAATATCCACCTATCGATATTTTTTTAAATTATCATTATTATAAAATCTTTTTCTCATACTATTGAGACTTCAATTACTTTCTATTGATTCTCCTCCTCATCACTACAAACAAACTGAATTGGCGAATCCTATAGCAATCCCAGTAAACCGATTCATGATACGTCGTGGATGTTCATTTGCCAATCTAATAACCCCTCATATATTTTCTCCTGGCCGAACAGCCGGTCGTACAAATTTATTAGGAATCTATATTATTTTTTCTGTCAGCATATTTATATTGCTTGCCAATTTCAATAAATTAAAAATAAAAATTCATTTACCACGAAAGAAATGATTAAATATTTGAATAATATTTAGTAAACTTTAAGTCCATTTATAAGTCACCACTAAACGTGTCCTAAGCAGTATTTGATGGAAATAATCAAAAAAAAAAAAAAATAAGTGAAAGATGGAGCGAAAAAGGAACGGATCTATTTCTCTCCCTTCCTTACGCATAATAACTTAGAACAGAGATTAGAATTTTATTCAAAATCACTTTATATCGTGCTCAGTAGAAGATAAGAGTGCTACAAAAATTGCTGACCTTGAAAATTCGTATAAATTTAAAAATATTAACCTCTTTTCTTTTCCAACTGCACCCATTTTGCCATCCCGTATTATTTTAATGAGATAAATAACTGTCAACAAATTTGCATACAACCACACTAGGAACTGAATAGAACGGCCAAATATTTCATTTTAAAAAGCTAGAATCATTGGATAATTATTAACATAATTTAGAATAAATTAATATAAAATGAACATAAAATGAATAATGAAGTGGTTGATAACAAATAAATAATTCCTATGAAATGTATTTTTATCTTATACTTTTATTGGAATTAAAATGCATTTATTCTAAAAAGTATAACCTTGAAAAGATTGTTTATACATACAAATTTATTTTATTACTAGCGTGGTGCATTTCCCGCTCCATAATTTTGTTAAAAATAAAAATGATTCTTATCGAAAAAAGTAGGTAGAATTCTACCGCAATAGATTGATCCTGATAATAAAATATTTTAAACTACATATCAATGAATTAATATTGATTTTCTACAATGAATCACTTGAAAATTGGAGTTTTAAAACATTCATATTCAATGTTCAAATTTGAAATACAGTATTTCGAAATAATATTAGTTAAAACGATTAATATAAAATACATATTCTTTAGAGATATTTCAAATAACTTTATTCCAAAAACAGTATCAGTTTTGTTTCATACATATGGTGTTCAATTCTGATACAATAGATAGGAAACCTACGTCCCAAGTTCCTAGGTTTGTGGTAACACGCCAACTTAAATTCTGATCATAGAAAATGCAAAGTGATAGATCAATAAAATTTTACAAGTGATTTCGTAGAGAGCAACCAATAAAATAAGTTATTGTTAGATATTAATAATATAAAAACTGTTAAAAATGTTTAGATGAATTATTATCGTTGGAAATTTAATTAACATTAGCCAAATGAAGTATTAATTTGACATTATTTATTTAGTAAAATATTTAAATTTTTAGATGACTGGAAATTGAGGAAGTGCACAGAGTGTATGGTAATGTCAAGATTCGATCAGTGAGAGAAAGAGGGATGAAGTCGACCACTGCTATGGTAACAGCCACGCCCAACGAGTACCTTTTCCAAAGCAGAAGAACTCTTGCTTTCACAATGCACAACTCAATTTTAGTTATTTATAATGACAAATTAATTATAATAAGCATATTTATATTTTTTGTTGGAAATGAAATGATATAAAGGAAATTTGATATAATTTAAGAACATAGATCCTCAGAAAAAAATTGAACAATTGGTTCAAAATACGAAAAGAATCGTTCAAATTAAAGAACTCGCAAATTTACAGGCTATGAATTTAAAATATGTTAGAATAAGTTAACACATTTCAAAATTAAATGTTTTAAGGGAAAAATATAAATTAAACATTTTTAAATCAATAAAATATATTTTTAATTTACAAGAATTCACTTTGAAAAATACTATTTTTAAAATATTATCTCTGCAGATAAATTAATCTGCCAATAAAACAGTGTAATCGACAAGGAAAAAAAAAACCGATAACGCTCATTCATAAACAAATATAATAGATCTCTTATAAAAAAAAACAAATGAAAAAAAGAGTTTAAAAAATTCATTAGATTAAAAAAAATCCTTTATAGAGATATGCAATAGGTACTTTTTTTACACAATTTTTTTATTTCATCGTAACCGGCGAGTTGGATATCAAAACTGAAAAAAAATAAATAGTGTAGAATTTGAAAAGTTTTTCACTTTCTGCTCTGAATAAGTTACTCGAGAAAAAAAATCTAAATAAACTTTACACACAGATTCTCTCTAATCTCTTAAATTTACCGTAATGAAAATTTATAAATTTAATCTTTAATTTCGTAATTTGCACAAGTGCCGAGTTATCATATGAAAGGATACAATTCCTTCGTGGCGATGAAGGCCTTGTTAGATACCATCAAACAATATAAGACCAAGAGATAAGAATGGCGTTACTCAATGTGGCATCACTGAATTCCGTTTTAAATTTATTTTTAAATAAATATCAGTGAATTTACAAATAAATTGGAGAAGAGTGTTCTTATAAAAACTTATATATTCTGATTAGTAATCAAAATCAGGTATTAGTCATAGAAAAATGTTGATGCTGAATAGTTAAGTCTAGGAACGGAAAAAAATCCTACCTTTATTATTTAAAAAGTTAATAAATAAATTTTTGTAATCTTTTAGGCTATTTGGGGTAGTAACAAAGAGTTATTTCTAGATGTTTATAATCGAATGGTATTTAAAGTAATTTTGATTTTATTTCAGCTTAATATACAAATAGTTCCCCCAATACGATGATACACTGATGAAGTCGAAGTATCTCTAAAAATATTTTAAAAAATAAGTAAAACATCATCAGTCTAAGCATGATAATAATTTTAAATAATTTTTTTTTTTTTAGAGAATTATAAAAAAACATGTTTTTACATATAAATCAAACCAAAGGCAAAACAAATAAACAAATAGAAGATTTAAAAGTTTTGAACGAAAAATATTTGGAATACTAATTAAATAAATTAATGAAATGAAAAAAAAAAATCTGATAAAAATAGAATAAAAACTTGGATACACATCCTTTAGGCAAGTAGTTCCTAATTTGTTTGGCCTAGTGGCACAATAAAGTTATCTAACAAAATTTAAAAGGTTCCTTTTATTTAAAGAGATTTTAATCAAAAGGTGCTTTATTTTATTTTCATTATAACAGCAGGTACTTTATTATTGTGCAGAGGAAAATAAACGAATAATAATTATAATATTCTCGACCTACCCACTAGACCTCTATTCTACCACTAGACCACTATTCTACCTAGCTAGAATAGGTTGATTAAGTTAAACCCCAAATAAACAAACACAATAATATAAAATAAATTTAGAGAGGAAGCTTAATAAATAATTATAAAGTTCTTATCTGCTTGAATAGATTTTTTTAAACAAAAAACTTTAGTAAGTGCTGTTGTTCATCGTGAAGGTTTACCAACCGAGCGACTGTTGCTTCATGGTCCAGACATTTCGCTTGCACTAGCCTTCACGCTCCTCAGACCCAAGGTTCCTACTGCACTAGGCAACAATACTTCCACGACCCGCCTGGAAAATCCTATGGCGTCTCAGTTTCTTATGTTTAAACTTTAAAGAAACCAACAATTCACGCTAAACAGAAATTACAACACAACAAACGAACGAATTAAAGTAGCTCAAGAAACCTTGAAAGAGCCTTTAAAAAACGTCCATTCCCTATTTCGTCAATATTGCAATATCATTAGCTAGACACACAAAAAAAAAAAAATAATAATTTTCATCATGAAAATATTTGTACAGAATAATACACCAAACTTATTATCATTTTTTAAAGTTATAATTTATTTCACAAACTAGACTGGAAGCAAATAACAACAGAGAAAAGAAATAACATTGAAAAATTGATAAATAAATAAATAATTATTATAACTAATTATCTTTAAATACGTTTTCTATTGCACTTTCGTATCAAAGGAATTAATTTATATTAATTATATATAACAACAAAAAATATTAATACGAGTAATAACAAATATAATTAGGGAAAAATCAAAGAAAAATAGTAAAAAAAAAAGAAATATATACAGAAATATTAGAAATCGACACTATATTTGATATGATAAAATAAATATAGTTGAAAACGATAAATAATAAAATTTAATTTTATGGCAAAATTACTTCTGAACCGTATTTTACTACAGCATACTATAAACGGCTGAAATTATACTATTTAAAATGATATAACAGAGATTTAAACTAATGAGCAAATAAAAAAAATAATAATAACAACTGTAATATAGGATTAATTAATAATATTTAATCATAATAAAGAAGTCCACCATGTCCAAAAAAAACACTCGAGTTAAAAATGGCACTGCTTCGATTCGGCCCTCAAGGACTCATAAATATATATTGTAAATCATACCTAATTTTTTATAATTCGACAAAAAATAATTCATTTGAAATAATTATCTTAAGTATACATGTATTTATATAAATAATAAAATATATTAATAAATACATTTTACAAATGTATATATATATATATATATATATATATATATATATATATATATATATATATATATATGTATGTATATATATATATGTATATTTACAAATGTATATATAATCCAAGCTTCTAACCCTTAATGATTAGGCAGAATAACAATTATTCCATCACCAATATTGTTCTCTTGAATATAATTATAAATTTAAATATAAAAAATAAAGCATTAACTATATTAAAAAGAATATTACAAATCAATGAGCAATACGCATGCGTCATGCAAAATTTAACATTGCAAACCATGCATAAATGGAGAATTATATTACTCACAAAAAATGATTGATTGAGAGCGATATGTAAAGAGTCCCATCCACCTGTATAGATGAATGCGTGTACTTGCTACACTATTTCATAGGATAACCATAAAATATATGCAAGCTTTGCCTCAGAACGATAATTTTTGTACATCTTCGCTATTGATTGAACGTACTTCGAACATAAAGAATAATTCCAAACAGCATGACATGTTAGACAATTCTACTTATGGATAAATCAGTTAATGCACATCGTTTATAGAAAATAAATGGATTAATTGAGTCAACCATTTCTTGCAGGGGATGGATGAGATTTGAGAAAAGAACCAAAATTTCAAGAATTTTGGAATTTCATATTATTGTACTGTTTGCTTTTTATTTGCTAAGAAAATATGTTGAGTAAAAATGTTGTCTAGAGTGAGAATAAATATTTTTTGGAATTATATTCATCTAACAACCAAGATAAATTTTAAAAATTGCCATCAGCTCACTACGGGCCCAATTTAATGATGATGGCCTAATAAAGAACACAAAAAAATTAATAAAATCTAATATAATGATATGGAATAATCGCAATTCCAAACAGCTCGATATTAAAATAATTAGTTTTCTTCTTTATAAATTCCAAGCAAATCAAATCCAATATGGAGGCTTTGTTCGGGCACTTAAGTAAAAATGTCTAGCTAATAATATACCATAAAGGAGCATTTTATCTTATTTACCTTTATTAACTATAAAATAAAACAATTTTTTTAAATAATAATTACACAGGCCAACAGTTGTAATGATGCCGGCGTATCCCATCCCATCTTCCTTGATAGCGTTCCTCCATAATTTTAATATCTTGATAAAATCTTTCATCTTGCTCCTTATTGCTGTCTCCTAAATTTTCATGAAAACGGTCCAGGTGGCTGTTTAAATAGAGCACCTTAATACTCATGTTTCACTCAAGGGATTTGAAATTTTTAAGCATATCATTCACCAGTTCAACATGTTTTTTTTTCTTTTCGTTGGCCCAGAAAATTTCCGACAACTTCAAGAAATGAATTCCAAAATTTTCGCTCAGCCTCATTCAATTTACGAAGGCTTGGTCCTTAATGATTTTTTTTATTTGTGGGCCGTTAAATATTCCTGCTTTAATTTTTCCTTACTCAAGCGAGGCATTGTTTCCTATAAC
The DNA here is from genome assembly GCA_948150685.1 of Rhaphigaster nebulosa. Classification (NCBI taxonomy): domain Eukaryota; kingdom Metazoa; phylum Arthropoda; class Insecta; order Hemiptera; family Pentatomidae; genus Rhaphigaster; species Rhaphigaster nebulosa. Next base: position 93,413,702 of record OX411311.1, on the reverse strand, counting down.
TGCATGACGCGTCCTTACCAAGAGCCTTTACAAATTGATTGAGGAAAGATGATTTTCTCTCATTCTACTAAGTATTCTTTAATAACGTCATTTTCTCCAACGACCATGTTTTCTCCCTTAGACCACTCTTGTCTAACCCAGTTATGTGTTTTGTCTCTGCTACCCCAAAGGCACAAGAAACAAGATATTTGGTGTGGCCACTTAGCTACTCCAAGGAGGAAGTTTACCACTAAGCAATGGTTCTATATGTTTCTGTCATTGTCGTTGAGTGAGCAATTGGTATTGAACCATATATGTCCCCATTTTGCAGAAGAGCACATTTCAAGATTCGCTTTGAGCTATCAATAAATAAGTGTCAATCATCTAGAAACTATTCAGGAAGATTCATTTTTTAGAGGAGTCCTCTAATATCGTTACAAAATATAAAATTTTCTTCTTGGGAGAAGAATGGTAGACTCTTTTCTCTTGTACGGTAAAAATTAATTTTGGCTCCTCGTTCCAGTAAATTTTTTGGTTCAACCTGGAAACCAGTAAAGCTTTTTTTAACAAGTTAAGATCTCTGACGAGGTCATTTAACTCATTCTGGTTGAAACGTTGAGGTATTGTTAACATCCCCTCATAATCACTGTCACGTTCATTAGTATCAGAAGGGTGACTATAAGGGCAACGCTCCTCCTCGGTAAGCTCTGGAAGCTGGTGAAATGCTGGGATCGGTGCTTGCTTTGACAGAGGGACCGGGCGTCTTGCAGAGACTAAATCAGGACTACGGTTGTTTCGATTGATTCCAGCAATATTTACTTGACAGAAATAACAGCCATCGATGTGGTTTTTGGATTCTCTCCAAACCATCGGTACGACGAATTTCAAATTTTTTCTTTTCCCGCTAGTCCACTGACGTAAATGTTCTGTTTTACAAACCCAAAATTTATCCTGATCACCGAGCTTAACACCAAAGTATCCATGATAAGCTCTCTTTACAAGGTCACTAACAGTCTTTCTATTATCTTTTAATGTGTATTCTTCGCATATGTAACAAACCACATCAGGATGATTGACACAACTACTTGAACTCATTTTTTTATCAACTTCGATCTATCCTGCACGGCTAAAACTCGCAAACTGACCTCAAATTTAATTGAAGCATTGAAATGAAGGATGAGATTCCCAGTGACGAAGTGGGGATTCTCAGCCTGGTCAAGCAGGGAGGAAGTGGCTTGAGTCAAGCATACGGTTTTAATTTTTTTTTCACACTTATCTCTAAAAGTAGAGCTGATAGAAAAAAACTGATTTCATAGTTCAGCGCCCCAAATATAGCTAAAATCAGTTCCAAAATCCTAGGTACCAAAAACAATTTCTCTCTTGTAGGCCAGTGTTATTAATTTATTTTTAGTTATTGGAGATATATGATTAAGTATAAGAGGCAACAGATGTCTCCTGAAGTAAATTTATTGGTCTGTTCGATATGTGTTTTTAATGTATCTTGTCTCTGCAAAACAAATAAACCCATCCAGTATAATGTTTCGGAGAATTGAAAGATCGAAAATTAAATATGACCGGTGGGTCAACATCCCTACAAAAGAGACAAGCTCTTCCGAAAGGCAATGTATACGGTAGTCAAGCATATATAATTCTTCGAAATCTTAATTAAGGATTTTTTTTTTTCAAAGGGTCACTTGCTTCATTATTCAAGTACCAGAATTAGGCCCGATCCACACCACCCTCGGGAATTGTCGTTCGTTCTCAAACCTAAAACTCTTTCAACCAACCAATGCATTTTAACTAGATTTGCTCAATTTTGTAATTTAATGTATGAATACTTTGTTCAGTTCCTATCCTTAAAATGAGAAACGGCTGAGCTGAAGTGAACCTCCATATATTCCCGAGTAGATTTGTCAAAAGCTTGTACCAAATATTAAAGGAGTTCTGAAGAGAAAAAGATATAAGCAATCGTTTCAAATGTTATGAAATTTTTAATTTTATAGTACAACCCTTATTAAAGAGTAATTTTATAATTAATCAATCTCATCCCCTGGAAAAAATTACAGACCAATCAGAGAGAGAAAGAAATGCAAACGAACATGAAGAGTTCCTCATGGGACATGCCTCCGCCGCACAAAGGACAAGTTACCTTTATCTTGAGGAGGCTCCTTAAGTACATCTGCTACTTCAGGTACCTCAGGTACCTCTGCTACCTCAGGTACCGGTTCCTCGACCTGTTCCGGAACGTGCAGTTCGGCCGGTGCATCCTTCTTGGGTGCACGCTTCCTCACGGCATCTGCGTAGGACCATGGAAGTGTTTTCAGCCACTTCTCGGCATTTTTGTCCAGTTTCTGAGGGGCTAAGGAGGCAATCGATTTAGTCAAAATGCTGAGACGAAAGGACAAAGGGTCACATGCCATAGGGAGGAGGACGGTCACAGACATTGGGGAACCTGGATTAGAGTGAAGCCTTTCAAAATAGTATGTACTTATGAAACTAACTGGAGTTGAAAATAGGATGGAATGAAGCTGATTTTGACCATATAAAAGAAAATAATTAGCAGGATTTATTTATTTATTTATTTTTTTAAATCGGATCCGTAGTTATTCGGTTATGTTGACATTCGATGGCTCCGATATGAAATGAGTCTTATGTAAGTAATGAAGATATTACAAGCAAGTTCTCTCATTCAACTCCTCAGAATTCCAGGGGACTATATGCCGGCAGTTCTTGTGACAACATTTTATTTGGATAGTTTATTCTTATTACAAGGTTGTTTGCTCGTATGAGTCAGCATGAATTACAGTAAGAGTATAATTCACTCGTTATTTTCAGTACAATTCCTTTTTATAAGATTGATAACCTTGAAAATAGCTAGTTTTAACTCGTCACCATGCATTTTGGAGACTAATAAAATCCTCGAAGTTCAAAAACTTGAGCCAACAGATTAATTTTATGACAATTTAGTGGCCAAATATATCACAGAAATGATTACAAAATACCCAAAATATGGCTTAACATTTTATTTTTTTTTATAATTAAATGGTAAAAAAACAACAAAAACACAAACATATTATTATTTGTATGGTTAAGAGTTAAATTCATTATTATTATTTTTAAGGGATCGTAGTTTCGTTTAGTAAACAAGAAAGAAAGGCTTCACGAAACGACAGATATTACAAAACCACCACCTAAGAATAGTTTTAAACATCAAGAATCAACAAAAAATAGGAACAATTAAACAACTAAATATTACAATAACCAAGTAAAGTAACCTTTGGACACAATGTGTAATAACTATTTATAAAATAAGAAGTAACGAAATATCGAAGCATATTCTTCCCATCACCTTCATTAAAAATCGGACACTGTGACACGGAATCGATTGTTAACATTCAAAATTGACGGTGAACGCAATTTGATATGTACACAGATTTTTTTTTTTCGTCAAATAGCTACTCAACACATGCATCAAAATGTGAGCTGCTAGTCTGGATACTGTGAAGGTAAATTGAAAAGGTCTTCGAATTATTTACATGGTATAGACGAGGAAGGGAATTTTTTGAAAATATATGACGTTACGAAAACTGTTCTCAAAGAATAATTAGTAACAAGGTTATGATTACTCAGTACACTATAATTATAGTAAATTTTTAAACAAAACAATTTTAAGTATTACGATGAAAATCGGTTTATTTTTATTTACACCCTTGTCTCTAACTACATTATTTCATGACCATTTACGAGCAGAATAGATTTTTGGAAAAACAATTAATTGAAGACAAATTAAAAATAACGATAACGAAAAATTAAGGTACGAATGTTCCGCGTTGCATCAAAGCAGAGACCGTATGTTTTATATGAGTTCCCAACTTTTCGAATAATTATTTTAATTCAAGGCATTTGTACGAAGTTAAGCCTATATTATTTTTGCAAATTTGAGGATAATTAGGAAAATATATTTGAATATTTCGATCAAAAATATGTATATATATGTATATTAAAAGGAAATTTATTTATTAAAATCAATTTTAACTAACGGGAAAATGACTGAAAATAAAAAATGAAATTAATTTATGCAGAAAATAATTGTTTTTCCTATAAATTGTTTGCAAGTAATTATATTGTGAATGTTTTTCTCCTATAATAGAAAGAAAAATAATAGATTACAGATAAATTCTTAGTATAGGCTTGTATAGAAAAATGTATTATGCAATACATAATCTTTCTTTAGTTTAATGTTTTACTTATGTTTGAACATATCTCTTTAATTGTTCATGTAATTTTATTTCGACCTAAAAAAAGTAATAACTAACACATAAAACTCATAATACGCGTATTTAAGATAACATGCGCAAAATATGATGTTCTTTTATGGCTCTATTGGTATTGAAAACTAAGGTTATTTTTTTTTTTATAATCACACTTTAATTTTATTAAAGAAAAAAAATCAATATAAAAAAAGTGTACTTGGACAAATGTATCGTCAATTTTATCAATTTTAAAGATTTTTTTTAATACATATAAATCAGGTCTCTGCTTATAGGCAAAACGTTTTCTACAAAATTCGGGATAAGAGATTTTCTATTTTAAAATAAAATGTTTCGATGGGCCTCTAAAAAATCATTTTTTGTTAAAATTGGGTATTGAATCAAGAAATCTGAAAAAAATCATTGGCAGAATAATTATATTTAGCAGGAAAATGGAGCGAAGAGTATTATAGAACATAGCATAATTTTTTTTTTTTTTAATAAGTACAATCAGCCAGCTTATGGTGATGGATTTTCTTGTGATTAGTACCCGAGGGGAAGGGGGATAACAAGCCAAATCACAAGAAAAGGGTGAGTAGTCATTCCTCCACAACCATAAAGGATTATTACTAAAATTGGAATTCTGGAAGAATGGAACCCTGATTAATTTACACGAGATCTATCAGTATCTTCAATATGTTTGAATAATTCATACAACCCAGTGCGAAGTTCATTTGAATTTCATGTGCTGAGAGAATGAGGGGTAAAAGCTACCCCATCGATATGGCATTTCTCTCAAAACAATAATATGCAGGACATAACTAAATTTTTTTTTTAATAATAACTGCAGTAAAAGCCAAGCGGCTAAGGGCCTACATTTGTAAACATGCGACGAATACAACACAATAAATATACCAAAAATAAATACATAACTGACAACAGGTGGACAACTCCATCAGGAACTGATATCAACATTAAACAAAAAAAAATAGCATGCAGGTGTTGAATTTTTGAATCAAATATACAAACATTGAGACGTACACTTGACAAACACTATTTAAGACATCGAAGTTTACATCATAAACAAGTGCTCTATTGCCAGTAAAAAAATTAAAAACAAAACAATTAAACAATAAAAAGTAAAAAAAAGCATTTAAGAATATCAGATATTTGCAAGACCAACCAAACTTTTTATCAACGCATTTCGTAATAATATTGTATCTAAACGAATTTACTACCCTGAATCTAAAGTTATATATATGTATAAAAAAAATTGTTATTCCATCCACAAATACTGATATTCCTCTTGTGAATACTTGTGCACCAGAAGAAGGGGGTGTCTCAGAAAAGAATTGATCGTTTTGTACGTCAATTATTAGTATTATGTACGTTTGGAATAAATTATTTCAATGAAATTTAAAATGTGAGACATACCCTTCTTCATTTTATTATCAAATCTAGGCTATCTAAGTGAAAGAGTAACAGCCACGAAAAAAATGAACTATTTTCTAACAATGAACTTGGTTATCCAAATTAATAAAAAGTAAATAAAACCATAATAGGTCTTAAGATGAATTTTCGTTTATTAGCAATATGTAGAAACTTATTACTTACAAAAATAATGACAGGTGAAGAAATCTAAATATTCCTTTAGCAATATTTTTAGTTAGTAATTATTAGTAGGAAAATTATTACGACCAGCATGGCATGCTTTGTTATATATTCAGATTCCTTAACATTAAAAATTATAACAATTAACCATACTAACTTAACCATAGTTAAAATAAATTTTATAAAAGGGAGAAATCTATTTTTAAATTTACAATATTTCCAATTATTACCTCAACAGCATTGTTTTGTTTTATAATGTTGTTATAACATAAAATATTCATAGATTTATCCATAGTAAATAATCAACCTAAAAGATTAATAGATGGATGTCCTATTATTTCACGTAATGATGTTTGATTAATTTTTCCTAATCTTCCAATAATAATTGATGAAATGATAGAAATATTAATAATTATTCATTCCTTGAGGCATAGGGGCCTTAAACCCAATAAAAAAAAACAAATATATTACTGCATTATTAAATTAGCAATAAACGAGTATGTATGATGAGATAAGTATATTAAATATACATATGAATAAATAATTAAATCAACAGTTTAAATATTATTTCAGAATACACTAGAATTTAATTCATAATAACCACTGTAAGTGAAACGTTTAATGAGCTACTTTATGTGGTATGAATGTAAGCCAGTTGTATTAGACATGTGATCCGCTCATGATTTGAGTCAAGAAGCGGAATCACTGACTGATCAGTAAAGGGCAAAAAAGATCGGTTTGAATCTCTGCCTTTCCATACAGTAATCGCTAATTTTTTACAGATTCAGGGGTAGCTCTATATAGAGATTTATCACTGAATCACAAAAGAGAAATACAATAAGTAAATGTGCCATATGATTATCATATCATGACAATAAAAATAGCACTCCAATGAATTATAGATTAGAAAATCCCGAGACCATTTTCATTTCAGACTGATCCTCGGGAATCGGATGGGATTTTCGCAACTTATTTTCCATGACAACTGAATAATCAAAAAAAATATAATAGAGCAACCGCACATGCGGCTGTTACTCCTCCACCAGCCTCAGATCCAAAGCCAAGCCAAAGCCAAACCCGCCACTCTCCAGACTTACCCGAAGTGATCTGCGGAGATGGCTTCAGGTTTCTGAGCACGGAAGGAAGAAGGATGTCATCGGTAACGTCAACCTCCGGCTCCTGGCCGAAGTGCCCGTTCTCGAGGGTCGACATGTCCAGCCAGGCGACTACAACTGAGATGTTGTCCTTAGAGCCAAGCGACTTGGCCGCCGTAACAAGACTTTTTGACACTCCCGACCTGTCACCTGGAATAGAAAGGTAATGATATAATAAATTATCACAATGCATACAATAAGTAATTCATGTTATAAATACATTTCAAAGTGCAAGATCTCCATGCTAGGAGTCGATCATTCAAAATTAAGAATATTTTTTTGTAATGAGTTGGTTCTGAAATACTCCACTTCTACAGAAAAAAATAGAACCAAATTAAGCCTAGAGCCTTTAATCACAGGTTTATGGCGTGGAACGACAGAGCCGACACATGATATTAATTACGCTAATTAAGAACGTTCTATCACAAGATAATAAAAGTTACACATTAATCAAATTTTCACCAGGCTGAAGAAAAAAATATCACCTCAATGATCAATAAATATTTAATTTAATAACATTGAGTCACCTAGATAATAGACTTAAAATACAAAGAAATAAATCAAAGAATACGCTACAGACTCGACGGAAGTTAAAACAAACTTATATATAACTTATAATATACAAATAAACCTCCTCGAGTACAATATTTTCTTCAAATTATATATAATTACAATTATACAAGTAGATACAGTAAATTGATTAAATTTTGGGAATGTATTAGAGATTTGAGATATCAGAATTCGTCGTAGAGAAGCCTCCTTAAATGGTGACATATCCTCTGGTAAGCCAACTAATATGCAATCTATTACAAAGACATATAAAAAATAATTTTCTCACTTTAGGACTTGTTAAAAATGTATAAACAAAAGCCACAGCCAGGAATCGTGGATATGTGATTTTTTTTTATAAAACAACAGATTAATTTTTATTAATTGCTTTATAATACCCTTACTATTAATACCCTCTTTACTAAAACACCTTCGGAGAATCGTTTGCATCATTAATTCTTTAAATCGATAAAAATTATAATCAGTTCAGCAAACAATATAATAACAAAAAATTAAACAAAATAATCGGGGAATCAACAATATATGCATACAAATATTGTACAATATCACAGTTCGGTTCTGATATTATTAACTAATAAGGACAATGCAAGGAGCTTAACACTTTGTGCATAATATTTAACTACGTTTAACTACCACGTCTCAGCGTTTAAAACAATACACGCACACTTTTTAAATCAGTACTAAAACTAAGAACGGTTGAGAAAAGTAAATAATATTGAGCTAGAAGTCTGAGTAAAGACCTATAGATCAGTAATACATAAGCCCATAGTAGTTATACATAATCTTTGGTGATACGTATGCGTTGAACTTAAGTGCATCGTACATAGGCCACAATCCTCTTGAACAAAAAAGATATTTTTCACTTTATTGAAATAAGTATACTATTCCCTATGAAGATTCTAAGAATTTATAAAATTCTTAAATCAAATTATTCATTTTCATCGACAAATCGGAAAATATACTCTCTCACTAAAAAAAATAAATAAAAATTATGAATTTATAGAAAAGGGCATCGTATATAATTTATGATCTGTACGTTCTGAGCTGAGAAAAGGGGCAATTATATCATATGCACTACATATTATAAATTCCCGAAAAGCGGTGATGCCTTACAATAGCTATAAATATGAAAACAACTGTAAACGTGAAAATTACCAGGGAAGATAAATGTTTAAGTAATTAATAGGGTTTTTCTGCATTCAATACCTCATTTTTTAAATTATCAACCTTAAAACTGATGAAGACCTACTCCTAAATTAATATTGCAATTTTATCTATTCAGTAAAATAATTGAGTTTGTACAACGATAAAAAATAATAAATAAATAAAGGCAAATGAGTTAATAATAAATAAGGAACGGTCCATAAATTAACTTACACATGGCTAAGAACGAGTCCGGTGAAGATTCGGCGGAATCTGACAGAGGACAAAACAGATGTGCAGATAAACCATTCCTGACCCCGTCTATCAATGTAATATAGATAAAAACGGCCGTTGGGCATTCTTTCTATATGAATCCGCATTGATAAAAATATTTGGAATAAAAGCGACAGTGTCCAAATAGATAAAATAGATCAGCAGAGCCTCGTCACTAAGGTTGTATTCTCACTAAAATACAAAATGAAAGATATTTAAACCGCGGTGGTGGGAGAAAAGAGTTCAGACCTCCAAAAAGCAAGTCCCTTAGAGAAGTCTCTAGCACCATCTCAATTCTCATGCAAATTTTCAAGCCTCTAACTCAATTTAAAGGGGACGTAAAGATGCGCAAAATCTGAAAAACCACGCCAAATCGGCCAATGTCGTAATAGTTGCCGAAACTAGGACTGAAATTTACCTGGTGTCCGTAGACGACTTTGACATCTTTAGTAGCCTTGCCCCTCAAATAGTATCAATGATCGGGCAAGGGTCTTTTTACTTTTTAAACCGTCATATTCTTTATTTTTAAAAACTATAATCAGAAGTGTTTGAACTATTATTTTTATAAATTAAAAATAACTTATCCCAGATTAAAAATCTGAAATAACTTATTCCTTATTAAAAATAACAGTGTCCAGAGGTTTTATACAATTTCCTAATATTCTTAAATTCTTGCGTTTTTTTAAGTAACAGAGGTGGTGTGAGAAGGTATAAAAAACGGTCATCTTTTCCGCTGTTTTCAACATTTGTAACCTGCTTTTTCCCGAAGAATTTAGTTGCTACCGGACCATCCTGCGCAAATGAAGGACTGGCCCGTATTATAATTAGATATAATTCCCACAATAGTTTTTACAAGGTAAGTTTTTAAGATTTATTCAATTCTTAGTATTCTGTTAATTGTTTAATGCTTCATTGTTGTTATAAAACGGCCATTCTAATTGCAAAATTTTTTGGACAAATATAAATTTCTAATTCTGTCATCTGTGATTCCCTCATTTCTAGGGAATACAACCTGTATGAGAGTATGTCACTAGACCTAATAATATATTTTATTTAAAATATATAAATAACTCCTTCTTAAACCAACTTAGGTATTTGTAAGAAGAATACAAGAATACGGGAAAATCAGTCCGATTTTTGATATTTCAAACGACTTTACATAATATATGAGCCGCTCTATGCAAAGAAGGGTGAATATCTGCCGTCACAATTATTTTTTCTTTCTTTGAAGGCTGATATCATATACCATATATAGAACAATTTATATTATATAGCATATATATCTAAGGTATGTATATCATAAATATATACCAAGAATACCGTATATATAAACCTTATATAATATATATAAATATTATATAATTATTAATTATTATTGTCATATATAATTTCTTCTTTAAATTAAAAAAGAAATTATAGTGACATGGCGAATTCGCCTTTCTTCCATGCAGTGCCTCATATTATTAGGCTAGAAGTAGCCTAGCTCCCCATGCTGAACGAAAAACTCTCAAATCTTAAGCATAAGACACAAGCATAAGACATGTCAAAACCGTTTCAGTAACTGATAGCATTTTCTCAAAGGCAAATTTCATTAAAAATAACAAAATATAACTTAAACCCATCGGTGCAAAAAAAAAAAAAAGACTTATACCCCACAACCCAAATACCACAGAATGTTTGACGTTGAATGTTCGCAACAAGCCATTAATAACCTGTCCACTTCCATTTCCAACAACTTCTGTAATCTTTAATAATTGCCACGACTTGCATAGTAACAGCAGGTCCTGTTAATAGATTAATGTGATATAAATTATTCAACGGCTAGACTTGAAGAGAAAATATCCCTTGAAACAAGAGGCGAGAACTGACACGACAATAATTGCAGATAAGGTACCAAGAAAGGCGAAGCACTCTGCCGTAATGAACAGCCCCTATCTACTCCTAAGGTTCCAAACGTGATCCAGCCCACTCCGCTTATCCAATGACACAAGATAGTACCTCCGGTCTTTTATCTTTCCGTCTCCGTTTTGACTTGAAGTAGTTTATCATTCCTGTAATACCCGTAATGGAAAAATGCTACTGAAGGAAAAATACGAATTATTCGGTTTTGTTAGCTATCCAACTTATGAACCCTCCGAGAATCATGAGGTTTTAAGACTCCACACATTTCTAATTTTTGATATGACATTTGAAGAAATCCTATAACATCTGTAAATGGATTTTACTGTGAAACTATCTGGAATATTTAGAAATGGGACGTTAAATACTAGAAGGTCTTTTCGAATATATAAGAATTTGTTTCTTTCTCAGAAAAGTGAATAGAGTCTTTTCGAGAACCCCGTGGTATCAGACGTGAGCTTTTTTAAGTCTGCTATTTCGTTAAAAATACTTCATAATAAATTTACTAATAATTTCTTATATAAAAAATATTCCTCATAATATGTTTTTACAAACAACCAGTTAAAAAAGTAAATACCCAAAGCTTCTGGACAAAATTACATTTTTTCAAAATGGCAGCATTATTATTGATTATTTAATTTTATATTATTCATATAACAATCTATAACCATAATTAAACTATTTATCATATCTATAAGTAAAAACAGATAATTTAACGAAATATATCTTATTTGAAATATTCGCTAGAAACAAGGCCTTAATTCGGTAAACACTTCCTTCATTTTTTTGTGGAAATCGTGCCTTAAAATTATATTTTTAAAAAATGATTTATTTGCAAAGTAGTTATTGTAAAATATATGCGAGCGATGATTTTTTTTAGTTCAATTTTTTGTGAAAGCAGTTATCTGTTTCATTTCTACAATAAAACGTTTTGATAAATTGAAATTTACTTATTAAATCCATGCCCCCTTTAATTACTGTTAGCTATTTTAAAGTAAGATATATGAGAAAAAAGTGAATTATTTTTTTAAAATAGCTCACAATCTAAGAAGAAAAAATAAGATACAATTTTTATTTATTTTTGGGCGTAGGGAAAAAGAAAACCAAATCCAAAGGTGAAATTCATTATCAGCATCCAAAAACATGAGGAAGTATAGAGTTAAAACTTCTAATTCAGAAATAGGAAAAGTTTAAAGTTCCAAAGGTCCCCCATGGTACTTTGCGTTTCATGAGACCCTTGGTACACGGTCAAAATAGTATAAAAAAATAAACAAATTCCAAAAAAATAAAATTAGAAGTACTTTACAGGAAATCATTTTGATAATTCGGTATTTAAGTCCTGTCAGACTATTTCAACGAGGATAAGACCTAGCTGATATTAATGACCATTTAATTGTACATTGATATAACCAGTTTAATCAAAATCGTTAGAACCGTTTTCGAGAAAATTGTAAAATCGATGATATAAAACGGTACTTCCGGCAATTCGACTTTACTGAAAAAGTTGTTGTAACACCCAAAGCATATATCTATAATACCTTAAATAAGTAATTTCAGTTTCTTTGTAAATCGATGATATTAAGTGGCACTTCCCGTCAGTCCAAAACGCTATATCTGTACAGTTCCGATTTTTATGATTGTTTTGTAGAGTATTTTATTACCTTTCACATGGCCATTTAACAATAATTTACCATAATATGCATACTTTTTGAGTTATACAAAACTAAAAATTTCTTTCCGTCCCAACCTTTTCCCCTGCATTTTCTCGGCAATGTACTGCATATCTAAAAAGTTAAAGGTCTTTAAAGACTCGTTGAAAACTCGAATTTGAAATTTTTCACAATCGCTACACTTTCACTTACCATATTCATGTTTCATATGCAGACTAGACTTAATAAATATTAGTCATTAAGACAAGCGAAAGTAAAAATGTCCTTTCAAATAGAAACTAATTCGTATAAAGAAATCCAGGTACTCCATGATGATAACATTTCTATTAGAAACATCAGTTATAGCAAGTTCTAATTAAATAAAACTACAGTTTTAAATTTTTTGGATTATCTGAAATTTTTTATTACAATACTTGAAATACTAGGAAAGACGGGTATTTTAGAGTTATAGAGTTATTAGAGTTAGAGTTATTTTTTTTTAGAGTTATATTTTTAATGCACTTATCCTAAGTAAAAACAAATCCTGAGGGATCAGAGCGGATTTCCATTCTTTCTAGTTTTCAAGGAGCAATTGAAGTTTTAAATTTAGCTCAAGTGATGTTATGATCATCAAATTTTCATGTTGGCTGAGACGTGTAATTTAATTTTAATAGCCGAGCGTTTTTACGGCTCTTCAAGGTTCAGCGGTTGCATGAGTACACGTTGTAGAGGACCTGGTTACGATTTCCGGTTCGTCAGGCGTTTTTTACTATGGTAATCTTTTCTGCTGTTACCGGTCCACGATGTTCGTTGGGTATGTATCATTCTCATTAAGAATTATTTCAAATTATTTTAGTTCATACAAATGCTTAGTAATTATTAAAGTTGTTGTAGATAGTACCAGTATTTATAAATTAATTAAAAATCAGATTTTTTTACTTTCTTGTACGAAGTAAAGGAAGTATTGTAATCGCGAAAATTTTTCGTTTTCAGATTTCAACGGAAATATCCATTTTGACCATCCCTGAATCCATTTTGACTAGTTTGGTCTTGAGGTACGTTCGTAAAAAAAAAATCGATTTTTAATTAATTTAAAAATACTTGTACTATGTACAAAAATTTTATGTGTACGTGCACATACTAAGTAAAAATCTCTTCAAACTGTACATTCCGTTTTTTCATTGGTTTAGCACTCGAACCATACGCCTGAAAAAGGGACCTCAGAACAGAAATAATAAATATGATTCCTCTCGTTAATATACATCCAAACCATCTTATTTCGTCAAATATTTAAAAATTAAAACTATTAATGAAGGATGTTAGGAATTTATTTTTCTTCACTGTCACCAGAACCTTTTCTGGTCAGTTCTGTGGCATTGAAAGAGAAGAATAAATACTGAACATTCCTCATAAGATAGTCGCTCTAATTTATTAATATTTTAAGAATTTAACGAAATAAAAAGACATGGATGAGCAAGAGGATATATAATAATTTTATTATCAACTAACTGACTCAGTTAACAAAAAAATAGAAGATAGATGTTCATATGATAAGGGAAATGCCACTTGTTTTGTATAATCACCATTTATAAACTGATCAAGGATCATTAGTTCGCAGACTGCTTTATATAAATATTTAAATGTTATTTTTAACGACTAAACTAGTTTTAAGAAGGCCTTCATTGGGAGACTTGAAGCAATTGCTCGCACCCCGCCAATTGCTGTACTTGATCCTAATTAATATAGTCAATTAGAGGAGCTAACGAGTCGACAGCTCCCCCTCGCAGGGTGGATGACCCCGCCCGCCTCCACCACCTCCTGTAAAAACCTCTCGTAGGAATCCGTGACCAAGAATCTCTAGTGTCCCCTAGCGGTCCAGATGAAATTGTACCCCACTTTTTTCCTCGCTAGCTGACACACGGTATTCCACATTCTCTTGTCTCCTCAGGAACACGAATTCACCCGCGTGCCATTCCATTCTACTAAACAAAAGTGTTTCTAATGTTCTACTTAGAAATAATTGTGACGGCAACCATTAACCCAAGCATTTATAGGCATCCAGGCTATGTATGAGTTAAAAAAAAAAAGAAAGTTGTGTAAATATTTAAAAATATAATAGAAATGACAGAAAAAACAAAACAAAAATGACATTAAAGATATTATTACAAGGTTCCAAAACAAAACCTTAAGTCTATCAAATAGCAAAAACAATTAATCAGTCGGGCATCATAGGGACAGAAAAAGATAAGATGCAAGAACAGCAAACCTCACTCACATCAATAGTCTAGAAAAGGCCAAGAAAATAGAGATCGTACAACACTCCAAGACAGTTCAACATATACTGAAGGAAAAGAGAGACGACATTAGCAAAGCTGAGGAAAGTTAGCCTGCCCGAAAATTGTATTCATAGGAATCGCCATGTGAAGTTTTGTAAATGATGTAGTTAAGTTATACATGAAAAATCAGCTTTCATTTATTTCGGTATTGATTCCCGATACTTTGCACTACCGAATAATTTTAGGTGGCAGTCGATTTTAGATTGTAAAATAGGCACTATAGATTAGTAAGTGGCCACACGCTCTTTTTCCATAGACCACACAAAATAATGAAAATAAAGTTTCAATATTATTTTGTTTATTGATGGTTGACCGTATGATACATCAATGAGGACGTGGTCCGGCTGGCGGAAAAGAATAACATAAAACAGTGGCAACCATTTATTAAACTCAGTCTCTGCATACTTGTCTGAGGTTGAGCTCTGATGCGGAGCTACAAAGTGGCTCGAAACGACGGGATTTTCGAAAAGTAGGAAACGCAGGCGACCGATTCGTCAACATGTTTCTTCTAAAAATTCAAAAACACAAGAAAGAAAATCCATGCTATACTACCATTGATGATATCTTTGAATAAAGGTCGTGTAAGTTTTCTTCGTTAAAATAGTTCTATCAGCTTTATCAATTAGGAAACAACTTTGAAACTTTTGTAAAAAAACAAATTGGATATCAAGGATTCCAAAAATGCTATATCATGAAAAAGAAAAGAGTATTAGACCGTGAAAGCCCTTTTTCCAACTACCACCTCAATAAAAAATTGGTTTCAAAGGCCATCTAAATTTATTAGATCTATCTATAATACTTAGATAAATCTATGTATTTATTATTTATTTATTTTCAGCCTTCCTATCGGCAACCTTCGACAACCTATCGGCAATATGCGTTTCGGAAGCAGTAGAAATGCGTATGCCACCACTAGCGGTATGTCTTCATCTTAAAATTCTAGTTCTTTCGTTCTCCTCGCTTCTTTTCATGCTTTGTTATTTTCGTCAATATTATTTTTTCGTTCTCATCCGTTCCATTTAATTCTTCTTTCATTTTAAGCGGTTAAAATGATTTGGGACTACTACTTCCTTCCACCCACACAAGAAAGCTTCGTAATATGGGAAATTGTCCTTATTGGCTAACAGAGTGAGGGAAAGTTTCTCTCTGCATTATAGTTCTTTTATTGCATCGAACGCGGTGCAGTACTCTATGTATATACAGAAGCAAAAGGGAAATGTAACAGCAGCAGAGATGAGCAAGGTTATATACATAATAACTATATTGATGGTAAACAGGTCAATGAGGATAATCCTCAAAATAAAAATTTACAAGAGATGCAAACCAAATTTTAACAGTTCAGTCATAAACAAAGAAGGGATTAGACATAAATTTTAACAATCATAGAAATCATAAAAGAATAATATAACTGTGAAAAATAATAACGGAACTGATGAAGAAAATCCAATGGATTTTTGAATATATTATTTATTTGAATAATGAGGACTGAAATAACTAGATTGGGAACATGATGACGGGCCAACTTGGACTAGAAGCGTTGTTAAAGATACGAAAATAAAATATATATAGGTTTTGTTACTTCCTTGAAAAATTAAAGAAAAAAATTATAACGGAATGAGATGGTCCGGTGCAGTAATCTATGTATTACAGAAGCAAAAGGGAGATGTAACAGTAGCAGAGATGAGCGAGGTTATATACATAATAACTATATCGATGGTAAACAGGTCAATGAGGATAATCCTCAAAATAAAAATTTAAAAGAGATGTAAAACAACGGACCATCTCATTCCTTCATAAGTTCTACGGTCAACCATTGATTATTCAAAAAAAGTATTAACTGTTTTCCTACGATTTTCATGAACTAATTTTAATATTTTAAGAAATAAAAAACATTCTTGAAAACTACCCAAAATCCATTCATATTTGCTATAGAACGGAGGAAATCGATAGGAACGGTTTAAAAAAAAAAAAAAAATTTTTACTTTTATGAGTGTTGCACTCACTGACTTTTTTACTGTCGCTAAGGCCTTCAAAATTAACTTTAGCTATGTATTGTCATGAGCGCCATACATTTCAAATTATACAAAAAAAAAAAATGATTTACAAAGACAATTCCTTCAACAATACATAGACATCAAAAACAACTTCCACATCTCTATCCCTCACCATTCCGATCCACGTGAACTATCGATTGCTTCTTATCTGTTCTCTGAAAATCTGAGAGATCTGCTCTATGGGAAAATCTTGGCCGGTTTGTCAGAAAAAATCTTTTCTTTTCCCAAGACATCGTGAGAACAAACTTACCACTATTCCCAGTCGTCTGCATTGCATCCTCTCTACAGCATTAAAATAATGACAATTATTATAAGATTATTTAAACGTTGGAGAAATGCTCAGCATACAACATACCTGTAAAGACTATGGTTTCAAAGAACCGTAATGTGCTGACCACACCACCTCAGACTATGGCATAGCTCTCTCCAAGTCTAGACAGAGGAAGAGGGTGCAATACCCCCTACGGATCGCTGCGGCCCAAGTTCATTAAACATATCCCGGATAATTGCCCCCTATCGTTGTAACTTATGGTGGTCTTAATCATAATAATTTGAAGCAAGGTTAACCACGATTTTCTTTTCGCTTTGTATTTTCCGGTTTATTAAATCATTCCCTTCTCCTCACCGAACGGTTTTTAATTCTTCAGAAGGTGCATTTCTCTGACACGAGTGCACGCCTTTCTGCCAATTTTTGAGAAATGATAGTAGTTTAATTATATAATTATTATTAAAATAACTGAACACTAAGTTATTTATAAGTTTATAATTGGTCAATTTTTTTACTTGAGCAACAGTAGAAGCGAAGAACAAATACTCGTTTCTGCCATAATAGATGCATCTATTACAATTAACATCAATACTTCAAGCTGGTATATACCAAATAGAAATCCTGCCCCTAAACTTAAATAATGTTAATGTTATAAAGATAATGTTACTGTTTTATTGGTTCCTTCATGTTATTCTTAAGGGACCTAGTCCCAGAATAAAGTTCTTTTATCTATCTATCTAAATAAATCAATGACTTAAATAAATAACTGTAATGACATAAAAACAAAATGTAAATAAAAAAATTGTATTATTACATTCTAGAAAGAATTAATGGTATTAACTACGACAATGTGCAAATCCATTCAGTATCACGTTAAAATAGTCATATTAATATGTTGAAAGATAGATACAGTAAAACCTCGTTTATTCGGATATCCGAATCAGATTTTTAGACATTTTTTCAATTTATGTCCACATTAGATTTTAATTTGTAGCTATGAGAGAGAGCAAGAACGTAACTATTTATAAATACACCAAATATTCGCTTTCATTCATGTTTGTATCAGGAGATAGTGAACATATTCTTTGTTAACAAATGATATGAAAAATTATTTTTATATTTTTTAATATCTTGTAAACAATACATACAATGTAATTTTGTAACAATACATTATTATTTATCGTAATAAACGGTAAAGTTTGCTTATTTAAGGATTTTGTTTTGCTTATGACCCATATTACCCGGATTGCCTTTGGTCCCATTAACTCCGGAAAACGAGGGTGTACTGTACTAACTAAACATATCGAACATGTATGAATCGTAATAACCTCCTTAGGTATTACGAATGCTTAGTTTGTTATAATGAAGAGATATTGAACAGTGAAGAAAAAAAACTTTAAATATGAATTCCCAACAATTTCAAATTTTGAATTGCAACTTTTTTACGATGGGTGCGATATAAATAAATAAAATATAAATATTTAGCCGCAAATAAAAAAATTAAATTTATCACTAAACCACGCAGACAAAGGTATCTATATAGCTTCAATTTAAAACTGACGCCTATCCTAAACGTAAAATGATCAATGAACGTAATAAAAACAATTTAAAAATTAACCTATGATATAAGTGGAATGCACAGTCATACTAATAAAACCAGAATACTCTTATAAATTCAAAATCAATATCGTAAATTTAAAAAAATGCTGTTTTCTTTGTTCAATAGGACAACATTATCTCCACCATTAAACATAAAATAACATAAACATTATTTAAAAGCCATGTGGAATAAGCCCAATCGCCATACTAAATGCCATTTAAACTCACAAACAAAAAAAGATTGAAGGTTTTCATATGATTTTGTTTTTATAAGTCATGTTGTTTGAGATTCCCAACTCTTTGGTTTATATTATTTATTAAGTCAATATAAAATACAATTTTTATTCCTGACATTCAGTCAGGCGTTTCATCTTTTGATTCTTTGTTTAAACCAAGTGAAAAAATAAGTTTTTATACAATATACAAATCAAATATTTTATATAATTAAAAAAAAAAAATGAATAGCAAGAAAAGTTTATTCTGGGACGAAGTCCTCTAAGAATAACTTATGTTGTACAAAAAAAAAAAAATAACAATTCAGGCTTCCATATTGAAATAAATAAGTAAGCATCATAAATACTAAAAGAAAAAGACGAATTTTCGTGAAAAAATATAAACGAGTACTAATAAAAAAGAGAGTATGAAAAGAAAATTTGCATTATATATATCCATATTATAATATCTATAGTTTATATGTAAATGTATAGATTATGAGTATATATATATATATATATATATATATATATATATATATATATATATATATATATAAAGATCAAATGCATATGAGATAGATAAACTATTTTTTATTGTTTTATCGTAAATCATTTTAATAAAAAACATCCAAATTAATCAGAAATTACATTTTTAATCAAAGAAAAGAGAAATAAAACTTGTTTTATCTCAGAGGTAAACTAAGGTATCAATAAATGTGATCCAACTGGCCTATAAATTATTACTTATACTTTGTCGTTAATATATCACAAAATATTATAAATATTAAAAAAGATATTACATTTTTTTAATTAATCTACTTTATATATTTATTAACAATTTTGAGCTCTCTCAACCACATGGGTTTCCTAATTTATATAATAACGCTTTCAGATAATATTAAAAAGAAGATTAATTTTTTTTTTCTCGTCTCTTTCTCATATATAAAATTTTCTTCCGCTAATTTTATCATTTTGTTTGTTTTATTTTGTCTTAGCTTTTTACTTGCTGGATCTTTATGGGTGAAAATAAATTTTAAAAACGTTTGCATTACAAATTCTTTCAATTACGAAATGCCAGTAGTGACCCTATTTTACTGAGATAAACCCTATTTAACATGTTTCATAATTATAATTTATATATATAAACTACTTTAACAACGAAATATTTGATGATACTACATGCGCGTATACGCGGTCTAATTAAAAACAACATATTCCCGAGTTGCGACGAAGTCACTAACATGAACTGTGTCACATACGTAACGTTAAAAAAGAAAAGACGGCTAGATCGTCACGACCCAGATGAAGTACATTAAGAAACCATTATTTACGAGTTGTTTTTAGGCAATATGTTTTCTCAGGCTCCTACGAAACTGAGGAATACAATTTGAATGAAAAAAAAAATATAAATAATTAAACTTTCCCACGTAATAAAATTAACAAACCTCTATCAATATACCCACAAAGATACAAATATTTAAGGATAGCTTGGAATTTACTCCTATTCCACAAAAAAAGATCACTACGAGATGAGTGTATGTAACAAATATCGGAATTAACGCAAACAAAAATAGTATAACAATATTTTAAAAAAAGTAAATGGATTTAAAATGTATTAAGTAAATTATATTAGGTACCATAAAACTCTAAGGAGAGTTTTGCTAATATTCAATAACTAACAGATTGATTGCTTGTAATGCACAATATCTACAAAGAGGACAAATTATGACGTGGCATCAAAATGTGATGTTTTAACTTTAGTCTTGAATTATTAGAATAGATAAACAATAAAAGGGATTAAAAAATAAGACAATCCAAAATAATACGAGTATAATTACCAGCATACTACCATAAATATGAGTAGGTTTAACTATAAATACATAAATATAACTTGAACTGAACGTAATAATTAACTATAAATACGTAAATAAGTGGACGTATTAATTAAAATTTCTAAACAGAAATACTATGGGGAAACATAGGCCACAATAGAAATATTCGATCATTGTTGAGAAACTGAATAAGGCAATGTAATTCAACTAGAACAACCACTAACAATAGAACAATGGCAGACCAGAAGATGAAAAATACCTATTGGGTAATAACTTTACTAGATATCACTTCAGAAAATCGAGCATTAAAATACTTTAAAAAAAAAATTAAATAGCAGGAATTCCACAATTTTTTAATTAAAAAAATTAATCTTATTTTTAATATTATCTTAAAGTTTTTAATAAATCATATTTTACTATCATTAAATCTTTTTACCTAGTTATTCTCCAAATGCCTCTTTTGAAGCAAGACGTAAAAATTTTCAGATATTTCAATTTCTAGACTTACAGCACAGATGCCAGACAGAAGACAAACAAACATACCGAAATTAGAAACCATTTTTAGAAGGAATTCATTTCAGAAATACTGACTCCTTTCCCCCTGTATTCTGCCATGACAAGCAGTTGCCTAACCCAAGAAGATATTTATTACCTTCTTTGACATGGAGGGTGGGGTTCGCCCCCTCTTGAACTAAAGTTCGGTGTATTTCGGTGTGCCAGATCTCTCACGATAGGGAGTCGAGAAGGAAAAGTTCCAAAACGAGCCCGTCAGTCAGGAGCGAATGAAGTAAAAATTCCAATAACAACAAAAAACATTAAACAGAATTATTGATGAGACAAATAATACTTACATATTAAACAACTTTAAATGAAAACTGCAACAAAAAGGGTTAGAGTTAACCAATAGGAATTAAGTATTAGATATCATTGGTAAACAATAAAAGAATTTAATACTGCTACAACCGTATTAAGAAAGAAAAGTCATGGTTACTGAGAAGTTAAAACTTTGATGAGTACTGTATAATCAATTATAAATAATAAAAGATTGTTCCATTTAAATATTAGTTTCCCTGAGAGGAATGTATTGTATTAATGTCGAATACCGCAGAACTTTTCAATTTAACTATTTAAAATCTCTCTTCATAAAAAGATAAATATAATATAAAAATAAAAGATATATATTCATTTAAAATTATATATTTTATTGAAAAAATAAACCTCTTAAATTCTTAATTTAACTTGAGGTTGTTCACCTTCACTCCAAATCCTAGTTTCTAAGAAGAAAATATGTAATAATCTACAGAAACATTTTTACATTTAGGAGAACTTCGAACGTACGTAAATAAAACTACACGATTTTTTTTTTATTTTGACTAATTTAAATTAAAAAAAACAAAAACAAGACAGACAAATTGCATTTTTTATTCAATTCTATAAGAATACATCATAATCTTGAAGCCAGAAGAAAACCACTTCAAAGTAATGATGCATTATCCAATAAAAATTACTGAAAGAAATTCGGATAAAGGTTAATTTTATTAATACATGAACTCCACAATTAGGTATTAACTAAATAAGTGAATAAGACAATGTAAAAAAACAAAACAATATCAATCAAGATAAAATATTGAAAGAAAAATGCATATAAACAGCCAATTTATGACTTTGAATAGAGTTGCCATATCTGCAGTATGTTATTACAATGCAATCGGGGCAAGAAAAAGTCAAGCAGACACGTAACACAAATGGCACGCATGCACACGGGTAGGATATGCAATTTTATTATTTCTTAACTAAGTGTGGCTCAATTAACCGAACTACAAAAACAACAGATATATATCATATATTATCCACTTCCAGACCTATTGATCTAAATTAAACATTATGAAACGACTAAAAAATATATTTTCAATGCTCTTTCTAACACCAGTCCTTCACAGTCATATCTAGAGATCATTTCTTCGTACTTTAATAAAATAAAAAAAAAGTTAATCTATATAAAAAAAAAAATCAGAAAAGATCTGAAGGAGAGGATGAGATCTTTGAACCATTGGGGATCACATACCATACACATTGTTTGAACTTTCAACTTAAATGTTTTTAATGAAAGTCCACTAACTTATGAAACGAGAGGTTATGGCAGACAATTGATTGGATGATCATACTATAAAGTGTTACAGTCCTATATTGCAAATCACATCATTTTAATTACCCATTAAAGCCCAAATAAATAAGTTTTATGAAGTAATCAAAATAATATTTCAATAACCATCTTTTTTCTTTTTTTAAAACAGTTAACTGTATTTCCTAATTAAAAATTGTGGGGTTTGAAATATATTAGAAGAAAAGAGGTAAAAAGATAAATCTAACTTACCTCAAACAAAACAATACCTTCCTGTAACAACTCACGGACTTATACCGATCAGAAACTTAAAAAAATAAAATATATAAAATAACTCACTAGCTACTAGTACTTAGCGTTTCTTCAAACAAAACGTAAAATTAAAATAAAATAAACTCTGTAAACGTAAATGTTAACTTTCTGGTTGATCTTTGAAATCGTGAGTTGTGCAAGGTACTCTTGGTGCGACCAGCTGAGATCTGAGGTTTGAACAGGACGAGATTACAGGGGCAAGAAGCTTAAACTTTGGACGAACTTATTATGGGCAAGCTGTTATTCATAAATATCAGACTTTAGACAAAATAATCCGATTTTCTTAGCGTTCGAATTTCCATTTTAATTATGATTTCATTTGAATAAATGCAGACTTCGTAAACTGACATAACTTAATTTTCTGTCACTATAAAGGAGAAAATGCAAACAAAAATATCTGTATTTTCTGTTAAAATGTACATAAATCAAAATCATCATTATTATTTTTTTGGAGGTGAGGAGTGGCCAGTCAAAGCTCCAGACTATAACCATAACCTTGCAATTTAGTTTAATTGTTTAGTAATTCTTCAAATATATACTTTTTACTTACTATCATATATAAAGATATATCTCTATATATCGTCTAAAGAGACGATGGCTATTTAATGTTGTTTAACTCAAACATTCATCCTAATATAGCAAAATCATTTTTTACAATAATGGTTTTTTTTTTTAAATTTAATATCATTTAATATATATGATACAAAAATATATTATATTAAAATGCATTCAGTACAATTATATAGCAAAAACTACTTCCACATGAGAAAACATGGTCAAAATACAACAGAAAGATGAGCAAGTAATTAAAAAAAAAGTAATATAGTAAAAATACTATTCGAATAATATTGGCTTTTCAACAGATCGGACTATTAATTTATTTTATTTTTAATAACTATTTACATACAGAAAAATAAATGGATTTTCAAATAAATGGATCACAGTACCATTTTCTTTCGGACAAGAGAATTATGATGAATTAATTGATATCTTTATTTATTTCATATCCGAACAAAATCAAAACGGTTATAATTTTTTTTATTTAATTGAAATAGAGGAACAAACATACTCCTAGTTAAAAAATACATAAGAGATAAGACATCTTCCATTCATCAATATAAATCTATCTTATACAAGACAGAGGAAAAAAAAACAAACAACAGATTTCGGTAGAGAGGAGTACCACGTGTCGAATAGAACAAAAATAGAGACGTTAAAGGGAAGAGAGGTGAAGATAATATTGTAGTAGGGAAGAACCCGGTATATCTAGGGTCTTCCAGCTATTCCCGTCTGTATGTTTTTCTTTTCCTTTTTTTTTTTTACGTCTGGAGAAGGTCTGGAGGGAATACTATTCCTGGAGCAATGGAAGCTCTTCCAGGATATATAGCTGTTGGCGACCGTACAGATTCACAACTCAGTCCTCTCTCTAGGGCTGCTGTAAACATTCTTCACGCGGCCATGGAAGATACTTCACTCCTACATGCAAAGTATTGCGAGTTTATAGTACAATATTCACTAGACAACAATGGAAGAAAAAAATGTTTAGAATGTATCACAGTTAAGAAATGTAAAGAATTAATATCGTTAATAATACGATTTATTTCAGAGCGAAGAACGATAAATACAAAATAATTATTATAATAACATTTTTTTATATATAATCTTTTTTTAAAAGATTACTACTTCCCCAAAGAATAAATAGTACTCATTGTGTAGAGACTGGATGTACCCCAGAAGGGAGCCCCGAGTCTGGAATCGATCCACAGCTAATAGAACATAAAATATGTTTTATGTTCCACTGCCGGATTCGAACCCGGATCCGAAAGTTAGGAGGCCAGTGCCTTAGCCAGTGAGCTGTCCCACTCCTAAATGTTTGATCGAAATAAAATATTTCTATATAAATTTAACGAAAATTCGAAATTAAAATCTTTCTTACGAATAATGTAAAAAAAAACAAAACATTTTACGCTCAATCAGTTTCTGATATTGTAATGAAATAAAAACCCGTTAAAGAATGAAGAATTAAGTTTTCTTCGTTTTGGCAGCATTCATACCGTGAACGATGTATTTGAAAAATAATGGATGAAATCAGTCTCGCAGACAAGGCCACGAAATAAACCAAAAGCTGACGTCAGTCACCACATGCGATACAACACGAAAAACCAACCGTGTTACCCACAAGCAGTCTGAATGCTTTCTAGACTTAATCAGATGGAAATCAGAAATGGGATAACGAAAACACATTAGCATCGATTACTATTTAGTATCCTATCTTAATCACAGCCTCACCATCCGGCTTTCCGATCCTCATACGGACATATCCATTACCACTTCAAAGAGATAAAAGAAAACCAGACAAAGACAAAGAAGGCTCTAAAGAGGAAGATAGATGATGCGGTCACAAGTCACACACAGACGGTGGACCTTACCGATAACAAAACACAGCCAGATGTACTTGACAAATGGCACCAAATGAGTCCTAATGGTTCAAGTGTCTCCATTTGGTAGTGGACAATTAACAGACACAATCAAGAACTAACTCCAATCATTTGGGTTGGACAAAGTTAGTTGGAATCCATCCATCGCAATTAGACAAGATACGGTGTATAAATGGCAATGGTATATACAACAATAGAAATACATATTCTGAAAAAAAGATGAGGAAATTATTAAAACAATTAAAATGATGAATAATTATTTTAAGAAGGTATCAAACAGTAAGAAAAAAATCCTAAGAAAAAACTTATCCTAATGTAAATAGAAGTATGCCTGAATACCTGTTATAAAATTTATTTATGGGTCTATAAGTACAAAATTTTCCCCTTTTTATAGAAATGTACTTACTCCCCTTTGCAGAACAAACCCGGTTCAATTTCAGACGAGTCACACTTATTGGGTGTTGTTAGGATGGTAACCGTGGTTTGAAAAACCCTTCCTGGATCCATGGAACCAGGAGGTGTGGTGAAGAAACAAAACACCTCCCCCCTTTATGAACTGATAAACGGAGTTCCTCTCCCTCCTTTTTTTTTGTTGTACAAAACAGCATCATTTTTTAAAAGGAACTGAATTTTATAGTAGACTACAAATTTGAAAAACGGAGAGAAAAATCTACTACTATCAAAACATTTAAACAAATTATTTAAATATTAAATTTAAAATCCACTGATAATTATTAGGAGAATGATATCGATTTTGAGGAGTGGAAAGGTGTCATTAGAACTAAAAAAAACAGTTAAGACTATAAGAGGTTCTGAAACCTTACATCAGCGATTTCCGCAACTAAGGTTTGACATTAATTTAAGTATTTTGTTAATTTATTTTAACTTTTGAAGTAGAATATGATTCAATCTCAAGTCAAAAAAACCACCACCACGTAAAAAGTTACATTTTAGTTACCATAGTTACTGAAAAACTATTATGAGTCAGCCACGAGCATCATGTTTACCATAATACTACTCTACTTACTACTAGAGTCTACTTACTCTAGTCTACTTACTCCAAGACCTGTCACCCAGATTTTTTTTTGCAAACAGCGAATGTGCTGTACGATGAAAAGAATGTCCTTAAACAGTTAAATTTCAAACATAATTTAAGAGATCCATATTCAAGCTTTTTCTTTTTTTCGTGTGTCACGTACGTCTGGTGATGCTAGTTTTTGACCAGATAAAAATAATTTTAAATACTATACTATAAACTATTGGTCTTTTAATTTTAGAAAACATATTGAAGTTTCTTATAGTGCTTGCGTTCTTTTTCGAACTCATTGCAATGCCGGCCGGAAGGTCTATAAAAATATATTTACAACAGGTATTTTATAATTTAACATCCTATATTAAAAAGTCCCAGAAACATAAAATGCCGAACTTTTGAAAAATTCATTAATTACAAACATTTATAATTTTGAAATTATAATTTCAATAAACAAATGTAGATTATGGAGTAATAGTTCAATACCCGCACGTTTCATAACAATGGGCCCCAAGGACTATAATAATACAAGCAAAATAAATATTTCAGAATTAAAGTGGCCAAGACAAGCCAACCGTAAGTGAAAATACCATCGTTATTATTAATTCTGGACCTCGGAGATAAATTGCACTGTCGTTTCAATCAACTTACAGCAGAACAGTTAAAATATTTTTTTACCTCCTAATAAATTACATTTCGGACCAAATTTGAAATACAATACATAACCAATACAATACATAAATATACAATCTAACTACAAAGTTGGGGACATTAATGTAACTTTTCTAAAACAGCAGCATGTCTACAGAGTGCAGTTTATCTCCGAGATTATGATGAGATTCTTCTTTTCATTTATTATTTTTTGGAATTTTTCATAATACATTTATTTCAATTAACCTATTACAATATAAAACGATAAAGAGCCATTTATCCGAACCCTAAATTGATTTTTATTCTTTATTTAGATGAGATTTTTATAATAATCTCGAATATAAAATATCAATTACACAAATTATATTAAAACTATTATAAAATTAAAATCAAATATTCACATAAGAAGTAAATGCTTCTTATTTATAATTCGAAATTATTCAGTTGAATTCTCTAATAGTAAATATGAAAGGCATTTATTTATAATTTAATACTTTAACAATAAAATTATTTTTTATGAAAGAATTATTACTAATTTAATTTAGGATAGAATAGTAGAGATTGAAACAATGTTTAATTCCTTGAAAGCAGATTGTGTCAATAAAATATATGATTACAAGTTTTTAAAAAATAGTGGCTGTAAACATAAAATTAAGACGAAATATAATTATGGATATAATCATGAAAATATATACACAAATTAATTGTTAATTGATAATTGTTAAGCACGTTTTAAAAAATAAATATGTGAATATTTAGGCGTTGGTACTGAAGATGAGATAATTCCTCGAAACGTCGAAAAAATAATTAAAAAATCTTTGACAAAAACAAAAAAATTACTATCCAAAATTAAATTAGACAGCAAAATATTATTCGATCCATCCATAAATTTAACCGTGGAATGATGAAAATAAATAAATACAATTAAAAACTGAATTTCCTTCATATTAATTATGTTTTATGTCTTAAAATTAGTTTTGATGCAATGTTCTGAAATGCTCCTATCCTTAAACATATTTCTAAATAATGTTCAACTTGTAACAACAGGACAATGTTCGATGAAGAAAAAAATCATTGACTTAATTTTATTTTGGAATTATACATGAAATCATTAATTCCAAAACATCGGAGATGATAGTCGCGAATGCAGTTGCCGTATTTCGTATCGTAATGTGCATTGTCACCATTATTTCAGGCTAAGAATGATGTAAGCATGACCGCAATTTTAGTTGAGAGGCTTTGGAAGGGAAGGCAGAACCATAGCTTACTGACTAGCCTAATAAGCAATCTCACTTGAAGCAAGAGACAAGACAGATCATCCAAGACAATAACAATGGACGTAAAAGACAATTGCCTTTTTGAAAGAGTTGAAAGTTCATGCCTTCTCATGGTCCTGCCCTTTTACCCACTAACACTTTGTACTTTCAGAAACAACAAGAAGAATGAAGGATCCGGAAAGATATTCCAAACCGGATTGATTGACACTCACTAACTACAGATTAAAATGAATATTCCATCCGCACCCTTTCAGCGCAAGACCTTTCTCTCCGTGTGAACTGGCAAAAATATTCCTCAATGCCTCCCGATGGTCATTAAATCCCCTTTGCTTGCCCATTATTCAAATCCCACTGAGAGGCAACGTCTTGAAAGGACTGCAGTGATATTGCACTCTCCATTTAGCCACAACTTTCTTGAGTCATTGCCCGATTTAGAACCGGCCACTGTCTCTTTCTTCAACTTCCGTTTCCTCCCGTTTATCTGCCCCGCTATCACCTATCTATGTATCTCAGAGATCTCGTGTCTTCCATTATTCTTCTTGTAGATCTGTCTACGATAATGGCTAGACAACAATAGGTGTTTCACCAAGAGGATATTAGTTCCCGGCACGTTGTTGCAACAACTCACTGGTAAGTAACACCTTCACTTTCCTGAGCTTTTAGTTGAGAAACATAATCTTTTGAAAAGCAAGACACCATACTAAAGGCCTCCGAACAATAAAGAAATTGAAATGAGAAAATGATCTCTCATTGCATCTTGAAATACGATTAACACTCATATTAAGATTTCAACGATTGGATCAAACGACTCATTCTCACACTATGGATTTATATTTCATTACCATATGAAGATTTCCAAAATTTAAAAATTCCAGATTTAAAAATTAATCTGTATTTAAAAAAATAAATAAATTGAAAGGCGGAAATAATGAAGTTAGTAGCTAAACGAAATAACAAAAGTAGGCTGCAAACCAGCATAACATCCAGTTAGCTGTTACTCTAGAAAATAGAGTATTAACGCTTTGATATTCGGTTGTAAATTGAGAAAAAAAAATCGCCTATTAAAAAAACCAATTTCAACCTATTAAAAAAAATTAAGTCAACATTGGTCAAAGAAAACAAAAACATACATTAACTGATATTTAAACTCTCATCTCTATATTAGGTCCATCTGTACTTATATAATTGTCTGGTAATCTGAAGCCTTACCAAACATTAGTCCTAATTAGTGTATTCAATGAATCAATCAAAAGATCACTGACAACATATTATCAACTTTCTGACTTTAAAATAAATTAAGTACATAACAAATATCACACGAAGAATACAACTAAACGAAACCCAATGAAGACCAACCAACACTCGAAGTGAAACTCCAAATACCTTGTCTCGGTAGATTTTACTTCATATCTACTTATTTGTCATTATTTTAATTTTTTTTCTTTTTTTGTTCTATTTTCAGCAAGAAAGTAAAAATATTTTTCAACTTCATATAATTTTTCTGGCATCTTAAGACATTTCGGATTTATTTGTTCATTTTCAAGTCTTATTATTTCCACAATAAGAATTACTCTTATTTGTCCCAAATAAGTTTATGGTCAACTTTTGTTCAATGATAAATTTGAACGATTAAAACATTTATTTTTCTTTTCATTAAAATTATTTTTTTTTTAAATATGTTAATCTATATACTTTTTTTCCCTATTTATTTTATACTTCCTTATTATTTTTGTTCCATTAAAGCGTTTATTTCCTTTCATTTAATTAGATAGGTGAAAGCGAATTCGCCATTTCGATAACACTTCATACTGGAGTAAAACATCAAAGGCAAAATTTAAACATTGGTCGAGTTCAACAATTGTTTCTCTATTCAGTAATACTAAATGGATAAGTTACGCTTTCTACATTGCGGATTGTTAGTCTGAATAAGCTTCATAGTTTTTAATCTTTTTTACTGTCTTTCCCAAATTATGTATAGGGAAAATTTCGTGATTCTTTCTAATTGAAAATGTTAGGTAACATATATGTTTTATTAATAAAAAAAAAAAAAAGAATTCGTGCTAGAAACGGAAAAGACAATTGTTGCGGCTAGAAAGTTTTATGCAGTTCTGATAACCAACGGGATACATCAATCAAGCTCTTTAGAACAGAGTGGATACGATCGACTAATAGTGTTGCAAACAGATAACGCTCTTATCAGGTGGTTTCATTAGAAACATCAGTTGAGTCATCAGTCTAAAAATAAAGTTCTAAGGTTTTATGAAAGGAAATTCACCGCCATCTTATGTAATATCCTATACAGGGCGCGTTACTTTATTTATTAATACCCTCTAAGTCTTATGCTTTATGTTGAACAAACATTAACGAAATAACACTAATAACAAGGAACATTGAATTCAATCTTAACTTTTTATAAATTTAGTAATCTCAATATTATTCATCTAGAAGGTGTAATAATTTAACAAAAGGTAGTTTAAAAAAATAAAAATAAATCGATGCCACATTTCAACATAAAAGTGCGAAACGCTTTTGTTTTTTTTAGAGCCTAACAAACTGAATAAGAATTTCAAGAACCATTCCATTTCAAATTGAAAATCACAAAATAATTAGTTATTATTAATTATCGAGCCATAAATCGTGTGATATTAAATGGGACAAATCTGAATAAATAGATAAAAATGATTTCGGAGTGATGCTGAATTTCACATTCATTTTGTTAGGTTCTTAAAAAGTTTTCATTTATATGTTATTCTGTGAATTTATTTTATTTTTAATATTTTTTATAAATTATTACAAATTACTGTTGAGATAAATTGAACTCACTTATTCAACTCTTTGAACAATAGAAAATTCTGGTACAAGATCCATTCTTCGAAAATAGGGTAATTTTGTAATAATTTACTAATAACTTCAGATATCACTCTAATTTAGTTTGTTTTATTTTTTTATTGATTTTAATTGCATCTCAGATACTGATGTCAAAATTTCCTATTGTAATTGTTTCTAGAACGGAAGTTGAGTCAAAATATTCTAATTTTCATGGGTGAGAGAGTGTGCATAGGAGAGTGGGGAGAGAGAGCATGAGGGAATATTACAAGGATATAATATCAATAAAATAAAAAATGCTTAGCTTTATTCAAATATCTTTAATTTCAATAATTTTTATTTGAATTATTACACTATTATTATTAAATTATTGCAACTGAATTAGAAACATACTGAATGAAATACAATTTTTATGATAAATAAAAAGTGAGGGAGCGAGGTTTTTGTGCTTATTCGTTGCTTACTAATTAGGCCTTAACTTTAGAGCCTCCATATTGACACCACGATACATTCCACAAAACCTGAAGAATTGCAATAGAAATTCATCAAATATTTAAATTATTTTGTCTTAGCATGTGAGGGAGTGATGATCATCTAACACGAAGCACATTTTTCAATAGTCATAGCATGTTAGGTATTTCTCTACATTAGTTACAATTTGGAGGGATCTGGAAAGGCTTGTCACCTGTTTTCACCAGCTGTAGAAAGCGGTGAGTTTATTGGGCGCCAATTTTTAAAAAAAATGAGGGAGTGAGGTGCATGGCCAAGGGACAAGCAAAGTAATATAAATAATTGTCAACATAATATAAATAATTATTGCAGGACGAATTTGTTTTTATTTTCTGAAAACACTGAGCTTGTTTGCACACCTCATTTATTTTTATTGCGATATGTTAGGTTTTCTGGCAACTAAACAAAGTTAACGTAGAAAATTCAAACAGTTGGACATGTGAGGGAGTGAGCACTTTAATGATTAAAACCTGTTTGCAAATGTAAAATTATTATTAACATCAAAGCTGATAAAACAATCTAAGACAATGCTTTATCAAAATCAATGAAAAAGTCTTTCAAATGGATAAAAAAAAACCGGTTTCTCCATGAGACTGTGATTTTCCTATTTTCGAAGAATGGACCCACCCACATACACAACTGGCTCAAAAAAAAAAAATATATTCATACAAAATAAAAGTTCACAAATTTACATGAGTGACATGCAGTTTTACCAATGGGGTCAATGAAGATAAACTACAACATAATGCGTGAACATTTTATTTTGTAACTATAAAAAAAATGTGATGAGAGGCGATTTCATCAGCATTTAATAAACATAAAATTTCGGTATATTTATAAAAATTATATACTTTTGTTGTGTTTGAAGGCTTAAAAAAAAATTAAATTAATACAGATAAATGACAGAATAAATTTATAAATGTATCTGCAATTATACGATCAAAACCTTTTTAATATAAAAGTGTTAGGAAATGAATTCTGCAAGGGCGGCTCTATTGGAAGAAGAAGAAGTAGGAAGGATAGTAACAAATCCATAAATTGGTTAGGGGTCCCACCCCCGGAAAGCCATAAATTAGAATGAGTCAGAGTCACCCCAACATTATTAGAGGGCAAGTTGGGGGTATCAAACCCACTTGTTGGTCTCACATCCCTCCCACTGTATCAGTGATACTTTTACACTATATAAAACATTATTATGTAAAACATGCGTTTCAACTTTTAGAGGGTAAGCTCAACATTAAACAACTATCTAAACTTATGCAATATTTATAGGTAGGCTTCAATGGTAAGAAGTGTTGTACGAGCCCAATGAGACAGTAAGACAAGTTAATCAGTCTATCATGTCTAACACAAGTGGATTTTCCTGTTCTTATCAGAACTGAACAAATAACAACTTACTAATAATCCATCAATAATATCATAAATATAAAATTCAGAACGAAAAAAAATTAATTCGTAATCCAACCAATAATTGCACCTAGAACATACAATAAAATAAAATAATACCCGGTAAACGGATTAAGGTCAAATCGTTCATGACGGACGTGGGTTCGGAAAATTGATTTTCCGTATAGATTAAAATGGATCAGCTGCCTGCACCCAAGACCAGCAGCTTTCTCTCGATATCAGCTCCCTCAGGAGTGTTAAGTAGACCTTTCGTGACTCGAGTTCCTTCCTACTGGAATCAGATTTAGTTGGCGAAGTATTTACAAGTAGCCATAATATATCATCCTATAGCAATTATTTGTAAAATATTTCCCAACGCCTTGTTGGGGTTCCAAACGTTGACTTCAATTATTGCGGTTCAATGATAGGATTAAGACATGAAACTGCCTGATAATAAAATGTTTGGGCTGCAAGGGACAAACAACTAATGGCTTAAAACAAATTAATTTCTAATGCCTAAGAATAAAGACAAATTCCAGGAGAGCGAATTGAGTCTCTATTAGACCGTTGAGTTAGATGTTAGTTAATTATTAATTTTATTTATTCATAATTATAATTATTTTTTATTCCTTTTTTTTTTGGCTCTCCAGTCAAAGATCATTAGTGGATTGATGTATTAACAGATACCAAACCTTCAGATGATCACCGTAACGTCATTAAAACCAGGCTTAGAATAACCAATTAGATCCATCGAGTTTAGTTGTTACACCTGCTAACGGTCGGTAAAGTTGTCATTGGCAGGATGACTAGCTTCACTTATACGTCATTAATTCACCCCAAAAATTGGTCAATTTACACATTGCATTTCCACCCTAAGTCTAAATCCATACATTCTTTTTTCAGTTTCTAATGGCACACTTTCTCTATTCAATGATACGAATTCTTGCTTTCCAGCATTTGTAGAAGTGAAGCTATGAGAGTTTAAAAATGACACCAAAAGCATCTGAAATTGTTCCTGTCCTAAAACAATGATGGAGATACGAAATATATGAAGGGGCGTAAGTCTACATTAAAAAAAGTAATA
Organism: Rhaphigaster nebulosa; assembly: GCA_948150685.1. Taxonomy (NCBI): domain Eukaryota; kingdom Metazoa; phylum Arthropoda; class Insecta; order Hemiptera; family Pentatomidae; genus Rhaphigaster; species Rhaphigaster nebulosa. Next base: position 93,379,234 of record OX411311.1, on the reverse strand, counting down.
AACCATAACAGGGAGCAATGGAAACGAGAAAGAGAACTTCTTAATTTATAAGCCATACTTCCTAAATACATTGGGTTACTGCATAAACAAGCACAATCCATTATAGACATAAACACATGCATAACAAAACTGTTACAGGCTTCTTAATCGAGTAAAGCATCAATTTGAAAAGTGGGTTAAAAAAACTATCATAACCTTGCATTACTGCATAATTTACAGGGCACGAAATTTAACAGTTGCCCAATAAAAATACCATCCCATTGTAATATTTTAGCACCATTTAATGTAGAGAAATCTATAAAAAGATATCAGAATCAGAAACAACGGTCGGCACTGGGATTAATTCAGACGATACAGAGATATAACCTCACAGGACAATATTAATTAGCAGCAACAAGATGCTACGGTAAGGCTGCGCGCACTCAATTAACAAGTGTAATTTGGGTAGTAATTATGGAAATTTGTTTTCGCCCCAGCGACCTAATTATAGTAATAGGTCTACAGAAGCGGAACAATTACTCAGATGACCTGGTATTATCCTGTTTATACAGCGCGTGGAAAACTACTTCGATAGAGATTGTCTAAGGATCACTAAGTAATTCATGGCTACGAGCATTACGAGAACAGTTGTAGAAATTAATTGTTGAATCCAATAGCTCACATTGGTCTGAAGCGCGAAAAACACACGTAAAGGCCGTAAGAGATTTATTTTTCTTCAAATTCTATTTCAAGTCCTAGAAACCAAAAAACCTCCCCACATCCTTGACCTCCTCACTCTACGTTTCTCTATAGTCCAGGCCTACGTAACTTAATACCCGGAAAATTTTGTAGTTCTGAAAATTTGCTCGTTTATGTTTTTTGAGGTGCTGATTTATGAATTTAAACTTTTTTACCTCAATTTTTTTTCTCGAAAATATACAAAAAAATGTAATAACTCTCAATAAATTAATCTTTTTTCGTTTTGTTTCTCCAATAGCATGAAAACCATTTATTTATTTAAGCTACATCTACCTATACTAAATCAAACAAGAGTAAATTACCTACAATTTAGATTTTAATGACTTTTTTTTTTGGTCCGTTTTGATGCGAGCGAGAGTCAAAATTATGAGAAAATTAATGTTTAGCATTTTTTTTTTTTAAATATTTTTGGGCAAAATTTGAGGTAATGAAGTTGAAATTCGTAATCAGTTCCCAAAAAACGTGGCTGAGCAAATTTTCAGAACTGTTCCAAAACTTTAAACCGAGACACCTTTCTAGTCTCCAGTGGACTGAGCTAATATTCACTCTCTAAATAGATGATCTCAACTTATTGATTTATTTATTCTCTCCTATAGATCTGTTTGCTTCAGTAAATACTTAATCATTCGGGTTAGCTCTTTTTTGGAAATTATTACACATCTCTATTCATCAATCCATCTCCACATTTTCGTTTAAACAACACTTATTTCTTCACTTACTTCATAATCAAACCGTAGCGTTGTTGTAAACAGTGCATATTTCTGTAATGATAATTACTACTAGATAATTTATAAATGCGCTTTTGTAAGCATCAAGCCAAACAAACGTAAATTGAGGCTAAACAATTTAATTATTCTCGGGAAACTTTTGTTCTCTAACAATAATTACAATGAAGAATAAAAACAAAGAGATAAAACTACATTTTTATAGATTAATTACCAATAAATAGCTTGAAATTATTTAAAATATCAGCTGTGTTCACTCACTCGACCTTCTACACAGCTTTAGGAACAAGGTAGGGATGTCAAAAACCGGTCGGTTATAATCGATAACCGGTTTTTTGTTATCTAATAACCGGTTGTTTTATACCATCGTTTGTTTTTTTAATCCAAAAAAAAACGGAAACAAACGATTGAAAATAAATTTCGTAAAAAACTCATAGAATAAAAAATACGAAATAAACATCTTATCTTCTAACCGCCTGCCTCCTTGGTCAAATCACACCGTTACACAGACTTAGTTTATTATTAATTATTTTATTTCTCTGTCTCATTTTCAATTATTTCTGAAGTCTGTCAGTTTGTTATTATAGTTTCTGTAAAAATTCAACATGTCTCAATCCTTATGTGGAGTCGACAGCACAAATAATTTTAAATGATATCTATAAAAGCAGTAATAATTTCAATTAATAAGGATTTTTCAATTGAATACAATGCAATTAGCACAAATAGCGCTAGTGCGGCGACCGCTACTGATAAGGCAACAAGTTTAGCTGTATTGTAACATTTTACCATAATCAGTTATTTTCAGGATTTCGCTATTTGTTTACGCGTTTAAAGTTTTTAAGGTAATTTCTCCGAGATCAATATGTAATTTACTTTAATTAGAGGTCTTGCCAATGACTTGTTATTTGTAGCATTTCCAGTAGCTTTTATTTGTGACGTCATCAAAAAAATGTTTTGATGGGAAGTTATTTAATTTAAAATAACCGGTTTTAAAAATAAAAAAACAACGGTTAAAACCGATCGGTTATAAATGTAGGTAACATAAACGGAATAACCGATTTTATATAAATTTTTTATAATTTTAATAATTTTTATAAAAACCGTTTTTATTTTTTGTGAAGGACAAAAAAATATATTTTTCTAATATTAGTCCTATTAAGTTTCTTTTTTTTTTGTGTTCAAATCAAGCTTTATAGACAATTTAATCATCTTTTAAAAGAGAATCTGCAATGTTTTATAAATTTATAGCAAGAATAAACAATCAATAATGTAAATGATTAAGAAAGGAAACAATATTTAAACACTCAAAATTATAAAATTATTTCATGACAAAAAAAAAAAGGGAAAAATAAAATAAAATCCCATTTAGGGAAACACATTAAAACACAAGTTATTTTGCTTCAGTTTAAAAACAATAACGACCAATTTGAAAAAAAGAAAATGTAGCTTAAATGTACTGTAAACAGGAAAACCAAAACGGTATAATTACTAACAGTTACTAGTCTTGGAAACCGTCCTTGTGCTATATAATTTTCTTGGTATTACCGCTCATTTTCTCAGCGGTGTTCTGAGATTCTTATAAACCATTTTCTTCTCAATAGCATACTTATCGGCATAGAAACAATTGGAAATTTCGTTATGCCTTTTAGACAAAAGGAAATTGGATGGAAACTAATACTGGTGACTGGTGATTATTGAAACATGAAGAACCGTGTAACTGGTAAGTGGTGCCGACTTGGTATTGAAAGGCCGAGAAAGCGCATCCCTTTCACATATCATGGTCCTATTTGCAGTGCACAAGTATTTAACATTTTCAGTTACCATTATTAATAAAAAACTTCATAGATCGAGGCCGTAGTGGCCAAGAGTTGGTGCATTATTAAAATATTCTAAGGTCAGAGTACCGGTTCTAATTATGCTTGAGATTTGACTTTTATTTCATGGCAATAAATTCCCACTTCTTCTTGCGTTGGCTACGAAAGGTTGTTGGTAACCTGTGAGATCACCCTCACTTCTAGTCTAGTGGAATACATGAATCAGGACGCTAAACTAAATAAACTAACAATCGTCACTAAGTATTTAATTTATGATAGTATAAATAATAATTGTCTTCTTATTTTCTATTGTATATTCTGCCCCGATAAGTTAAAAGGTCCTGACTCCAAATGATTTTTCTAAATGCATTTTTGTAGTCAACCCGAATCGGTATAAAAATTATTTGGGTACTCTGCAATGAAGTATTTAGAAAAATAATTGGAGTTAGGACCTATTACCTTATCGGGATCTATCTTTTCTATTGTTTACTGTTTCTAACTCCAAATAAACCATAATTTATGTTTTTAGAATTAGTATTCTATTAATACTGCTATCACCAAGTTGTGTTAAAAAATTCAATGTAGGATATACCTTATCACTTTCTAGTGTCATGAACCCTAGGTTAACAGTTTAACAATAAAGTATCGACAACTTTATACTCCAAAACAATAATATAAAAACAATGCAATAAGATATTTTTGTTTCACTATCTTATTCCATATTAATGGAGTGAATATTTTTTTATTTTGACCATTATAAGTTGAAGAGTTTATTATGTTCAAAACTGGATTTTTCGAATATTTACAGTAATTCTAAGGAATTCGTTATTCCAAACAACGAATAAAAAATGATAAATTAATTATTTTATTCTGATGAATTTATTGTTAATTCTTTTTTTTAAAAACTATATGTATACTATATAATTTTAGTTTTATTTAGTTCAGAATTTATTCACAAATTTTAATTCTAGAATAAATTTTAATATAAAAAAAATATCAGAAGACGAGCATTAAGGAATAAAATCTTTATTCGTTATCCGAAAATAATAAATGACAATAAGAACTTATATACTTCGCGTTTGAAACAATATGCTGTACTCTGTACTATGAGAATATATTAGCATTATCTTCTTCTTAGCATTAACATATTTCTTCTTTAAATAATTTTATTCGAATTATGCCCAAACCTGCCGTAATGCTATCTATGCCAAAGTTGTACTTAAGAGAATCTATATCAGAAAAAAAGGAAGTACAAATTGCTACATATTTTGTATAGGCAGTCAATCGACCTTTTTTTTCCTTTTCCTTAATCTCATAAGTATAAAAAAGTCTCAAGACCCACGAGAACATGTTTTCGTCTTTAAAGAATATTACGTTACTCTGTTAAAAGGGAGATGATATGGACTCACTAATCGAAAGCTAAACCACTCAGGAGCCGAGAGACCACTTGCCTTGCTACGGTCCAAAAGAGATGAATTCCAATTTACAGAATGGACTGGTTGCCATACCGACCGCCTAATCAATAATGCCATCGACGAATAACGTGCCGTCTGTGCACTTGAAGATGAAGAGTAAACCGGTTTTTGATCAATGGATTAATTTTTAATTAATAACAATCACGTTAAGGAACAAACAAACGAAACTAATTATAACTAAGTTAAACATACAAAAAAAAAAAATAACTGAACAATGATCAATTGTTGATTCATAAATATATTTCATCTTTAGTAATAAATGTATTCCGAGAATAAAAGTTTCGTCAAGAAGGGACATACAATACTTAAAAAACTAAACTAATTATAATAGTTTGAGTCTATATACACAATATATGGTGGGTAATAAATTACAAAATAGTTAAATTAGCATTGCAAAAATGATTTTTTCGCAAGGGATTGCAATAAGGATTTTTTTCTCTTTCAGGCCCATTTCATAATAAATAGGGTGGGCCGAAAAAAAACTCATTCATTTTTTTCCATATCGCTGTACCGGGCTATATCGCTAAATCTGCCTTTAGGGTAAAAATCTAGCGCAATGCTTCTAAACTTTAAGAAAACTTAAGTGTTTTACTAATTTTTAAATAATTTGTAAAATATTTTAGGAAATAACTGTTGGCATAAACTGGTCTAAAATGGCATAGGAAACTAAATGAACTCATTCTACAATAGTAATGCCCATAAAAACACTATTGTTTTGGCAAAAACTACAAACGTTTTTCTGTTCGTGTTAACATTTAAATTTGGTTAAAATAAATTTTTGTTTTCCTTTTCCTTAGGATCTTTTGGTACCTTTAATGCAGGATTCATGCATGTTATGCATGCTTAGTAAATATATCCCTATTTGATTTTTAAATTTATTTAATTTTTCTATATTTCTAATATGCTATTCTTTCTCCCGTAATGCGAATAAATTTCAAGGTATTTTAGTATTATAAATATCAATTGATATTAAAATTTGTATACGAATAAAAACATTAGGTGTATCAATATTTTACTTGATGTAATTAATACATTCAATATTAATTTATAATAGGAAATAATAGGAATGGAAAGTTTGTAGAATTTAAATAAACAAACTGGAAAATTTCAACTTTTGAATCAATACTGTTTTCATCTGGATTATTAAGGAGAGGTGGCGAAAAAAAACTTTTCTAAAAAAATATTTCTAAATAAAAGAAATAAAAATGGATAAAAATAAATAACTGAAAAATAGAACGATAAAAAGTAGATAAGCAATTGGAACATTGCTTTTTAATTTTACTAGTATGATAAATGATATACAAAAATTATTTTAAAATATTTCTGTCAAATATTCAGGGAATGAGAATGAAAAAAAATGTACTAACTCAAAAATACATTTCTATTGAATTGGTTATCTGTAATTTTAATGCAATCATTTGTATCGAAAAATATATGTTCCTCTAAAGGAAATACATCATTTGTATCCATAAATTTCGTAAGAATTAGATATTATTGAAAATGAGATCTGCTAGAAGATATAGCTGAATAAATACGTATTTAAATGTTTTATAGAAAATTTTAATAAGTCAAAAAAGGACTATAGTTTAGTGCCGATAGCTTCCATCAAGACAAGCATTGCGCATTATTCAAACTGAACTATATTGAAACTGACAGTTTATGGAAGTAGGAAATGTCACACTTTAACGAAAACAAACGGTCCTCAGAACGAAGTTTTAAAGAGAAACGAAGTCATTAGCATTAAAAAAGAGAAGTTATTACCTCCTAAACAATTCAAAGTTTCTTGTTAAGAAAACTAATCTGCATTTAAACTTTACAAAAACGTAGAAATATACAGATCTTGCGAAATCACGTTCACCAGCATCAGACAACTTACGTTCTACTTCTTAATTAACTGTAATACCGTTGAGTACTTTATATAGGATACAGTCACTGCCTAATGATCATAAATGTCCAATTTCCATTTTGTCTATAAAGGTCGAGCCTAGCGAGGATAACTGAGTAGCTAATTGAATAAAGGAGAATATTTTAGGAAAATTAAGGTCAAGATGAAGAAAAATATTTCTGACCGGTGCACACCCCAACATACCAACTAGCATCGGTAGACCATCTCATTCAAAAGAGATATCAGATGAGGAAATTCACAAAAAATAAAAAAAAGGTGAGACGAATCTGAGTACTCAGTATATATGAAACGAAATCTTTAACATCCTAAATGACTAAAAATTACACTAGTGCCTTTTAAATCAATAGAAAACCGACTAGCATATTCGTCGCTTCAGAACAGAAGTAGCTTAGTCCGAAAATTAAAGTTTAGAGGAGAAGGGTTTTTATTATTATCGTTTTAATTCGTATAAACCAAATTTTTAACTTTATAACTTAGTACTGAGCTTGACTGAACATTTTTATGAATTGAAAATATTCTTAACAAAAATTTATTTTTAAAAAATTGCTAAACTTCGCAAAACATTTTTATAAATTAAAAAAAAATATATTCTTTGCAAAAAATTTATCAAAAAAATATATATCACCAAACTTTGCAGAAAATTTGAACAATAGAACTGTAAAATGAGAATGATTGTATAAAAGAACAGTGCCATGTGTGTACACATTGTCAAGTTTAGGATAAAGTATTATAGAAAGAGACAAGCTGCTTATACATTAAATCCGCAGTAGCCTGAACTATCTAAGTGATAAAGTGATAAGTAATAAGAACTATCTAAATGATAAAAAAAGAAAAGCTGAATATGAAGATAGGATAGATCTCTTCTGAAGTGACGATTTAGCCTGATGTTGAAACGTGTAAACCAAAAACCTCATTGCTACAACTTCAATTCAAACAAATACTTTAGTACAATTTCTTGTAACTATGATATCAACAAAGCCTCATTTGCTCTTAAACAATTCCAATTTAAATGGTTAGGTATTCTATTCGTTTATATTAATGGCAGCCATAGCTAATGAGAAAAAAATACAAAAATTATTGTACTTGTTGCCAGAATGTTATAAATAGCGAAGATCATTGGTCAATGTTCAAAGTTCATTAGACTTGCAGAGATTGCAAATATATGATGAACGATTCAATGAATTATAATAGAAAGAAATGAGAAATAGAAAACTCCATTAATTATACAGTGCAATTTGCATACCTGCTGCAGATTTACTGCATAAAATTATTAATATTAAAAACATTCAACATGCATCAGAAAGAGAAAAAAATCCAATTTACATACGATCTTTCTCAAACACAAGTGAACTCTTAAGGTCATTAGTTTTAATTAATTCTATTTTATCACTGTAACTTTCAAACCAATATACTTAATAAACGATCTTTTACAAAAAATATAAATAATAAAATGAAAACAACTATACTAACGGAGAAACATTTGGCTTTACGACGTTTAAGTAAAAATTGTTTTAAAAAAAATTCAACAGTAATTTTTGAAAATAATATTACAACAATAAACCGTACTATATTCTGATTCGATAAAAAGTTTTAAAAATATATTCATATAAATAGATTGGAAATAAAATCTCACCAAAAAAGTTAGATCTTAGATGTAAAACTGTGGAAAGTGATCTATATAAGCCGGCTAATATTAAACACTTGTTAAAACGAAAGGTTTAGAGTACTGACCTCATTTTTTTAATAATATATTACAGTCACAGGCTTAAACCTTAAACAGTAATATAGAAAAGTTGTTGTTTTTTTTTTTCATATTTTCATGCAATAAGTGAATTTTTTTTTCATTTAATTATTTGCATTCGTATTTTAACAAAGTAAAATGATCGTTCAACAACTAGCATAATTTTGTTTGTCAATAAGGTGCATTGAGTGCATCTGACAATAACAAAAAAATATATAACTCAATATCAGTCAGTCATGAATCAATTAAATATAATGAATTAATTTAAATTTAAATTTAAAAATGTATATATGAAACTATTAATTCGGTTTAGTTAATTAATTTTTTACTTATTCGAGGAAAAAAATACTGACTCTTCTCCTTTCCACCACCAACCAATACCAATGTTCTAAGGAATTAATATTGTTCAAATCTAATTAATAATCACTGTTAGATAATAGAAGGCCAGAGAACGTACTGTGACTTTTGGGCACGAATTTGGGGTGTCTGAACCACTGGGCACTGTCACCTCTTGAACGATGTTGGACGTCCTACAATGCACTGCAGACAAGACCATCAGAGAATCCATAACTACAATGGCTACTGGGTTGTTTCAGATATACTACTCCATTTCATGATCGATTTTTCTATTATCGAATTAATTACTCAATACATTTTCGACAAATTTCAACCATCCTTCCTCTTGGCCTCAGCGACCATTTTTCTCTAAAGACTATAAGCAATGGCGAAGCAGATTCTAATTTTAAAATATTTAGCAAAGTTGAGTAAAGTTGGAATATCAAATAGAATTCTAGCTTTTAACATGGCTTTCCAAAAGGGAAACTAAAATACTTGATGTATATCGACTTGTGAACGCTCGCTTCGACTTATTGATCCCCTTCAAATGATCCTAATCCATTGAGACGTGAAGCTTTCAGACAGCCACCGGCGGCTAACAACGTGGATATTCTGCCGTAGGGAGGATTGAGTCGCTAATCCTGTAGGATTTATGCAGGGCTGCCGAGGCGGATAAAGGAGGAGTGGTAAAGGTAAAGCTTTAGAAAGGCATGGGCTTTCCTTTATCCGTGTCTATAGCATTGTGTTCTAGCATAGCCAGGAAACGGCTTCTAAGAACTTTTATTACAAACCTGTCGACTTAAGTTAGTCTAGCTTAAGCAACAAGCAAAACAATAAATTTATCAATAAGTTCACAAAAGTATTTAAATAAATAAAAAAAAGAAACAACCGTTTGAATTTTAAATGATTGTAAAAATGTATACCGATTGAGTTTGACCCAGCTTTGCGACTGGACGCACAACCTGACTGAGAGCTCTGCGAAAAGCAAGGATTATAAATGATTTTGATTGTCAAAGTGAAAAATAAAACTGATGTTGACAATTACAAAAAAATACATTCAATCATCCCTAGGAAAACTTGCAATAACAAATTGCATTCATCTAATTTTTAACGCAGACAAATATATATTAATAATTACTGTAAATAATTAAAAGAATCTTATTCTTGAGAAACTGAAAAATGTTACATTTTAAATTTTACAATCTAAATTATTTTTTTTAATAGGCAGTTGTTTTAGTAGTACCAAATGAAGCATCAACTCCAGTACAATTCTGGTAATCAAATGAGTACCTTAACCTTCAAAGGGTTGAGGGTATAAATCTGGAAGTTGAGCGTGATCCTGACCCCATCACCTTGCAAATTCAAAAAACGAAAGAGGTACAAAAAATAATAACTGGAAGTTCTTTACAAAGATTTTAGAAATCTTGGAGTATTTTCTCCTTTTTAGGGTTGAAGCAGTCTGATAATTATTATGGCGACCATTCAGCACCAGCAACTTAATACCAAGTTGTGCAATTATTTAAATTGCATTTAATATAACAATATTTACGATTGGTAATTATTTAGTTTTTAATTAAACGGCAGAAACAGTACATAGTAAATAGAGATTAAAATTAAATCTAGTAGATAAAATTTTATGGCTGATTCAGGATACACTCAAGTACTTCATAGCACTTTATATTACTGACTAGTAGGTTTTATAATTGAAAAAAACATGTGAGCACAACGGAAAAAGCAAGCATAACAAAAAAACTGTACACCCCGCACCTATCCTTATCCTTACGGTATAATGCATTATTGGGAGACATTCTGAATTTATTATTTGATTTCATATTTTTAAAGACTGATACATACCAATACTAGATAATGAATGGGTAATCAAGTATTTTTTGAAAAATTCGTCAGTAATAACGCTGCTGAAGGAATTGACTTCCTGTAGCTGATGTGAAAAAACCACAGTTAGATAAGTTTTAATAGATCTCTGACTATTATCAGGTTTAAATTAATTAGTATCTGCGTCCAAAATGTTTGTTACATAATTGATCAAGCAAAACCATTATTATAATTAGGCATTCTTCAGTGTCCTAAATGTTCAAGAGTATATCTCCGCCTCAAAAGCGTTCAAAACGTCTCCAATCGTCCAAACGTCAAAATCTGCGTCCAAAACGTTTGTTATATAATTGATCAAGCAAAACCATTATTTTAATTAGGCATTCTTCAGTGTCCTAAATGTTCAAGAGTATATCTCCGCCTCAAAAGAAACTATACAGAAAAAAAATTAAATTCAAAACATAAAATTAATTAATTAGTGTGCTAAAATTAGCAATTTAATGTGCTGTGGTAGGATGTCATTAAAAAGAAGTTGCGATAACATTCATTAGAGTCTATCAACAACGGAGGTTTCCGATGTTGCGAAGTTATTGCCACACGGATTTTTTTTTTTGTTTTTACGACACTTCACGCTTTCGGCTGCTTAAATGCTATGCTTGGTTGGTTGTGCGAACGTACCAGAATAGACAAAATAAATACGTTTATCGGAAACAAGCCTCGCTTCTCTGCAGTATCTAATAGAGTGCAATGCTCCTCGCATCGAGGAACCTGCATAGACACTTTCTAATGCCCCTATCATGCCTGCATCCATTACCTGCGGTGAAGAACAAAAAGAAAAACCCTCATTCTCTAATGCTCTAAGATATCCGGCGACATCGGGATTCTGCTGATGAATGGTGTTTACAGTTATTCACATCTACACTTTCTAGAATGGTGACCAGTAACGTTTCCCCAAGACATGATAGTTTCATCTACATCTGAAAATGTAAGTTACTAAAATAGTTGTTGCTATTTTAGTAACTATAAAACTATAAAAAAAAGCAAAAAACTTTACAACATTATTCATAACAATCCTCCATGATTATTTCTAAATTTAATATTTTATACCCGGAGGCAAATGAGGTAGAGACAGCCTGCTGCAAGCCGCCTGAGAAGAAGCAACAATGCAGCATTGTCGGCGTTGTTTATTAAGCATTGTTTACTAAAATGGAGAAGTGGAACGGGGTTCATTACCCAGAGCTCGTTGTAGGCCATTGCGATGGCTAAGATTTGTAACGCTGCAGCAGAACAGCAACTGATTAAAAATAATGAGTCTAAGGAAGATTCATTAACATCAGAACCAACAAGTTTTGCGACGCTGTATAAAATCTAAATAGACCATCATCATTGTCACGAAAATCTAAAATTCCGAGTCTTTTTACCAAAAGACATTTTAATATTAATCAAGTTTAGGCTTTATTATTACAATATTATATTTGAATAATAATGTAATATCTCAAGATTTTCTTAAGAAAAATTAACATACCATTCTATATCAATACCTCCTTTGGGCTGTCTACTATCCAATACAATACCTCTCCAAATATTCACAACATCTATTACGATTTCCTTTAATGCTACAAGTTCTAGACTATGAGGAACGCGAATTCTCCTCTTCACTTATCAATATATACAGTGAGACTTACGAGCCGGGTGCATTAAATAAATTAATAAAATGACAATCCTGAACTGCATACTTCCTATCACTCAACTCTATCAAAACCCCAATCCTTAAAAAAACTCCCATCTACGTTACGATCGATCCCAAATATATTAAGGTATAGTAGTGGATGGCGGAGTAAGATGGCGCAGTTATTTTATGGCGATTTTTCTTGGCCAATGTGAATGAATTTAAAAACTGATATTTTTATGAGAACTTCAACGCAATACCCTTGGTTTTTTTTCAATTATCTCCTTCATCTTCAAAGGGACGAAACACGTATTTTAAAATTGTAATTTTTCTAAAGGGTAAGATGACGAATGGACTGGGGCAAGATCACGAACAAGATCTGGGATTTTAAAACATCATAACAAACAATTTAAACAAAAACTTCTATCAAACTTTATCATTATTAGCCAATAACTTAAACAAGAACTTCTATAAAACTGTGAAAGAAAACACAAAATTTTATTAAAATATACAAATAGCAAAATTTATTTAAATGAGCCTCATTTATAGACCTTGTGACTGGGCGTCTCCCCGTCCGGAACACCGAGAATGAGCCCACTTGAAGCACTTGCAGAACTGGTGTGGCACTGGTTTCTCCCTCACTCCATTTTTACAGAACTAACCTTAAGCAGTAATCACTACTGTTTTATAATAAACGAGTCTCCTATGAATAGTTCTGAAGTTGTAAGTTTAGAATATTTTAGAGAGTAAAGAATACTTTAGTGAGAATGTTGAAAAACTAATCTTACAATGTTCATTCCTTGTATTTTGAGACTCAAAAATTGCTCGTAAATGCGCTGTATCTGAACTCTTTGTCATAACTTAACGTGCACACACGCTTGTTTATAGTAGTAAGTTATATTGTACACCCTTACACATATCTTCTGCAGGCAAGGACCTGTTGTTATTTGTGATTGATTGTGAGGAACAGTGACTTCGTCATATTTCCCCATTCCGTTATCTTACCCCGCCTTCCCCATTATACTTATTGAAAATTCACTGCATCAAGAAATTGCCAACACAAATTAAAAATATTAATTCATCTAAATTCGTCTCCTTTCAAATTATATATTAAACCATAGTTTGTATTTAGATGTCTTTGAGTGGTGTACTGTCTTTAGTTGATGTGTCTTTTTTTGACTGTTGATGTGAGATGTGCAGTATTTTGTGCATAAATATGACCTTTTTTTTCCGTCTTGATGATACCTGAATTAATGAAACGTTGACTAGTTAGTTGTCTACGGCTATTTTAAAGACTCAAGGCTTCCTATTTGAAATCTTCCAATTATATAAAATCTATTTTATATTAATTAAAACTTAGCTATAAATTAAACTGAGCATTTTAGTTTAATTTGTATTTTAAAAAAAGAAGGTTTTTCGATATTTATTCAAAAACTGAAGGAAAACTCGTATAAACGAGTTTCATGATCCAAGAGGTTGTTGCGTTACTCAAAACAACATACCTCACATCATCTAATACGTCAATCAACAAACTAATAATGCACCAAAAATCTAATCAAATTAATTTTTGTTGACAATTTATAAAAAACGGTGAAATTCCAACATTCATCATCCGTGATGAAGACACACTAAACTCCGAAATATGCAAAGAAAAAAATATTTACCAATTTGAATTACTAATAATAAAATAATGTGTTAACAAAAATGCGACGAAAATAAAACCGTTAATAAACAGGTAAGTTCTCAAAAAAAAAAAAAAAAAAAAAAAAAAATACAAAATGATTATTCATAATTCGACATTTTGATCAATTAAAGTTAATACCACAAAATATACTTAACAACTGCGTCCAAACAAACTCCAATATCAACATTCAAATGGAACTCACCTGAAACAGAAAAAAGAAAAACATATTTGAAAAAGTCTTTAAACAATAATTAAACAAATGAATACAATAATAATAAGTTCATCGTGTATTAAATAAATTAAAATTCCTAAAAAGTAATCGCTTTCTTTCCTCATTAAGCAATTCTTCAAGAGCAGTTCACACTCAGATCTACCATCATCTCGAAAATGGTAATTTCATTAATCTTAATAGATAATTTAATCAAGTAAAATATGAAAAAGAAATATATTGTTGCGAAAATCAAAAGTTTTTGTTGAAGATATTCGCCTACAGTCGGAAAAGCATAAACACACGATATAGAAGTTTGGCGACCTCAAACCGGCAGACCATGATAACTAGGTGTAGAAAGTGATAATAGAGAAAACTGAAATCTCATGTTAATGACGGTCATTAACCGAGTTTGTAGTTTCTATTCTGTAATTTGGAGAAATCTTCAAAATAAAAAGAATTCGATATCGCGAATTCAAGAAGTAGAAATATCACTTGGAACAGTGCTAATGAGAAGGAAAACAGAAAATCGTATAAAATATAAATAGTTAAAAGAACACTAATTTTTTTTTTAATATTATGATAAGACGTGGATCCGTGTATATCCAACTGCTTGTAAACTCAAAATATCATTTAGGTATTATAATAGAATATTTTTTATGTAACCATTAAAAAGAAAAAAATCAACTAACAAACTACAAACAATAAATTCCTTAGATAAAATTCTATAAGTGTCAATTAATGTTTTTAGTTAAAAAATTTCAACAGTTTTACATAAAATAAAAACGTATGTAGCTTGAAGAGTGTACGTTATTCCTTGAAATGCGTTTATAAATGAGTATCCTAAGACACAAAACTATAAATCATCACATTCAGTTAAAACCGCTGCAAACAGAGAAAAGCTTGTGATAAAAAAACGTGAGAATTGAGTGAGATACAGGAAAAATATTTTGACCAATTACAATACTGTAGAAAGTTGAGGAATTAAAAATTCTCGGGGGTCCGATACTGCAGATAAGACAAATATTAATTAATTTATTGGAAAAGTAGTAAAAAATATTCAATTTCATTATAAATAAATTAACCTTAGTATCGAAATATTTTTTAAAATATCTAAGAGCGTATAACCTTAGGAAATTCATAAAAGAACCTGTTTTATACATTCGAGTCAAATGTAATTAAGGGATCCGGATTAATTTGGAATTAATTATAGTGATAGCGCTAGTTAATTTAAAAATGCGTTGCATGAATGAGGGTAGCTCTTCGTGCAAACTAGATAATCTATTTTAAATATGCAAGCACTTTTATAGGGAATAAGCCATGGCCTGAGGTCCTAGTCGTTGCATGTCGCTTCGAATCCCGAAGGTAACGATAACGTGGGCGACAGCAACATTTTACGTCTGACCTTATCAAAACTATAAATTAATTGCTATATTAATTGATGCTATATGGAGATGGAATTAAAATACTTATAAGAAATTAGACGAGCTTACAAATCGAAAATCAGTTCTCTTAATATTATCTAGGAATTTGGGATACATAACTATGCGTAGTTTAATATCTTGTTGTACCAGGTACCATATCCCAAAACAGCGATGTGATGAGGAACACTCTTCATTATGCTATCAAGATATCAACAATATCAGAACTAATGGTTAACCCACCCGAGGAATAGCTTTAAGCTTGTAAGGCGCATACAAAGCCTTAGTAAGTAAGCAATTTATTCCCAGACTAGAGATTAGCATAATACAAACAATCGGGGAAGGCTGGTCACGTCTTCGGCTGAGCTAACTGAATGGGAATCAGATTGTTATACAGCCCTGGCGTGGACTAATAGTTCTGGGGCTCAGTTGTTCAATAACTCTGATATACTGGAGCAGTTAGTTTTATTAAGAAAAAGCTAAATCACCCCTTTCCTTCGCACCTGTGCACCACTTTTTTGTTTTCCATTTTGAACACGGCAGAGGGAACAGCACGACAAAAAGCTGGTATCAATAGCAAAATGATCGGAACGATTGTGAAATACACAATACCTACCTCAAGTAACCAATTCAGCATACTACTAATTGTGCTACTGATTGGGTGTCTAAAGGACACAACTAAATTGTATCAATCGAATGACTTGGAACAAAAACATACACCAATACTAGAGCTGAGATAGGTACCAGCATTGAAAGAAGTATAAATAACACAATAAACGATGACAAGTATGGATTTTAAAATTGGCTACTGTCCATTTACAAGTGCCGTACATTCTAAAAAGTGAGGGTTAACTTTTATTTCGGAATCAATCTCTACTTTCCTTATTTGTTTAGAATAGGAAATCTGTAGGACGACCTTTCCGTTTGAATTACATTTGAACGTTAAACCTAATGAAAAACAACCCTTTATCGATTGATATAAACGAAAAACGGAAAAACACGACCTTCAACCCCCTCTCATTGACTGGCCTAAGGAGTGTTACTACTGGAACCAGTGATCGCATTAACGGCGGACTACATCGGATCACACAGTCGACCTACATTGCATCAAGAGAACTAAGGCTTCAATACAGGTATATCCTAAAGTTCTGATGAATGAAGGAAGTGCGAATTAGCTATAAGTTACAAACCTATCAGAATGGAAATTTTGATATTAATACCCTTGGTCAGTTTCGAAAATTATTTTCAGCCTTACAGGAAGACGTTGACGTTTTAATAAGTAAATCGACATATCGATCTAGCATCACAAGGAGGGCGCCTATATTTTAAAGAAATCGGAACTAAAGTACCGATATTTACGATGCTCTTATGAACAATACCGCTACAAATATTTCAGAGTAGGGGAAGGCCATATTAATTCATTGGGTCAATATACGACATAGCTCGCCTTCAAGTGACAAAATTAAACAAATTTATTAATTAGAATTTTGTATTTACCTTATTATTTTTTTAAGTTCTCTTACTTAAATTTACATACTTCTTTGAATTCACACATTTAATAATCATAGATCACCCAATTTCAGGAGTCAACAGTTTACAAACAAACCAAGTTCCCTTGAGTAGCACCGTGTGCTTATGGTCTGTCAGAAATAATTTTCTGACAATGAGAACAAGATAGTAAGGAGAAACATTAGTATGATGACAGGTCTTTGACAGGATATGCACTAGGTTGGGAGACTATTGCCCATGCAATCTGATGCCGCGTGCAGCCACTGCAACCGACATTAATGACCGACATAACGATCGGGGCCAACTCACTGGAAACGAGATCCTATCAGCTCTAATCGTCTTAGCTGGATCCCTAGGACCAGGATTGGGGGCCGCGAGGCTCATTCATTAATAATTTCTTATTCTATGCAATCTATATCAGTATCGTAGTCATTGAATTCCTAGCTCGGATGATTCCTACAATTCTAGAGCAACGCCTCATTAGATCGGACAGAGTTTATTTATCACTAGATGTTTACTAATTCTAAAGTTTAGCCGTTCAATTTTCTACTTGAATGATATCTATATATCTCTATATTATATCTATATGATACCTATGTCTCATTTTTTCTTTTAATTCTTTTAAGTATGTTTTGGCAATGGTACACGTGCAAACTGTGGTATGTACTGTAAACTATATGTATATACATAACAAACAAATAAGTAAATTGTAAATCAGTAAAGGAAGACATTTGTGACTACCACACCATTGCAGTTTACAGAACATACTACAGTTTACATGTGTAAACTGATATATATGTATGTATATATATATATATATATATATATATATATATATATATATATATATATATATATATATATATATATATATATGTATGTATATATATATGTATATATATATATATATATATATATATATATATATATATATATATATAGATAGATATATATGTATATATATATATTGTAAATAGAAGTTCATAGTCAATTTGTTTTTATAAGGCAGTACATATTAAAATTTCTAACTGGATATACCGGATATAGTTTTATAACAATAGTTGATTTTGTTTTTTCAAGCTCTTTTTCCATATTTATTTTTTGTATTACAGATTTATTTAACCATTAATCTTTTTTCTTCTTTTTTTTTAGGTACTATTATTACTTTAAATGTATCAGTTTCTATCATATAATCAAATTTTCTACTTAGTGAAATTTAAAAATATACGTGACTAATAGAAGACCCCTTTTTTAAAAGTAGATACATACATTAGTTTTAAATAATTTTTTTTTTCAAACTCTTTTCCCATTTTCTAATGTTTTGGTTTAGTTTTTTTTTTTTTTTTTTTTTGGTTATTTATATTTCTGTAAAAACATTAGTTTCTAACCATTTACAAACGTCAATAGCTACTATTTAATTTTATTTATTTTATATTTTATACTGGAATCTATTTTGTTTTACTCATTTATCAGTAATACAAGTTTCCCTCCTTAAATAAAAGAAGGAACATAAATTAGCTTGTTTTAAATTTTAAAAAATTTCAAGCCCTTTTCTCTCATATTTTTTTCTTTTTTTCTATTCTTATTCAACCATTATTAATCTTTTTGGTTTAAGTCACTTTTCTTATTTTTGTTTAACTACTATTATTTCTTTAAATAAATCAGTGTCTACCATTTGCATATGTACTGTTTATTTATTTTTTTTTTATTCATATTCTATACTGGAATTTTTAATTTATTTATGAGTGAAGAAGGGACTCCCGATTATAAAACGTACATACATTTTTTTTTGTATCCTTTGCAAATGTATATGTGATAATGAACCCATCCTCTTTTTTCTATACTATATAAATAAATAATTAATATCTGTCTTTTAATATTATTTTTTGTTTATTCTTTTCGTGTCAATTCTATTCTAATTCTGTTAATAATTTTATGTTGGATATATGTACATAATTATGCTAACCATCTTTGAGGATACTTCACAAGAACAAATGAATAAATAATTTGTTAGCAATGAAATACGCTACTACATATTGTTAATCATTAATATCAGTATAATTCAGTGAATGTGATGAGCTATTACATCAATTAAACGTAATAAACGCAGCCTAGCATCATAATTGCAATAGGATACTATAGCCAAATGGGTTTCCCCTCGATGTGGTACAATATAAAGACCCCCTTATCCCATACTAACAGGTTGCATGGGCTAAATGGGGCGAGATCTGGCCAGGACAATAGGACGCCTTGCCTCCATCTGTTACGGTAGCTCCCAACTCCGGTATCTGCGGTCCTCCAAGAGGAGGCTGATGAATAGGAATATCCAGAACTCGGAACACTATAAAATAAATAAATATTATACTCAGTTAGATCTATAATTGATCTAACAATTAATGTTAACGTGTTCTGAAAGAGTGCGATAGGATTCAACTCAGATCATAATCCAATTACAAAGAGAAATGTTGGATATTTACAGTTTGACGCTATTTTATTATAAAGTAAAACTTATTTAGATGATGAGTAGGGAAAAGAATAAGTATAAAAGAATATTTTAAAAACTTTGATATTTATTATCAGAAGTAGCCAGGTTATTAAAATTTTACTATTAGTACAATAGTATCAAAATATTTAGGATTTAGAAGATTGGTTAAGACGGTGGGACTTGATTAAAGAAGTTCGTTTCAATAATATCATATATACCAAGTAATCGATTAATGTACCGGTAGTGGACACAGTTAAGGAATTTTTTTTTCTGACCCAATGGTTCCTCTAGATGATTTTGAGATTTAAAAAAAACAGCTATTCCTCTTTGAATTCTTGACTAATAAAATTTAAAATGATAGACGTTAGTACATTTTTCATTTGTTATTACATACTTATGATAGTGAATTCAATTAATCAATATAAAATAAATAATTACATCTTAAAGTAAGGTAGGGTTGTTCGTTTTTAAATGATACATTGTAATCCTTTACCTAAAAAGATTTTTAAACAAAATTTTTAAAAATAAAAAAGGTTACTTGTTAGTCGATAACCTTAAAAAAACATCCGTAATTACTTTTCTTAATTGAAGATATTAATTACCTAACATATAGAAAGGGACGAAGGGAAATGACAAAAGACACTACTACAACTTGTACCAGTTATGCAAAAAAGATAAAATAGTATCTAAAATAATTATGTTCTTTTCTTTAAAAACGTGCACTGTGACGACACTGAAACCATGCACCATTCTCATAGACTCTATGCAATTTGTCTAAGAATACTAAGAGAAGTTTTTATAAATTCGTGAATAATTGATCGCAATTTAACTTATCAAAGCTCGAATTTAAAATATAAATTTTTGATCATCAATGTTAAAAAAAAAAAATGAAAAAGTTCGCGCTCCTTTTCAATAAAGATAACCAAGAAATTGCTAGAATATTTCAGCATATTCCATACTCCACCAGGGCTTAGTAACTTGAAAGAATGAGAGTAATTTTCATACTCAAATTACACCAAGGGCAAAGATAAACAACAATTACCAAAAGAACAAGTTGTAATTTGTCGTCATAGCTGCTATCTCGGGAGCCTCAATGGGATGGTATGATTATAGTAAACTACCACTGAAGGTCCAACAGGTGCTACCGCTTCAATCAATGGGTTCCCATACCTGGGTTTAGAGCAAGGACAAGACCTCTATTCAAAACAGAGAATCTTATTTCACGAGAAACATCTGGCATAGGCGTTTCTCAAAATATCCACTTTGGAAGAGCTCAATTCATTCTGCAATACTTTAAAAAATGTGTCGTCATAAAATTAAAGAATATTTGTCCAATCAATATTGGTTTTGTAAATATTTTTTTTAAAACTTTTTACGGAAAATAATTAAAAATATAACAAATAGGAAATTATAACACTTATTATGAAAAAAAGGGTTTGTAATTGAATAACTAACAGCTTTAACGAGTTTCAGAGACTACAGTCTACAAAATATGTTAACAAACGCCATGATAAGAAGACAAAAAAAAATTATAAACCTAGTTGTGAGCAGAAAGGTTAAATAATCGGGAAAACAAAGTTAGCGAAAATTATACTAGAAATTTTAACAACTAAATTAAAAACTTCTAGATAAAATAAACGTTAGATCGACAAGCTAAACAATGATTTAGTAAAGATAAACTTAAAAGCGAAACTTAAATAGCCAAACCAATTACAGAGAGTGGCCGAGGAGGAATTAAGTGAAGTTGCACTGGAATTGGGCTTTCTTAAGTCTTAATTGATTAACTTGCTGGTTAAAATTAACTTGCTCCCGAACAACTTCCAGAACGAATAAACTCTGAAAAAAAATATAACCCCAGTAGCAATAAAAGGGAGTTTGCTACGAATAAATATTTTGATAAACACAAATATTTTTAATTAAAATGAAAATATTGTAGGGAAATCTACCGATATTGGAAATTGCTAGCTATTATACTGACCACATGGACAATTAAATTATGAAAATAAGGAGTTAGGCTTTGATTCAGCTTCAAACATGGAGTAAATATAGCTGATATCATCTAATAATGGTTTAAGTATTTTTTACATAAATAACTTTTTATATTCCCAAGGTGAAACTTTTTATTTGAAGCATTTTTCCTTGTTTTCCCTTTACTCTTAAGCAACGTAAAATAAGAAAATATCACATTAATGTGTTTCAAATAATACAAAATTAGACTTTAATCTAAGAAAATGTTTGTCCATAACTTACACAATGAGATACCATGCTCCAAGATACCAAATTCCACTTTTGGTGCAAATTTGATGTCTAGGAAAGTAAGAAAATTACGGATCCAGTGTGTACGCGCCTTAACACGGGTCACCACGGCCTCAACTATAATTATTATTAAAAATAAATTATTATAGTTCTTTTTTAATGATGAAAAATAATAGAACACTAGAAATATATATTTGATCTTCCTCTCAATCCACCCTCTCTACAGCATTGGAATATGAGGAGCATTCTCGCAGAGCCTGATCAAAGCCGTTCCTGTCCTCGACAATTTAACTTTCCTCTTCCATGCTGTCTCTCTTTTTACAGGCCTCCTTAACTACTTCCTCCCATGTCTTTCTAGGCCTTTCATAGACCTCCCCTCGCAATTGTCTCCTTCCCGTCTCTATATTTTTTATAAATAAATGTTTATTATACAGAGTGTCAAAGATAGCCTTTCCCCCTCCCTTCACTATAAATTCTATAATGCTTAGGATATCGAAATAAAATTTGGGAATCTTAATTGGTTAACGTGAAGTTAGTGAGAGACGTATTGCCGACATTGCAACCTACCGGAGTATTCCTACAGCCATGTAACTCGAATTTTCAATAGAAAGGTTTTTTATGAATTCTGATAGGGAATTAAATTTGTATAAACAATTTTTTTTTCGAATTGTCTCATCAGAGCACGTCGGATTAAAAAAAAGTGTCCGACTGAATTCGTCTTAAAATTTTATTTTCAATCAGAATCCGTAAAAAAAAAAAAAAAAAAATTCACATCCCATTGAAAATTTCAAGAGTTGGAATCGCTGAAGAAATACCCCGGTAGGTTAAAAATTCGACAATATGCTTCAACTAACTTCAGGTTACTCAAATAGGATCACCCAAATTTTATTCTGATGTTCTAAACATAATAGAATTTAAAGAGGAGGGAGGAAACAGGTAATCTGTGACACTCAGTATAATAATTTTTGCTGTCTATAAATTGTCACCTTCCAATCACGGACTAAATACGATACATTTGCATACCATATATCCTTAAATAATTAAGCATTGAAAGAATAAATGATAGCATATCAGAGCAGATGAAAGAATAAACGAAAAAAAAATTCCAATTTTATAATACTTCTACGGTAAAAATTGAATTTTAAAGTAGCCCTAAAAAATATTTAATCAGTTAATTAACACTGAACAAAACTCTTGAGAAGGTCCACTGCGAGACTCGCATTATCGCGGGTGAGTCAGAAAGGATAGTAACGACTGGGGGGTGACCACCAGCTGAGAAGCCAGATGTTATTACAGAGACAGATCACCTCGTTACACTGCCACATTGTGTAGGAGGGGGATCTTCTTCATCAGTGCATAACAGAATTTATATCTTTTTTTGGGAGGGAGGAGGGGAGAAGCACCGTAGTGAAAAAATAACCCATCCCCACAAAAGGATTCCCTGAATATGAAATTAGGTTCAATTTTGTGAAGAAGATTCCAAAATTTTCTTATATTTTGACTGAGATGCAGTCATAAAAAACTTGTTTTTGATTATGGCAAATATATTATTTATTATTGGCTTTAGTCAGAGACGTGTAAAAGGGATTGGCTTAATATAGAAAAAGTTGAATAATAAAAAAAAATTAAGTTCAAAATAAGAAATTAGAATCATCAAACGATATAGGGCCCGATGCCATCTTGCGTAGGTGGTGTTGTTGAGACAATATCTATGTCATATTGGGATTGTAAACAAAAACTTTTTACTGTGAATGCTGTTTACAGGTTTCGGTGAATGATTAAGGAGATTATATATTGCCTAAAGTACTGTAAAATATGAATACTACACATAAAAAATGGTATAACTGAATCTTATTGCTTAACTGTTAAACTGGTGTTTTTCCAGCAGGGCAAGCTAATTACTTATTAAGTAAACTGTTACTTCAACATAGCCATTTTAAACTATGTACCTTCACCAAATGTGTGTGTTTAATGAACTTTGTAGGTAATATAAGGTAGTATATTGTTTATAGGAATAAACATGTTTCCTGATATCGTTTATACTTCTAATGTATTAGGGATCTGAAGAAAGATAGATATCTAATGCGAGAGTTCATGCTCGGGTATACTAGTTATTTATATACTTAAACCAGCTTCCAGCACATGCAATTAATCTGTTTTTATTAAACATCATTATGAATATTAATAAATAATATACATTTTGATTTAAATTTTAAAAACAGAGATTTTTTTACTTCCTTGTACGCAGTAAAAAACTTTACTGCGTACAAGGAAGTACTGTAATCGCGAAAATTATCGGTTTTCAGATTTCAACGGAAATATACATTTTGACCATCCCTGAATCCAATTTGACTAGTTTCGTTGTGACGTCTAAAGTTTGTTCGTACGTATCTCGCATAACTAAAAACGGTATGCCGTAGAAAGTTAAATTTTGGGATTGTTGTAAAATCTATTTGTGAACCTCCCTTTTTGGTAACTACATGATCACCGGAAGTGGTACTTTACTTAAAGGTTATATTTGATTCCCTTCAAAAACTTTACAAAAGTATAATGCAAAACTTCACAAATTGACTACTTATGATTTATATTTCAATAACTAGATTTTGGTCTAAATTGGCAAACCGAAAGCGGCACTTTACTTAAAGGTCATAATAAAATTTCATCATATATTATATTAAAATATAATGTAAAACATCAATCTCAAATTGGGTAAATAAGACTATTGTAATTAATAAACTAGATTTTGGCTAAAATTGGTGAGCCGGAAGGGGTACTTTACTTAAGAGTCAAAATAAGCTTATATAAAAAATTATATTAAAATTAAATACAGAGATCATATGGTTCGGTGATGAAGGTTACAAACGCGATTTTTTTTTCAACTCTAATTAAACAATTTTATTAATCGTTTTAAGTGTTAAAATTTAGTGTAAAATACTTTTTTTCCTCCCCATTTGTGAGCTGAAGAAGTTTGCAGCAGAAGAATCAGATATAAGTTAATGGGGTTCTTCCGCTTAAAATGTTGAAACCGTCGATTTCTAATGCTATGCCCAATGAAATAGACGGTTCTAATGTTGTCACGGAACACGAAGAAAACAGCTTGGGAACTTGTTACCTACTAAAAGAAAACGACATATAAAAACGGAATGAGAGGAGTTACCTCCAGAAACAAGAGGTGTGTGTGTGTGTGTGTGTGTGTATAGATGGACGTATGGACGTATTGTGGTTTGATACTGCTAACATCGGAAAATATTAACCAAATACAGAGTCATTTTAGAGCTGCCGATTTATAGTTCAATAGGCGAACAAGGAAGTCATGCGGTGTCCACATTATATATTTTATAACTGAAGAATTATCACCGAAATGAGCTATTCATCAGGCAACAGTGAAGTAAAAAATGTTTTATTACTTATTCGTTCAATTTTATATCTACTTAATTATGACCAAGTACTAGGCCTAAGATAAACTTGATATAATAAAAGTGAACAGAATACTGCTTAACTATGACTTGTTTGGCACAAAGTGCAGGTCGTTACTACACACAATATTGATCCGAGCAGCTGTGAGTCAGCTGATGAGTGATGTATAGCTAGAAACTGCTTTAAAAATAATTGTTGAAATAATAATTATTATTAAGGCATATTTTATAATGATATTAAATATATTCAGCAGCTAACACATTTCAGAATAAATGCACGAACGAAGTTCTAACGCGAACACGTTCCACAATAAAGTAATTTATCAAGAATTATAGGCCATTCGCGTTCTCTCCTTTGGTACTGAATTATTATTTCCACTAGCAAAAGCGGCACTGTAGTTAAGCGCACGCCTTAAAAGGCCCAGTTATCAGTGCGTGAACTCTTCCTACGGTACTCTCTCGACTTTCATTCAAGGGCAAGAAATGTTTTTTTCATTTTTTATATGAAGAAAAATTTGACTCCTATACACAACAAATCCTTTCTTTGTTGAGCTTACTTTCTAGAAAAGATTCCGAACCGAACAATTGATGGTGGGTAAGTAATTGCGAATGCTACCAGTACCAATGGCGTTAGGTTGTTTCATCGGAAAGGAAACAGAGCGGAAAACTTGCAGCCTCCCTTAGGCAACGACAATTTGGAAATTGCCAGTTACAATCTAGACCTTAGAAGTTTCTATTCAAGGGTAAGAAATAGCGTAGATGTAGACAATACTGGAATCCGTTCTAACGATAACAAATCAATATTAATTATAACACCAAAAGAGAGTACATAACAAAAAAAGAGGAAGAAAAAAGGTTGAAATCAGTGAAAAGTTAATCCTATGCTTTAAAAAGCACCATGATGATTCATTCCCTTTAAACACTTCTCTTTTAAATGTTTCATGGATCATCTAACATCGTGCATCACAGCTGGGACAGTCAGGATTGATACAGACCATTGCACCGTCATTGTGCGAACTTAGGTCTTGTATCGAAGGCAGAAGAAGGGAAGGAGCTAAGGCACGAGAATTCAATTCGAGAATAATCTTTGGCACAAAATATGTGGCACTAGCAACGTGGATCTCATACTTAAACAGCTGTTTTTATTTTCAAATGAATTTGGATTTCCTTGATATTGAGTTCCATTGTTAGGTTATTGAAGGGGATGATAATGAAAAAACTATCGATTTTAAAATCGCCCGCTCGTGTATCGATTTATTTTAACATTTCGAATTTCCTTGATATTGAGGTCCAGTATAAGGTTATGGAAGATGCTAATTATGAAAAAAGTATCGATTTTCAAATCGCGCGCTTACGTGACTTATTATGACTGTTCATTATTAGGTTATCGAAAGAGTTATGATATGGCTTTTATTTTCAGGTGCTAAATATAAAAATCATATCTTGGCTTTTATTCACTATGAGAGAAAATAAGAGTTAATTTATATCCCTGTTTGTTACCAAATATAGGCAGCTCTAGTTAAAGGGGCTTTAAGACCCGCCATAAAACATTTAAAGTTTAAAACTTATTACTTCATTAAAGAATATTATTTTTTCAGTTCATTAGTTACTGAAAGAAGCTTAAAAGTACTAAGTTGTACTGCAGTAAGGAGAACAAAAGAAAAACCTAAGTAGGCCATTGGCCCAGAGCGCAGTATGGCTTGGAGAGGCGGGCAGACCACAAACAAGGAGATTGTGGCGGCGGTATGCTAGCTGGAATCTCAGCCACCGTTACTAACAGCGAAATAACCAACCGAGAAAAGGAAAACTCCATTTTCTTCCGCCCTGCGAAATACGTCCTTTAATATAAAAGAGAGTACAATAAGTCAGTCGATACAAGAACTTGCTTAACCACTCATCTTTCTTACGTTCTCAACATTACAGTTAATGTTTACAAGAAATAAAAAGTAGAAATGGTTTGTCTAATAGAATCAGAAGTCACAGACTCCTAGATCATACTTAGAGTAAGAACTTGTAAACCATACCTAACTAATACAGACCCTCTCAATTACTACTATACATCCCTTTGTACTCATTGAGATACAACAGTTATCTCCAAGAACCCTTCGTAGGGGTGAGAGATACCCTAACCGGAGCAACCCTTCAGATGCTCATAATTGTCAATGGCTTGTAGAACAGCATGATTTACATTCATTTCGGATATATAGATGGATATAAAAAATATGAGACATTTGAAAATAAAATTAAGCCTACTACTATACATACTTTCGATAAAGTGGAAATCATACCAAAAATATATTTATTTATATATGAATATTATGATATATTTTAAGATAAAAAAAATCTTTTGATTTTACATTGTCCGTTGAATCTACATGAATCATCTTCCTGTTAAAATCTGTAAACGGAGAACAATACCCATTAAATAAGAAGCAAAATTCGATTGCTTAATCATTACTGAAATATTAAGGGTAAGGATGAGATTCCTGTAAAAAATTGATTCCTTTAATAAAAATCTTTATTTTATAATCATCCTGAAGTATCTAATATTTAAGTACCAATTCAATACAGTCTCCGAAAATTAGATGCTTTAATAATTTATTGCGGGTAATTTACATTTTTTCAGAAATATCGCTTACGTTCAAAATAATAGGTGGAGTCTAAAGTAACCATAATTACAGATTAATTAAATAAAAATAATTAATTAACTAATTCTTCCTATAATTAATGATGCTTGTTTTATCGTTAATAATAAAAATAAACCAAGGGACAGTATACCTAATATAATACATTATAACAAAATCTGAGCGGTTAATCTCTTTTTTTGCCTAAATGTACCTTTTATTTATAAAAATAACAATGTTAATAAATGCTTTCCCATATTTATGGTTGCCCAAAGTAGTGTTGTTAATGAGCCGTAATGCTTGAGTTATTAATCATAGATTGAAAAGTTCGCATCAGTTTAACGAAAGATCTCAGCAATTATTAACAGCAACTTCACAAACCTTGTTCGAATAATAAATAAATTAATAAAGGTTTTTACAAGGATTGAAAAGGATAGTTTGAAAAAAAAGTGACATAAACTTAGGCCAGAAATGTAAGTATCCTTCAGGAAGTCCTCAATACCAAGATAGGTCATGATGAAAAAACATGGTGACGTTCATTTGAAATATAAGCACAGGTATATTATCATATTTTGAAATGTAGAGGAGGAAAGCTCACACACTGTATACCCAACGGTAGCAGTAAAATACAGTTATTTCAGTGAGCAAATTTTGACAGGTTTGCAGCATTTTATACTCACTAATCACGAGGAAGCACTTATATGAACAACTGTATTGCCTTTTCATATTTTTTAAGGTGATTGCATTGTTTGAGGAAAAGTTGACCAGTTATTGTAAGTTGCAGAAAGTTTTACTGCCTAGCTTTCACGGAGAGCTTGAACGGAACCATGCTTCCATAACGGCTTCGAAGAACATAATTCAAGTAGCATTGTCTGTCTATCGGCATTCACCATTGAAAGCTTTCTAGGCCGGCTAGCTTTTCTTTTACTTATTATTTCCATAAAGAAACAGTTTTTAAATCTGTCTGTGGTATAGTGGTTATCATATCTGGCTACAAACCATTGGGTTACGGATTCTATTCCTTGGAAACAGGATTTTTTTTTCTAAAGGATTAACTCTGCACCTAGTGAATAACGGAATAAAGAGTAAAGTGTATGTAAAGTGTAATGTAAACATATTACATGATAGATATCGTTTCTGTTAATGATTCTTAATCCTAGACAGGAATCTTTGGATTAACTCTGCATCTAGTGAATAATGGAATAAAGAGTAAAGTTCGTTTTAAAAAACAAAATAAAGTTAATGAGCTGACAACATATTAAGATGAACATATTACATGACCGATTCGTTAGATATCGTTTCTGTTAATGATTCTTAATCCTAGACAGGAATCTTTATGTTCTCACATTGTTTCTGGTACGATTCTATACATCTATGAATATATTTATTTTTAAATATTAAATACAATTAATACATTTTTTAGGTCTGACAATTTTCGATATGGTGAGGATTTTTCGTCTGGAGATAAAATGAGGAAGATATATTCATAAATAAAAAAAAGAAGACCGAAAGTTCCTCTATAAGTTGTCCTATTCCTATTATAAAGACAACATCCTGAATATCACGGAATACAAACAGCTTCATTAACATGAATAATCAGAGAGCCTCAAGATGAATTGTATACGTTAGCGAAAATATGTCTCCCAACCTCAGACGAATTTTCACAGAGAAGCAATCCAACTTTCCCGAACAATTACTGTACAATACTGTCTCCTTGGATAATTGATCACAGAACAAACTATAGGACGACAGAGTTCACCCGTAATCCGAAATAATTACAGAGAGTTACAAGATAAACAATGGAAGTACATCTGTATGGAAATCTGATTAACAGAGTCACGAACGAAAACAATTCTGCAGAGGGAGTTTGACATTGTCTGTTTATTTAATCCCCAAAGCAACATAGATCACATCCATTCAGAGTTCCACCCAAAAAGAAAACCAAATATTTTTTTAATTAATTTGGGAAAAACCGAAATACATATACATTCATTAGATTCTAGATTCTTATGTCCTTCTTCTTGCGTACCATTGTGCAAATAAATATATTCATATGCATTAATTATCAAACCCGTAGGTTTCCCATAAAAATATAATTATTATGCTAAATATGCCGACTATGCATAAAACTTCATTAAAATTTTAATTGACAAAAAAATTGTCCGTATATTACAAACAAACAGGAAGGATAATTATTAATTTGAAAAATAATAAGTAAATATATTGGACTTAGAAACCATAATAAATAAAACCGATATTTAGCAGGAACTATAAAAATTATGTAACCGTTTCAGAAAAATAATGTAGTGTATAATACTTACTAACTTCAGCATGAAAAATATATAATATTAATAATAACAAATATGAATCTCGTAACTGTGATTTTATTAACGCAAGAAAATTGCGTTTTTTTTTCTTGTTTTTTTTCTACAAATATTTCTTTTTTCCTCCTTTCTTCTCTTTCCTCCTTTTCCATATACCTTTCATTCTTTTAGAGTGAAGCGCTTTTCTTTCTTCAGTCCATTTATTGCCGGTGTGTTTTTCTTATCTCCCACAGGAACATTTATTTTCTTAATGTGTTTTCCAA
This sequence comes from Rhaphigaster nebulosa, assembly GCA_948150685.1. Classification (NCBI taxonomy): domain Eukaryota; kingdom Metazoa; phylum Arthropoda; class Insecta; order Hemiptera; family Pentatomidae; genus Rhaphigaster; species Rhaphigaster nebulosa. The sequence goes on along the minus strand of OX411311.1, from coordinate 93,348,810 downwards.
ATTCTTTGCTGTTTAAGCAGTTTCTATTGTTAATTGTATGTTTTTGGAGTTTTTATTTTATTTGAACCTCCTAGGCTGCAAGTTTTTTTTTTTAATTATGGCAAGCATCAAGTACTTAAAATGTACCGAAGTAATCAGAACTTAAATTTCTTTTTAGAAAACTATCATAACTAAAAGTTGAATATTCTGTTATACAATTTAAGTAAAATTTTAATAATTCAAAATTCCATTAGCAGTGGACCGGCCAGATAGACATATAATAGTATATCCAACACCAATTTCTTACGTCACAATTTTATTTACCTAATTTTGCCCCCATACTATTAAAAGATTAAACTCATTTATGAAAGAAGTTGTAAAATAATTTCATAGAAAAACATATATTTTTATATCATAAAAATTTATGTAAATGTTTACAATATACAAATATATGTTATAACTAGGGAGCGGATTCCTTAGCAACTGCCTATTTTGTTCATTCCCACATACCACCCAGATCAATTATCGAATCATGCATCTAGAATACTACAGGTTAAATTTTATAGTGCATATTTTTAAATATCTATTTGCAGAATAGCGCATAAAATTTAATCTGTAAATAATATTGTATGCATTTGCATAATTGAACGATTTTTACAAATACATATCGCATATTATTAGTACGTAAATGAATAAAAGGTAGTTAATGTTAATGAATAACAGCAAAAACAATCATGTATGTTGAATAGAAATGCTCCTAGCATTTTTAAAACATTATTATCTTTATTATGTAAATGTTCTTTATGTGTTTCTGTTACATAATTCCTTTGAGTTTAATCATCTTTTAATGTATTAGACGTACCTATGTTAAACATAGTTACCAAAAATTTGTACAAAATTACAAAAATACATAATACAAAATTTTGTAAAATTTTTCACGCAATAAAAGTACATATGCATTGGAAACTTAGCTAATGGCTTATTTTATTTATGTCCTAGTTAGTAATCCTTCAAATAAACAGTCCTTTTTTGTTTTCAATTTTAATTTTTTAGTGCATGAAACAAATTTATTTTGACATGTTTGACTGTATCATACTGTATATTATTTGCATATGTCAGCCTTTTTAGCTACATAATTTCATAGCATATTTTATGGCAGTATTTACTATGGGCTTCAACATTTTAAACCAAATTTACGATCTAAAAATAAATATATTTACCATAACTAAATTTTCATTCAACTCTAGACCAATTGACACACCTTAATAATTATTGGATTGAGTTTTATAAGTTCGTGGTGATCTCAGTGCATCCGTTTGAGTTCATTTTGCAAGCATAGACTATTTTATGCAATAATTTCGACTTAATATTTTGGTCATTATAGATTTTAGTCGAGCTTCATAATTCTACGCACAAGTTCATGGGTTTGGTAATGCATTGTAGGGAAGCATTTCCATTGAGAAGAGATAAATCAGAAATAATTACCGATACGGAGATGTTTAAATATACCCCGACGGAAGTAAAATTGTATGACTATGACGCTCTGCGACCGCTGAATAATATGAATATACAATCATTTTCAGGCTGATAATTAACCTGAACCGCCAGACATCTGCCACTAACAGATGTAGGTAACACCTGTCCAGCTCACTCTGGCACGAAATGCTGTATGCCCTATGATTAAATCCCTTGTTGTTCTGGAGAGTCTTCGGAATTCATCTTAAGTAATTACGACGAACCTATTACGAAATAAGACATGCGTTTGAATATAATAAAATTTCAGATTCATATTGCGATTGATACAATGGTATAGAAAGTTAATAACCAATAAGAAACAGAGAAATAATAATCATCAACATTATACAGAAATATTAATTCAAGGAAAAAATCAGAAAAGATGACAATATGAAATCTAATTTGTATAGATAGTGCATGGTGCAAAATTGGAAAATCTTGCGTCGGCTTGAACTCTTGGCGGGTACTGGATAATATTTGGGCAATTGTTGGTTTCAGCTAAATTTAACATGATTAATTTATAAAGTCAAGCATATAAAAATACTGTTTTGATACGAAATAAATTCTAATCATGTTTAGAGCATTTTTTGTAACAAGTTAGAGGTGAAAACATCTATAGAAATATTTATTTAAAGCAGCCGCGCAAATATTTTATCGTCCATGGACTAATGTAAGAATATCTTAAACGTAGAACACTTATTAGTTATCTAACCACAATCTTCAATTTATGCCAGAAAACCTTTTTGTGGTTTACATAAAATCATTTCAAAACTAATTATATTCTTGCTTTCAATTCCCAAAGAGGAAACTGTAAACAAGATCATACAATATTCAAGGTAACAAAAGTTAAAACTTGTTTAAAAATAGCTTTATTAAGTTGGTAATCTTTATTTTTAGAGATCTTTGTTAATGAACTAATTTGTCACAAAACAATAATTGAATATTAAAAAAGTCTTACTATTGTCAACGACCGCCTCTTAAATTAATTTTTATACACATTTTTTTTAAAAGAACTCTTAAATGAAGAGTCCACGGAAGAAAGGGGGAGAGTCACATTTTTTCTGAAGTTATACACATCAATATGTTCATATCGCACAGTAGAATAAGATGGTAAAAAGAAACAAACGGAAATATGGATGATCGGTTTGACCGAAGAAGGGAGGAGCTTTAAAAAACTTTAAATCTTTAGAACTTTAAAACTTGATTTTTTCGAAATTAATTATGGGTGACTCTCCTCTTTTTTCCATGGACTCTTCGTATGTAGACTCCTTAAGAGGTAAGGATTAGAAACATTTTACCAAATAATTAGTATTTTACATTCAATTCAATTCTAAAACTGGCTATATTACTCATTACAGCGTAGATTTATAGAGATTTAATATCTTGCAACCTTCATTTGTTTTTGTTTTTTTAATGTCTAAGAAAATGATAAAATTTACACTATTATTTCAAACTGAAAAGCACAAAGCACTAAAAATATTTCAATTACTGATTGACCAGAAATGAATAAAATAGTGAGAAAACCTATCACATTTTTCGAATAGTTTTCCATTGAAGTCAGGCAAGGCAGGCTTCCTATAGAGACTCAACTATTGTGATGGCACTGAAGTTGAATTCGTTTCATTGCCAGCATTCTCTATTGGCCTATCGGACACGGGCATGAAGCCTTTTAAATTCCTTGGGAGTCACAGGATCAAAACGTCGTTGTCATGTAACTTTCCCACAAGGAAAGGAAATAATCTTTATAACCACGTTATAATATTATTAAAACAATGTCTTAAACTAAAGACAGAAGAAAGTTACCAAAGATTGCCGGTGGTTAGTAGGCACATGGTTTACAACTACTTATTCAATTAATATATCAATTAAAATCAATAATTACATTATTTTTAAAAATTCTATTTCACAAGCTCTCGCGTTTATTGTTGCCATGTCAAGTTGAAGTTAGGATTAGGATATGTTCTATAACTGATATGCAACGAAAATCTTGCAGCACATCGCAATATTTGTGAAAATGTTCGACAAATCTGTGATGGGTTTCTTCATGGGCCTATGTTCATTCAGCAGCTATGTTATTGTTAAAGTAGAACGTCCTTGGAATATTGATAATAGGAATAAAAGCTGCCACATCATTAAACATCTATTAAATATAAGGGCTGAGTTTACAGATGATTTGTTGTGATATTTCATTGTTCAGTTTCAAAGCAGAAATGCAGTTTCAATAAGCAATGCGTAAATATCTGCGAGTCCTGCATAAAACCAATGTTCCTTGTTGACTGCCGTACTGTCTGCACGAATTTTTAACAAAGTGTTAATCTCACGCGGGATTTCATTTGTATATATAATGCATGATTGCAGCGCTAGCATTGATCCTTGATGTACCCCGGTATTTAACAGGCTTAAGATTTCTGAGCTCAGAAGTTTTAAATATATGTTTCTATAACTGTACCAGTCAATCTTAATATTACTAATACAACTTTCTAATGATAACTTTCAGAACAGAAGCCATGTCCAAAGTGGAGAGGTTATGCGTCATTCAGTTTGTGGCTGGCGGAGGGTGTTAAATATGTATGTGACTAAGACCCAGTCACGTAGAAGGTTGGTCATAGACCACATATAGCATACTTGATAGCAGGAAGCTGAAACGGAAGATGGTCTATTATGGAGGAAACAGAATCATCAGTCATGTTTAAATGCCCGTAATTTTTGACTGCGGGTATTTAAACATATCTCTGTGCCTAGAAATGTTTCGAAAGAACACAAATCAGTGATCAGTTTTAATAAGAAACAAAATCCATTCTTAAAGTACAAGAAAATCATCAAAACAAGAAGTAAGAGTACAGTTTAATATCTCCTGACGTAGTAAATAAGTATGTCAAAGATTTCTAAATTCAGTCGAAAAAAATCTCAGTAATATTTTCTCTACAGGTGCTTAAACAAATCCGAGCATTAAAGGACGAAGAAAAAATTTGAATGTAAAAGAGACCTTGAATGCGATAAGAAACATTTTCGTACATAATCGCATAGGTGAGTTTACTATAAAAAAGAACAGGTCTCAAACTTTCTACACCTTAAACAAAATATTTATGGACAAAACGGGATTGAATCCGGTGCTAAATTCATAGCTTTTCGAATGACTTTCTACAGAGAGCCGTTTGGAATGAGAATAAAATGAATTGGACGGAAATAGCTTTCACAGAATAGTCAGGTGAGAACCAATTGGTATGTTTTAAACTAGCAATAATTGAATTCAATTAAACAAACTAAAATATATTAAAAAACGGAAGAAAACATCAAATTTCTTGATTTTTATTTTTTTTTATTTTGTACGCAGGTATATTTCTTCCTACATGAATAATCTTTACATCCAACTTAGGGAAAACCTACTGGTTGTCAGGTTATACAAACCGCATCATCTACCAACAAGACAGGTGCTCCACTCTTATCCTGGTAGAGACAATCCCAGATTGGAAAAGTATACTTTAACAAATAAACTAAAATATTTTACATAGATAAATAAAAGATAATAATATTAGAAGCTATCTATAATCTTCATGCCTTTACGAAGCACAACCACAACTTAAAAAATTAAAATTTCTACAATGTTGAAATGTTTGTTAGTTACAATGTTTTACTTTCAGCCAGCAGTAACTTACCATAACTTAATATCAACTATGGACATTAAAAAAACAAATGTCCTACATATTCTTACAACAACCTATGAAATCAGTTGGAAGGAATCCGGTGTCACCAAAAACTTCAATTCACAAAAAATTTTAGACACCGTGTGCGACCGAGTGCCTCATATACCAGAACCATTATGTCTTGACAACTGATGCGGTCCGCTATACATTATAATAATCAGATGTATTTGGGTACCTTAATCCAAAATAACTGTTTACTCATCTTAATGTTTAAACTCTAGTTTAATATTTAAACAGACGCCAGATAAAACCTCAACAGGTGTAAAATATAAAGCTTGTTCACAGGGCGGTAATTCCTTATTAGGGATGCGGCAAGTTGGAGATGGAGTTCAATGACCCCGGAGAGAGGCAGACGTGAGATATGCTAATCCTTCACCGCTATTTTGGCTAATTACTAATTAAAGGGAATTGGAGCAATTAACATCCTAAAGAGTAGAGAAAACAATCCCCGGCTGCTTCGACTAATGGATCCGCTGGACGGAGAGGGGCTTCCCCGGACCGGCCGATAGGGTAGGTGTTTGGTGTTTGGGCAGCTGTTGGTGTAATTGGAAATATATGCCAAAGCCCTGGGTAAGTAAATTGACACTGAATAATCTCTTCGTTAAGCAGAAGATCTGGGGGTTAGCAAGAAGCGAAGATGATGATCCGGCCATGGATTAAAGGATATAGATGAGTATACGAGTGCTTTTTGTAATCGAAATGTAAAGTACAAAAACAAATTTGCAGAATAAGCAACAACGTAATCATTTGTGATAGAATTTACCAATTGCAATATAGCGCTTCTTAGAAAGAATAGTGTCCTATTTCAAAATTGGGAATTTCAGGGAACACAACTTTAAAGGTCTCATTTTAAAGGAAGAATAGGATTTGAAAGCTTGATTTTAGAGCGCTCTCTCTCGATCAGGTTTAAAGTTAAAGACAATAAACTATAGAAGTAAAAGGTACTTCATAAGTGCACTTAGTTTTTGTAGATAAATTCAAAAAGCTCACTTAGTTTTTGTAGATAAATTGAAAAAGCTATCTTGTAAAGATACGGATATTAAACACCAGCAAAGAATATTCAATAATCTAGATTGATGATCAAGAACTTTTCTAAGGTTTGTTTTGGAATAGAACCTATAATCGAATCGAGACAAGTCTACGAGATATGAGACATTAAGTTCGAACTGGATGATTGCAATTACGCTGGGATTTTTACTAAGGGTTCCGAACAATATAATTTGGGAAAAATTTGAAGGACTGATTATATCCTAAAAACAAAATAGATAAAATAGAAATAGAAACTTCCTGAAAAAAGCGGAGGTCTTTAAGGAGACAATAGTGTAAATCTATAAATCCACGATTATCACAAAATTCTGATCAGCAACTATGAAGGACATAACTAGAACATAAGCTATAATAAGCTTAAGAAATGGAATAGCAAGAGGTCTCTAGGTATCTGTATCGGCAATATAAATATACGATCAAACCAAATGCCAGTAGAAAATGTTCCAATATTCAGGAAATATTATTGAAGAAAACCTTTTTAGGTTTGGACGTGTTTTTAAGAAAGGAAACTAATCATCATGCCAGGATGACATATGAGGTTAAGATAGACTGGAGGCAGCCTAGAAAGGGAAGACCCCGAACAGCTGAGAGGAAGGAGTGAGAGAATGTTTAACAAAGAATGAAAGAGGAGAAAAGAACTAGTTGAGGATCGTGAAGCTTAGTCTGTATAAAAAAGCACCTCGCACTGCATAAACGAACAGAAATGAATATGAAGAAGATGATGTTAGATACTTCTGCTCATCGTAGCCATTATAGGTTTAAAAATATATTTAGTAAAAAAAAAAATCTGAGTTGTTAACTAATTTTCAATGAGTTGTTCAAATTGGTTTTCAGCCTGTGAAGTTTAGGTAAAACTGAACTTTGATAAATAATAATGAAATATTTACAAATTACTAGAGACCGGATTGTCGTGCAGTAAAAAATCAAAAATCGAGCAGCAAAAATTTAAATCGTAAAAAATCCTGAACTAAGTATTTTAATTTTAAATATTTTAGGTATTATATCATCTTCATCATTTACAAAATCATCATTTTGACGTGATACCATAAATCAAATAAATATGATTTTTCCATGTTTAAGGTATTATACGTAATACCCAAAACTTGCAAAATTTTGTTACACATACACAATTTTACACGTTCTGGTTTCTTAGTGTATGATTTTTCACGATATAAATTATTTTGTTTTTTTACTGCACGAATATCCGGTCTCAGTTTTAATCTGCCAAGGTTAATAATTACTAACAACGAAATAATAAAGAGGCATGCATTATTACTAAAATGAAATAAATTTAACAATATGCCTTATTTCATAGGCTACTTGGAATTCCACAAACTAACATTACTAGCGAAGTGCTGAAACATATAAATTGTTATCAATTTTAGAAAAGCAAGATATTTAAACATTTCTAAATATTTTAGAAGATATCAAAGACGGTCCTAGGTTTTAAGCAAATCAAAACAAAGCTTCTTACACAATCATTTTCATAGCCACCAAAACATGATAAAACGTAATTTATAATACCACAGTTAAACGTGAACAGGATTCCCAAAGGAAAATTAACAAAAACAAGGCTGAACAACAAATAAATCATTTAAGCTGCAAATTTTACCTAGAGGAAAGAAAGCATACAAATGTGTAATTATTTCGCAATAAAGCGATATAAATACGTAATAATCAAAATTGTTATAATGATGAAGAAAATTGTTTTTAATTGACAATCATAATCGTTCGTTCAAAATTACGACGCTGAAGGAATTATAAAACTCTTCTAAATAACCCTTCTAATACCTTGAAAAATACCTACAATAAAAAGTAAAATTACAACCTCAGCGCAATTAAAGTAAACTGCTTTAAAGTAGACGACGTTCCATGTACCTACTTTAATGGATTTTCTCTTATGAGCACGATTCATTTGCCATCTAGAACATTATTTATTCTGAAAAATTGTTGTAATGAATGGATCAAGTTTTTGAAACTTCTGAACAAGACTAATCATTCAGAAAGTTCACTAATGTAAAAGGTTACGACTTGATAAAATTTTACATCAGCTCTTAAATAACGCTGAATGATTATTCAAGGTACTAATTAATTTACTTCAAAATCACCTTATTATTTGAAACGAAATAGTCATATTTTAATTTTAAAGTATAATTTAACACCAATAATTCCTAACTTCTTCATAGAATCTTCATTGGTCAACGTTTCAGATTCTTGTCCATTTTCAAGTTTTCATATTCAAAAATACATTAAAAATAAGTGTCACTATTATCAAATCTTATATACATTATAGCCTATTATATTACAAAGAGTTCCTTTAAAATCTATAAATAATGCTAAAAATGAGAAAAAGTCAAATGTAGTTATATAATGGACATGACTTTAATTCTTACTAGGGATTGATAAATTATTTGCCACTTCTATAAATTTGTTTTATTGAAAACTAGTTTCGAATGCTATACATTCATCATCAGTTCAAGGCTTAAATGGATTATATCAAACAGAAAAGTTTGTACTGGTTTATTGAAAAGTTTTCTGTTTGATATAATCCATTTAAACCTTGAACTGAAGATTAATGTACAACATTCGAAACTAGTTTTCAATAAAACAAATTTATAGAAGTGGCAAATAATTTATCAATCCCTAAATAGATTGATCCTTCTATACCATCATGCGGATGTCAACTGATTAAATTCTTACAATCACTTTTCTATAACTACAATGCATATAAGGTTTGATAATAATGGCGCATATTTTTAATGTATTTCAGAATATGAAAAGGTCTTAAAAATGTACAAGAATCTGAAACGTTGATCAATGAAGAAGTTCATAAGTGTTAAACCTGTTCCGTGGAACAAAAAGGACCATTGTCCAAATCTTAGAGATTTCAATGACTGCACGAGCAGAATCAGGAAAGGGTATACATTAATTTTTAAACGAGCCATTGTGCTCCCATGGGACAGGGAAGGATAGTGTCCTTTCATGAAAATACAACGGCTATTTTAACAATTAATGTAAATCCTACGTCACTTTTATAGGAACAGAACTTATGCTAAGAAATAAATATATGATTATTATTAAACTCTTTATCGATGAAAAATTAATACTCACTTATTAAACGAAAAATATAACATTTTTTTAATTATAGAAATTTATTAAAAATTTAAAAACATCAACGAATTCTGATAAAAATGACCAATAAGTATTATTTCACAAGCTCAATTAAAACAATATTTTTATCAGAGAAGATCAAGACCCTCTGGGTTGTCGCGCCGAAAATATTTTTATCAAACATTATTTTTCATATAAACATGTCATCATTTTTATATTCTTGTTATATTAAAAATTGAATTTAAAAAAATTAATAGAATAAAGTTGAGACTATTAGAGAAAAATACTGATACATTTACCTACTTCTAGTATTTTGATACTAAACCTTGAAAAATAAAGAAAAAAATTTATTTCTCTAACTTCATAGTAGAGGATTGTAATTAAAAAAAAAAATCACAACCATTAAAGGTGAATGTTGAATCAAATCAAGAATAATTTTTAATTTTAGCGATGTCGGTAAGATACCTTATTTTATATCTTAGTGAAATGTCAACCAAAACCTACCAACAATTATAGAAAAGATTTATTTTTTGAACGGTTAATTTAAAAAAAAAATTAAAAATTTAACAATAAAAAAATATTATTTGAAAACAACAACTTGAACTTGACCATTCAAACCCTGCGTGTAACTGAGTTATCTTCTACTGAAGATGGATATTGTGCCTCCCCACACTTCCAAAAATAACAAAAAAAAAATAAAACAGCATCTTATATAACCAGTATCTTAACATCCTTATAATTAGTATCTTAGCATCCTATAACCAGTATATCATAACAACCAGACAATTTATTATCAATTTAATTCTTCTAAATTATAGCGTTCATCTGCAAATTAGTATAAAAAAAAAAACACTGCAAAAATAAGAAAAACATTTGATTATCATTATACAATTAGATAGATTTTTATCGTCTAAAATTCGATTAAAGATTTTTTTTGTAATTCAAGTTCCTGAAACAACTCCGCCACAAACCCCTAATGTTTCATGGAGAACTTAAGGGGAGGTATTGATAAATAGGGGACGACGACAACAGGGCCTGAGCTTTTTAGACTCAGGGTAACTTGAAATGTTTAAATTGAGTTATATCTAGGAGGAAAAGAGTAAGATATTGTCATAAAATTTTTTTTTTTATTTTCTATATCCTATACTTTAAATAGTGAGGAAGTAATAATGATCTTCACTATTAATGAATGTTTGAAAAACAATTTTTAAATCTTTGGGTTATGTCAATAACTATATCGTTATTACATAATCACAAATAATACAGGAAATAGATACTTTTAAGAACAACCACAAACCTTACTAACACCCAAATAGTAAACCTAAGCTTAATAACTAAGTACTACCAAATAATCAATGTCATTTACAAACATTTTTTACTCCATCCTTATCCTAATAATTATTGATATAAATATTTACGCACTATTAAATCCAAATAAAAAAGGAATAAAAAAAAAAAAAAAAACATTGTGGGATCGATTCGGCCCTCTCATGCACTGAAGAGTTGGAGTTGCTTGTAAGCAGTTGACAAGAGCCACTCCCTCTAAAACGATGATGATGTACTTAATGCAGCCACTTAGGCCACTTCAACTTTTTTTCCTTTCTCTAAAGAGCATAAATTTACCGAAAAATAATGTGAAAATCGTTAAGGGTTCTTTAATCATTCTGAAATTCCATATAGCATTATAAATAATAATATTATTATTTAACGATTGAAGCGTTAATGGACACCATTTTATTGTCAATACAATAAAGGTATGAATCCAAAAATTTATAGATAAATTAACTACTCATAATAATATTTTTATGATAATATTAATATCTGTAAAAACTTTAAAAAAGAGTAAGTAGGTACATATTAATTTTCAAACTGAGTAATTATACTTCTGATGATCAACATGACATTCAAAAACAAATTCTTTAAAACCGGATTTGCAATAGGTGTTGCAACGTTGAGGAACTGAAAGGTCAGGGAGTGATAAATCTCTGATAAGATTATCGGTCAGTTGAATGACCACAGTCGTAATGGCATTCCTTCACGATAGCTCCGCGGCACAAACGAATGATGGACATTGCTTGTCGGAATGATTAGATTAGGCGCCCAAACAAGATGGCTTTACCATTAATTGATATCGACTTAACAGACTAGTTATGATCATTATTGCCAACAACAAAAACATTTTTTTCTGAATAACCATCTGCTTGATCCTTGCAGACACGTCGATGCTTGTAAGAGACGCTCACCCTCCAGATGGTTCCGGCCGCCTAGAAGACCTTGTGATGTGATTCGGAGATAATCGAAGACAAGAATCCGAGGCAGAAGTACCCCAGGGAAGGTACGTCCTTCCAACAAAAGCGGGCGTATCCAATGGATTAGTGCCAGGTTTTCCTTCCGCTTGTTCGTGTGTGTGTGTATGTACATGCATACCTCAGTCCACACCTTGAAGGAGGTAGCATCCTCTTCTTCAATATGACGCAATAGTGTGTGAAATAAAAAGAATGGCAAAGGTATATTTTATATTTGCCCTTTATCCCTTTGAACTACACCCTGTCGTCACAACCACTTAACTAATTAAATAGATCGATAGGCTAATTGTTATTTAACACATACAATTTATGGTTATATCTACAGCATTATTAGTTATAAAAAATCAAATATCTTAACAAAAAAGGCCTATTAAGTGTAGTGTATACAATGAAATAATCCCTCGAAATAATATTTCTAATGAAGAATTTGACCCTTTTATAGCAGGCTTTGCCAATGTTCAGACGTGTTGAGGCTTTGAGTGTCCATCTCCATTTCGATTAGAAATTTCCAAATGCAATTCCTCTATTATGATTTCAATTTCATCGCTATTTATCATTCGAATATTAACCCTCTTTTACAGTAAATGACAATATCATTGAAGGAAAACCCTTTTTGGGTATAGAATAACATAACAAAATGTTTAAACGGACACTTATGAGAATAAATATGTTATTTAATTCTGCAAGTGACACGAAATAAACTTTATTTGTTCTATCCCCATTAACCGATGTAGGGCTATTAACCGGGTTCATTACGCTACTGCCGGTCCCATACAAACAGTGCGAACAAAAGCAGAGTCTCATTAGTTTTTCTATTAAGGCTGCTGGCGTGTGACCAGCGCCTGCTCGCCGTATGTCGCTCCCCTGGCCCACGGTCGCATATAATTTGAACACTTATATTGCCAGCTGATAAACGTTTCAAGAGATATTCAGCATATATATTTTATAAATGATATGCATACATGGGATGGAGAGCTGGAACAGTACAGAACTATAAGCTGTAGGGATTTACAGAACAGGCCTGAACATGGAAAAGGATATAATAATAATCTTTCATAAGAGCAAATATACAAGCAGAAGTTTGAGTTTCATCAATCAAGCTCAAAATGCCATCCAATTCACAATAAACGAAGCTAAGCAAAAAGAATTCGACAAGGCCATTATACTAAATAACACTTTAGTATCTTAAATTGCAGTTTTAATTTTTTTAATTAATCTATTGAAATTTAATCTGAGAATTTAAAAATTAAAGATACCGGGTACCAACAAGTTTTCTGGATTCTAAACTTAGTTTATTAAAATAATAAATTCATATTTAACTAAGACTGTCCTTGCAAATAAATTGTACTTTGCATAAAAATTTAATAATAAGTTAGCCGCGTATTCCAATACATCATTTAAAAGAAACATTTAAAAGTTGTAAGCAAACCTATGGAAGTGTAACACTGCTTTACATACTTTTTAATAAGTAGAGGTTCATTAATTTTTATGATAAAATGTTAAGAGAAATGAGTTGACATCTTTTTAAAAAGGATAAAGGGGTTTTAATTGTATCCCTTAAGCTAAATTTTATGTCAAAGGTTTCAAATTGAAAAAGGACGATCCAATAGGACATCTGGATAAATCAAAATTATGACTTTGATTACGAAAAAAAAGTGCATAATTTTTTTAATCATTAGAATTACCACCCAATTATCTTCCAAACATTCCTGTTGTTGACTAGAATCTTTTACCAATATTTTTTTCTGAAACGAAGACATAAATAAATAAATATTATGAAATATATAATTTCATCGATTAAAACCGTCTTTTGGACGTTTGGACCACTCGTATTGCATAATGATGATAATAATAACAATAATAACATAAACAAATATATAAATATCAAAACAGCTACTCAAGTTGGATATACAAGTACCGAGACACGGAGAGGGGTACAGCTCAAGGCCAGCCGGCAGCTGCACTCAACCGCCAAGAACATTGACTCACCACCTCACGCCTGTTTAGCAAGGGTACTTCCCTTACAATAGCCCTTCATTACATTATATACCAAAAGAAGAACCTTAAATTCACATTTTTCAGAGGCATACAGAGACAATTATAAATTAAGAAATAAGTAATTTACACTATACAATCCAGGTAACACGGAATAAAATAAATATCATATACTTATGAGACATTTATAAGAATATTAGACCTAGCAGTATTTTGATGAGATAAAAAAACTGAACGCTGTGATACATAGCGAGATGGCTATTTATCCTTAGTTGATTCATCGAGTTACAAGAATAAAGGAGGCCACTAGCCAATTACAATAACCACAACAAGGAAAGCATTTAAGTGTTCTTTTTTTCTTAATGAATCATCAATGTCTCAACAAGGCATACAGCTATAACAAAGCTTCATTAACTAAACTCTTCTTCATAAATTTCTACATAATCATTCCATTCATCATTTAATAATATTCCGCTAGTCCCATAAAAAAAAGGTAAGGTATTAACTTCGTCATGATCCGCGAAGTGAATCCACAATCAATGAAACACACTGCTCATAGATTCCGAAACATTCCGACTGCTGTAATAGAAAACTCTTTCTAAAATACGTTAAGAACCCTGCCTATTATTGAAAAAAAAATTGTACTCAATTGTATTATAAATTAAGTCGTCCCATAAGATTAAAAAAAGATGAAAGTGGGATGACCAAAATATGAGAAAACACTGAGAACTAAAGGAGTCTGGAAGCAAGATACCCGTTCTGGAAGAGCGACGGTACAGAAAACCACAAAGCTCAGAAAAAAGGAAAGTGTTAAGTGAGATGAAGTTTTCCCAAGGATAAGAAAGTAAGGATAAGAAACAGGTGCTTAAGGGGCTTCGGACGAGATCAACCGAGCGTCCTCTCAAATCTACCAACTCAATTCTGCAAGAATATTTCTTAAGCCTCAATGAAAACCTTTAGGGTAAGATTTAGGAAATAATTCAACGAAATTACCAGACCATCCCATAAGTAATGTCGGAATTTAATTGCGTGATATAAGGGGTATGAAAACATCAATGAAGCACGTTTAATCTAAAATGCAGTTACCATCTTGTTCTATAATAGTTTGCCATCATGAAACCAAATTTTGTATACCTTTTCTAAAAAAATCCTTTGGTTTTGAATTAAAGAAAGCCAAAACCTAGTTTTTCACTTCATCGAATGAATTCATGTTCCTGCCGCTTAATGAGTTCTGGAGATTGCGAAAAAGGTGATAAATCCGAAGGCGCTAAGTCTGCGGAGAATATGGTGGAGGAATAATTTCCCATTCAAAGTCCTTCAATTTTTGCACTGTTTGTTTTGCAATATGGGGCCTCGCATTGTCAAGGTGGAATAAAATGCCTCGTCTATTGACAAGTGAGAGGACATTTTTCCTCAATAGCCCGCTTCAAACGTTCCAGCTGATCACAATAAAGATCTTAGGTGATAGTTTGGTTAAGATCAAGGAATTCATGATGAAAGATTTCTTCCATATCCCACCTTTCATCATTACTTTTTACAGATGAAGTCCTTCTCTTGCTTCTGTTCTCGGTGTTTCTCCAGGAAACTACTGTCGCGACCGTATAACATTGCGATAGAAAACCCACTTTTCATCTCCAGCTACTATCCTGTTTAAATAACGTTCTTGATCTAAACGAGAGAGAAGAGAAAAACAAGTGTTCCCCTGTTGCAAATTAGAGACGCTTAACTCGTGAGGGGTCCACTTTCCCAATTTCGGTACCGCTTCCTATCAGTTGCAAATGACAGTAAAATGTGTCGATCAGGATTTTCTTTAAAAGTAGCCAACAGGAGTTCGTCATCAAGGTCTATTGATCAACCTGTCCGAGGCTGGTCTATAAATTTGCGGTTTCCCGCTCGAAAGTTTACAAACTCCCTCTCACTTGCCGTTCACTAATCACGTTTTTTCCATATATATGTACAAGTTTGCGATAATTTGAAGCAGCATTTTCTCCTTTAACGAATTCCCAAAACAAAACAAGGCGTAAGTGGTTTTTGGGGATATCCATTTTAACTGAAATTTTATCACAGACTAACTCACTTTCTCCAACAAAAGTATGATAATTAGAAGCTTACGTGATGCTATAATAAATAAAACATGTAAACATAACTAAATTGTAAAGGAGGGATTAGTAATATAAACATAAACAGACAAATTTTTAAAAACCGACATTACTTATTAGATGACCTGGATAAGATGTCCAAAATTTTATAATGATCAGACAGGAAAGAAGCTAACAGAAATATTTAATAGATATTATTATAATAGTATATAATTACATTAAAAAATAGGCCTACAACAAACCATGAAGAGTCCAGATAGCAGGCTAACTTCGGTAGTAACTCTGCTCCAATCGTCAGATTTATCTACTCAGTTATTGTCAAGTAATCGTTTTTTTAGAGTTGAGCGGACCAATCAGACAGGTAATATTTCCCATCCTCACTAAGCTCACTAATTTTCTTTCAAAAAATAATTTCAAAGTACCTAGCAAAGATTTGAACGGGGAACGTTCAGAAATCCCTTGGTTGCCTCGCTTTTCTAATAATAAAACATCAATTCATCATCACTAATAAAATGCACACTTACACAGCCTTACCGTTATTATATTTAGAATTATAGAGAATCCAGGAAATAGCTGGTGAAAGATTCCAAATAAACGATGGACAGTTAAATAGTAAATAAAGACTAGGAATAATTACTACGGATAGGTTTCCTCAAGTCTTCAAATTTTCATACTGATGCATATGATAATTTATCTGAATATAAGGAGATATAAGAAAGAAATCACTAGCACTGTTATGCAATCTGTAATAGAAATAATTACTAAAAATAGTGTAGAGGTGTATATAAACCCCCAATATGGTTTATAACACCAACCCAGTAATAAATGGAATGCTAATGATGTAGAATACGGTTGTTAATACACGATGAGCCTATAATTTTTTAAAAAATACAATTATGAATTATACTTGTAGGTTTTAAACTAAGATATTATGAGTATAACAGCCATAGCTAAAACAAACATTACAGATAGTTTGCCTGGATAATAAAAAAATTTATGGCCCTCCTCCAGGGTAGCAGCAGTTATGACTAGGAGAGTGGACATGTTCTCACCCACGCTTATTAAAATACCATCGAGTATGGGAAAGGAAATGACACATCTTGTACAGGAAGACAGTCGTGCTGGAGTCTAAGCAATGTGGCGCCCGCTGGACAAGCAATTTTTGCATTTTGTCTTAATAGTGTTGTACACATTAATAGACCAAGACACAAAACAGCAAAATTATTGCAATTTATTCAAAACTAGACGCCTTTGCCTGATTAGTTTAAAAATCTCAGAAAAAGTGTTGAATATAAGAGACGAATAAAAAAAAAGCTGTATTTATATCAAAACCAAGTTCGGAACATTGGAGAGGCTTACAAGGAGCATAACCCATCTCCAAATAATACAACAAAATAGACCTAATTATAAATAACTAAATTACTTTTATACAGGAATATCTTATTATTGTTAGAGGAAGAAGTCTCGGTGTTAGACCTCAGCTCATTGGAATCCTGGCCAGCTTACAAAGCCTTGTCAGAAAATTGGAGGTTATCCTAGATTCAGTTGCCTGTGTTGACGGACGTCTGGTCTAGCCTAGTCCTGAAATTAGTCAGGGAATATATTGGGTTGTAACTCAAACAAAATTATCTCTTAAGAATACAAAAGAGTCGAAAATCAGATGAATCAAGTCATAGTCACTGGTTACAATAATCTGTGTACAGTTGTCAATTGATTAAATAAGTTAATGAAAATAATAGCCTAGCAATAAATTAACAGAGCTATTAAGTATATTCCATAGCAATTAAGATTCAGAAAAAAAGGAAAAAATCAATGTACTTAAATAAAACAAAAAAAAAATACCGATAATATTAGGTACATCATAAAGTACAAAACCTCAAAATTAATGGATTGTTACTTATCATAACTATAAATATTTCGTTTTTTTTTTTTTTTTTAATATAATCGCTCTACTTATTCTAAACAATAAATTATTATACAATTTCCAAGAATATCTACAAGGAAATATTAATGACCATAAACAGCAGGGAATATTTTGAATAGAATTGCAGAGGTATGTTGGAAGGTATATACGATTAAGGTTTATATCGATACCTTAATACACAATAGTTCAAAGTCTATTTTACAAAGTTATGGGAAACTCCAAAACAAAGTATCAAATGCATGTTTCGATATCACTTAACTATTTTTGTGTGGATGTTAATGGCTTTTCAGGTATAATAGACCGATAAGTGGACTTGGAATGGAAGGAAAACTTCACAAGGAATAAAGTGATATAAAAATGTTAAAATTGAACAAAATGGATTTGGGGACAATTCTGCATCAAAGTATCGGATGTAGCTTATTCTGTGTAGGTAACTAAACAATATTTTATTCCACTATGCTAATTATTTTTTTTATTATTATTCATCATAAAATTATGGTACATATTTTTGATAGTAAAAGGTTTACTGAGAGAGAAGCCATCATTTCACAAGTTTGTAAAGACTCACATCAAGAGCATAAAATAAGGTCACTTCAGACTTCCAGGCTTTCTCGCAACACAGGAAATGTAATGCCAGCTGGTTTCTTTTTTTTCCGCAGAAAAATATCTTCGACCCGGAAAGTACACAGGTTGCATACAGAAGGCCTTGGCCTCCATGGGGCTTTTTCTTTTGCGGAGGATTTACGAGAAGTGAATATCCCACGGGAAGTATTGAATATCTTCCTCGGGAGAAAAAAGTACTCGGGAGGAGCTAGGCTCTGCGCTGTACCATACCCATACCAACCAAGTTTGATCTCGGGTATATTCTTTATGAAGCAATTTGGAATAACGGTCAACTCTTGAGGGAGAATACCTTCTCGCCTACTTCTGTCAAGAGCACAACACCCTAGCGGTTAGCATGGGATCATGGAACTGTCCCTCTGACAAGCAGTCCATTGATGAAATACATAAAACACTAAAATAACAAAAATAATTTCGTTCCATCGTAAATCAATTGTTCACATATAGCATATTCTGGTACAATTTAAAAGGGACATAATAATGATTGTTTTATATAAGAATCATCTTTAAGACACAATAGTTTTAAAGATACTTGATTCTTGAGTGCCCAGCGACGAATTCTTATTTTAATACGAATCGAAATAGCCTGTGCTACTTCCTATCATAAATTGTAACAATGCTTATCCCATTTATTTTTATACTTTTCAACATCATAAGGCAGGCAAAAACGATCAATTAAAACTTTGGCAAAAAGAAAAGTATATTCAAATAGTTGCTTTTGAAAAAACCTTGGTCGATGTTGTATACGTAAGTACGTTTCCCTTTAACTTAACCTTATCCTTCATCTGCTGAAACAACGTCATAATTCGAAAATCATGATCTTTGAATTAATCGTGAGATAAGACGTTGTTGCAGCAAATGAGCGATATGTTAATTCCAAAGGTAAATGACTGATTTTCATAAATTAAAAAAATAAACATCATTTATTGTTTCTTTAAATATAATATATAAAAATGTATTTATGAACATATTGTAAAACACCAATGAATTCTAACAAAAATGCTTAATAAGTTCAGTAGTTAAAGGGAGAAAGAGAATTCGAAAATAAAGAAGCGGTTTACAGTAATTTTTAGAGATCCTGAACATATGAAGATAAACGTATGTATGTATTCTGATGTTGTTTTTCTTTTTTTTTAATAGATTGGCAGGAAGTCAACATAATATAAAAAAACATTAAATCAGTTTTTACACAAATCGAAAAAAACAAAACTGATAACAGGGGCTAAAGATCAATTTTCAGTAACTCTAAAATTATAGCCATACAATTTATTGGACTAAAATAACTTTTAAAAAATTAGGAGTTTTAACAAATACTTCTTTACCCGGTGTAATGGTGTCCCCTCGTCCCCTCCCCCTTGAAACTATTTATGCATGTATGAGATCTTAAAACACTTTTTTCTACAGACCACAATACTCCCTTCACCTTGGATAGTCAAAGAAGTAAAATTAAACAAAGGAAGCAATCCAATGAATAGTCTAAGTTAGAAGATCCCGGGACCATCTTTTTTTCCACATGGCTTCGAGGATGGCCAGCAATTGGGAATAAATATTGGACAGGGGAAGGAGGGGAGGGGTGGTGTAGCATAGCATTTACAACAAATGGTGGATTAAGATCTGTATGGAATATTATATTTTATTTTCAGATAAAATAAATGAAGTCAGTACTTCAGGATAAAAATTTAAAAAACTTTGCTATAACTTTTTTACTTTGGAGGTAACATTAATAACTGTTCACCACTAACTGACACCAAGGCCAGGAGCAAGTGCCAACTCATCGCAACGAAGGCCTTTCCAGTGAGTCACAAAAATGCAAGCGGGTTACCTTTCAAGGGGCCTCAGCCGGCAATGGCATTTCATGGCGATAAAATTAACCACAAAAGTAATTACCAAATTAATTATCCTATGTCACACTTTCTTATGTACGTTACGCTATCGGCAAGGCCTTTAAAAAAAAATAATTTATTTAATGAATTTCTGTCTTTTTTAGATTGTAATTAATATTTTTTATGTTTCCTTCTATAAAACATTAGTAATCCTAAATCAAGCATTATTGCGATTTGAAACATTACATTTGTTTGGAACACACAATAAAATTACTATTTTTAATACTATTTCAAGGATGACTAGATGGGATCCCTCATCCAATTCCTTTTCAGTCAAGTCGTTTTACCCAGGAACCACATCTCTTGTATAATTCTTTTAAGACGTGATTTCTCACGTAGATAGAGTCCATATTTATTATCCGTTTACTCTTTAACAGAAATCGGCTTAAGTTCTTCTGATTGAAAAATGTATATTCTTTATAGATGAAACTTTTTGTTGTTATAACGTGTTTCGAAAATAGTTTAATCAGCGTCCACATTAAAGTAACCGACATGTTTTAAGAGAAGACATCTTACGAAAAATTTCATACAATATCCGGTTAAATTAAAATATATAAATTGAAATTGATTTTTTTAGTGTGTACTATTCCAAGGTATGTTATAGAATACTTAGGCATTTAAGAAGTTTTAAGCACAATTGCGTTCCATAACTGATCAACAATCCATGGAACTAAATAGTGTTGGCATTCTTTGAGTTTAATTCCCTATAAGCGACTTATATACTGGAAACTACCTTCTCCTCGGGTCATCCACTATCCTTACCTTAGGCAATGACCCCGTGCAACATCAATGACGTCCCATTCTACCATTGTTGCCAGGGTCACCTTTCTTAGAGCAGGGAACGGTACCGCCCCAGCGAGCTTCAACTGTCTACACTTTTTTTCTTGTCCTAGGTCCAAAGAGAGAGGAGAACTACAGAGGGAGCAGAAAAAAACCCAAACAGCAGAAAAAACTATGAATTGTTAAAGATAAAAATAAATCTATAAGAAGAGAATGGTTCTGCACGAGAAATAGTTATTCAAAGCTCACGTTGAATTTCTAATGAGGGATGTGGTATTAACATATGGGTATCATCCATGCTCGATTCACAATAATCTCCACCATGCCAGAGTAAAACCATGATCAGCTGATTAGAAAAACCCGGGTGATTTATGCATCAAGAGATGAACCTCCCTCCGTGATGCCAGCCCGGCACGGAGCTCCTAATATACAGTTCCAGATTTCACTTCAATCAAGGTGTTCCAAACTTAGAACCAGTAATGGCGCAGAATGAGAGAGAGGTGGATGGGAAGCAAGAAGGAAAAAAAAATGAGGTCTGGCATTACAACGTAATTGCCGCGAAGTTGAGGGCGAGGAGAAAGAATCGCCGTGGAGGACGGAGCGGCCTTGACTCCGTCATATCTCCGTTCGTGTGTGGCGTCTTCTGGGCCAGGGGCAGTCCAAACTATAACAAGAAGGGCATGTAATTGCTCTGACATTATATTTCTATTTTAACAATTTTTGATATATTTTACATTCAATCAGGAATTCTACGGAATCAAAAAAAGTGGCAAAAGTAGCATCAGAGATCATCAATAGCTCCAGTTAGAAATTATAAAAAATATAACAATAATAAACCGTGGCATATCACCTGAAGGACTGAGACCCTAATCTGTTGTTTGCGCATCAGTCGCCGGTAAGAAGAGGTATATGTTATAAAATAAATTTCTTTATTTGTTTTCAGGCGAGCTCATATAAATAGAGTTGAGTTTTCATATGATATATAAATATATATATGTATACATGTACATATATTTATATTATCAATTATGCGTCATACGTAAACTAATGCATTATAAATACAAATGTTAAAAGGTTTGATATAGAAATAAATAAGATAAACTTCCATAACCAAAATAAAAATAACACTTATTATGCTTAAAATAAAGCATATCATACTTAAAACTTAACATAAAGCTATTGGACGGACAAAAAAAAGTTTCTTAATTATAGACAACATTCGACAAGTAGCAAATCAAATCATTATATTTGTTTTTATTTTCTATTTGTAATATTTTTTCTATTTTAATTTTATATTCAGAATTATTATCAATATATCGACGCCATTTTTTTAATAAGGCTTAAGCCCCAAAAATTCGATAAATTTAGGTTTCAATTTATTATGGGTCGTAAACACAGCTTCTATCGTTTCTCGCTAACAATATACCGAGAAAAAAAAATTAAAATGGTCTAAAAATATTGATGACGTAAGCACCAAATATTGAAAACTGACAAAAATATTGACAACTCTCGTCACGCTGATCTGGCTTTGACCAGCCCTAGAAGCCTTAAAATATATTGTAATTATAGAAATTTTGCCACTTAAATAAACTCCTACTGTACACAACAAAAAATAAAATTGAAAAAAAAAATATATTGTTATTTGCGAAAAAAAAGTTTCATGTGTTTTCTGTAAAGTTTGGTAAATGGCACTTACGCTATTTTCAAAAAACGACGTCGCTATTTACTTAAATATTTATTTCTAGAAGCGGTATATATAGGTTTGGTATATGTTATATGTCAAGAATAAATCGCTACCTAATTTTATTATTGTTATTTAAGTACCTTATCATTAGGCTAGCCGTTCCTGACCTAATCACAATAATAATAAAATAAAAAATAAAATCCATTTTTCTATAGGCGCTAAACTCGTAGTCAGTGGCGCTAGTCCCCATCAAGAATAAGATCATATATGGATATTGAATTACGAGAACCAAAAATAAGAGGGTTTCCACCTTATGCCATACTTCACAAATATTAGAGAGAAAAAAAACTTTATTTAAAAGTGCTACGAAACTATATTGAGTAGGTACGTGCACTATTACCTATTACTATACCTATACCTATTAATTTACTACATACATAATATTTTGTTTTCTTTTCATTCTAAATAATTATAATGCAGTATTGTTGTCTTCGCCAAATTATAATACATTTCTTTCTTTGTTTTTTATATTATTTCCTATTTTATATTATTTTGGTCTTCCCGCTACAGCCTCATCCCACCCACTTTTCTCTTTTCCATTGATACTTCAAATTATTTCACTTAATATAATACTTTTACATAAATGCAAATATTAAAAAGCTAATCAAATGATGAAATTTCAATTTCACATACATAGTGACAGTAGGTATCAAAGTAGGTACAAAAAAAAACAGGATGATGAAGACTAATAACGATAGTAATAAATAATGGATAAATCGATAGGATTAATTTAATAATGGGCTTAATTAAAAATCACTCCACTTCTTTAATACTTTGATTCAAAACTTCATAAAAACACCAGTTTTTTTTTAAGATAAATTTTATTTATTAATTTTTTATTGTGGTTATATCTAAGATAATCCAAACCAATGAGATAATTGATACAGATGCAACAAGGAATAAAAATAATACGTAACTACAATTTATTGATCAATAAAAACGAAATCAGATCATACAAATATCTTAAGCATCTAACATAAAACAGAATCTTGACAGGACTTCTATTAAAAAAAGTCATCTCCTTTTTAACGATCCTAGGAATTTCCCTGAATTAAATTAAACCGAAAAGAAAAATAACTTTTCTTATACAACTTTCGGTCTGCTCCAATTTTAACTAAACTAATATAAGACTATAATAAAATAATACCAAGCAAACCTGTTCCATCTTTAATGATAATTTGAACAAACATCAAGTCACTGATTGATTTGGATTAGTTTAGAAATAACCACAATAAAACATAAGGAAACAAAAATTAATTCTAAAAAAACTGGTCTTTTAACAAAGTTTAAATTGAAAGACTAACGAAGAGGTTATTTTTATTTAAATCCATTATTTAAATTAGCACCATCGGTTAAGCACGAAAAAAAAAAATTTTAAAATTAAGAAACATTCTGTCCTATGTTTGCTTTCTTAACTACTAGAACTCCGATAAAGCTAGATCATTTAATTTCCAGGATATTTTAGCGATAAAACGCGAAAAATATGACAGAAAAACAAACATGTTGCGGTATTTTATAAAACAACCATAAATATGCATGAAAAAATGGTAACATAAATATTTTATCCTGATTTAAAAAATATTCCACTTCGAATCTGACCTTGCCATAGACATATCCTGAGAACTAGAGGAGAAATGTAATGACACCAGTCACGCAAGACAGTAAGTGTGCAATATTTTGAATTGAAAAGAAAATTAAGTATAATAGAAGTAAATAAAAATTTATATATTTTGACAATGTCTCAACGAGATGATGATACAGTTCTATTTACCCAAACAACAAGATTTCTTCGTAATTTGTTCAAGATGATTAAACAAAAGGATGCATTTTGAACGCCAACGCCTCTGCATCTGAACAAATGTTCTCGAACACCATCGTTTTCACTATAAAACCATTGAATAGGATGAAATTTTACGCCACCGTAAATATAGGAGAATGAGGTGGGGAAAAAAATATGGAAAAATCGACAACAATGAAAAAATCTCTTTTAACTCTAGTGTATTCAGATAACTCAAAATTTTAAAACATCTGTGACACCAATTCTCCTAATTCCTATATTAAATGGTTGAATTATGAACTAAAAATTAAAAACAGGTCCATAGCTAGGCGACCTCGAATTTTTTTTTGCGCTTTTTCATGCACTCAATCGAGTAACTGAAATCCGATAAGATTTTTTATCTTCTATTCGGAACTCTGATAAGTGGCAGGTTCATAACTTCTTTAGAACTAAAGAATTATTGATTGTTGATTGTAACGAATTATTTAAAATTAATTCAAAGATATTTTTCACCAAAAGCAAGCCAATAGTCATCGGACAGTGGGGCATGGACGGAATAAGACAGAGCATTTGTCCGCCCAGAGCCCATGGGCTAATTAGGAGTGTGCGGTTTTTCCACGTGCAAATAAGAGGGGGTTTCCATGGAAACTTCCAACAGGTGATGTGGACTTCGAGAACAATCTACGCTCCGCCATGTTCTCTGATGAATTATTTATAGCAGTTACACATCAGAGTTATCATCAGTTAACATAAAATCAACGTATGACTGAATCATACTGACTGAATTGATATTGAATATCAAACTGGCAAACCTTCAGAAAAAATAAATAAATAAATAAATAAATATATATATATATATATATATATATATATATATATATATATATATA
This sequence comes from Rhaphigaster nebulosa, assembly GCA_948150685.1. Classification (NCBI taxonomy): domain Eukaryota; kingdom Metazoa; phylum Arthropoda; class Insecta; order Hemiptera; family Pentatomidae; genus Rhaphigaster; species Rhaphigaster nebulosa. The sequence goes on along the minus strand of OX411311.1, from coordinate 93,323,435 downwards.
TATATATATATATATACATATATACATCTACACACACATATTTACATTAGAATATTGTATAAATACAAAAATGTTCTTTAAAGTAAGATTAACCTCCTTTTGAGGGTATGCAACCTTTTAAATAAAATAAAATAATTTATTTCTAAATATAATAAAAATAAGTTGATCCTCAATGTGTATGCAACATTGTACTTAGTAGGTATATAAAAAAAACTATGTACTTATTTAATATAATTATTATAATTTTTGACTTTCATAACATTTAAAGGCATATAAATACTATCATTATAGGCACTATCAAAGGTAGAGGAAGTATGGGTATTCGGGGGAAAAAAAAATAGTTTTCAAAATCTCATATAATTAATGGGTTAAAGTACCCTCTGAATCCAAATAATTATCTTCGAAATGTGTTCTCTTTTTTCGCTTGTAATGAAAGCCTTTCGCACTCCTTAGCAAATGAATTTTCTTACAAAAAACTTTAAGTATGGATGGGTATAGATGGAATGAAGATACCATTGTAGGCAGTTAATTATTATAATCCTTGATAAAACTATAACTTGTGTAAATCCATAGCTAAGTTTAAGAAACTTAAGCGGTTAAGCTCAATAACTTAATATAAATAAACTGCATACGTATGGTCGACTCCTCGTAGAGTATCGAAAAAACATCTGTAAAAATATTTTGTCTGGATCATATCGTTATTATTGTTTACAACTTCATCTTAAATTTATTTTTCAGAAATAATTTGAACGTAAAGAAAAGAAGTTAAGAAGGATACTGCCTCTCACGATGATGGTGGTTATTTTAACAAAAAAAGTGTCGCCTCAAAAATCTTCTCTTATCATCTACTTATTGTTATTTCCCATTTCTGAACTGAATTGGACAAAATATGTTATATCTTAATAAAGTAAGAAAGTCATAAATAATATAAAAAGTTGCATTTTTTTTTATACTATAAACTTATGATGTCATAGAACATATGGATTGAGGTTGGCTCGTATTTTTGAAAATTGAAATACATCGGTTAAAAAAGAAAATACATTTTATAAAGAAAAAAATAAATAAATCATCAGTGCAATTTATTAGTTGAAAGAGAATGTACATTACACGAACTTTTTTTTTTAGCAATAAATTTGCAATGGGCATACTTTTTTTGTTTACTAACGATTGATTAAATTTTGTTCAAGCCTGCGAAATTCTTAAGATGAAGTCAGATTTTCTCGCATTTTTAGGTCACCCTTTTCCAAAAATATGTTCCAAGTAAATAAAACAATAAAAAAAATATGCTATATAACAGCAAATATTAACAGAAGGCGTGACAGATATAAATAATGAGAATTCCATTTAAACTATAACAGTACAACTACAAAGAGCTGCGAAAGAATGCAGGAGCCCAGTTTTCACAACGGAACTGCAGCCTTTGTCGTCCTATTTCCAACAATTTAGCAGACCATTCGTCATAATAACTAAAAACTGCTCAAACGACGGATTGTTTTACTAACTCAAGGTTTCAAATATACAGGCTCGATTATTACTGATTTATACTAACATTATTACTATTATATTTTGAACAAAAAACAGTAAATATACTGGATTGAGCAAAGATTGTCATCATTTGACAAATAAACTTGCAGACAATGTTTTCATTCTTATAAACACCGTGTGAAAAAATAATAAATTTTATAATAATATTTCCACTTTAGTGACTAAATCAACAAACACTAAACCATTTAAAAAATAAAATAAATATTTTTCTTTAATATGATTTTATACTTTCAGGTTTTTTTTTAATTAAATTTTAAATACTTTTTTTTATAATAATCAAATGAAATATCTGATGTGGACAACACATGACTTCCTTGTGCGCCTATTAAACTATAAATCGCTGGCTCAAAAAGTGATCCTGCATTTGGTTACTAGTTTCCGAAGATTGCAGTATCTTAAAAACGATACTCGGCGTCGCGACATCCTATTAACACACACACACACACACACACAAATGGGGAGAAAAACCAGTTTTTTACACTCAATTTTAACACTTAAAACAAGTAATAAAAATGTTTAATTGGATTGGAAACCAAACTGTGTTTATAACCTTTATTGCCGAAACATATGATTTATGTATTTAATTTAAATATAATTTTTGGTGTAAGCTTATTATGACCTTCAAGTAAAGTACCCTTTCCGGCTCACCAATTTGAACCAAAATATACTAAATACATTTATATCGATATAAAAGACCTATTTATCAAATTTGAGATGTTTTACATTATATTATAATATAATTTTTGGTGAAAATAATATGACCTACAAGTAAAGTACCGTTTCCGGTTTTCCAATTTAGACCAAAATCTAGTATGTTATTTAGATCAATATATAAGTTATAAATACTTAATTTGAGAAGTTTTGCGTAGTATTTTAATGTAATTTTTGATGGAAATCAATTATGACCTTCAAGTAAAGTACCACTTCCGGTGATCAAGCAGTAACCAAAAAGGGAGGTTCACAACTAAATTTTAAAGCAATCCTAAATACAAAATTTCAACTTTCTACGGCTAACAGTTTTTGAGTTATGCGAGATACGAACGTACGTACGAACGTCCGTACACACAGACGCCACGACGAAACTAGTCAAAATGGATTCAGGGATGGTAATCAAAATGGATATTTCCGTTGAAATTTGAAAACCGAAAATTTTCGCGATTACAATACTTCCTTTACTTCGTACAAGGAAGTTAAAAACAAGACAATTTAGTTTTAAATAAATTATACCAACCTGAAAAGTATATTTGTGCAAAATTAGAAATACGAAGAAAATTAGATTTTAATATTAAAACCAGTCTTGTTGAATGCGTTGCAACGACCAGAGCGTTGCAAATTCAATTTACGAATTCAAATTAATATTAAAAGCCACAAAATGAACTTCGCAACGAAAAGTACGACAATCTAAAATACTGTATACATATAGTGTATACAATACTATTTACATATATGGGCCAAGGAATGCACAAACTTATGGCTGTACATCACGAGCAATAATCTTGTAAATGCTACTTAAAAAAAGCGCTTTCTTTGCCTCTCCCACTCCCCCTCCCCCAAAAAAAAATATTAAACAAAAAATATCTTGGTAACCTTTCGGGACTTAACAAAAAGACTACACAAGAATAGAGCTAACAATACTCTTCTAACGTATCCTAGTCGGTAAATTGGGCAGTACCCAGGGCAGGTGTGTTACAACCCCCAGGTAGCAAACGCAAGCTTCATTCATTAATTTGTGGGCTTGTTCAAGAAACTCAACCGATATGATTCATAATTTAAATAAAACATGGACCGTAAACTTTAACATGATCTCACAGGACGCATGCCATAAGGAAGACTTGTAGAACGAAAGTAATAAAGGGCTCTCAAGCCAAGATGTGATGAGTAGAAAACTGTAAATTTCAACCATTCCATAATTGAACGGTATAAATCTACCAGTTCATTTAAATTAATAAAATATTTTAAAATCTTTAATACATAAGGCAGATCGAGGCAGATAAATAATCGATATTTATTTGTAAATCTTTATCAATTTATATGTCTACTTTAATTAAACAAATATATATATTTTTTGAATTGTCATTTAATCGCTATAGCCAACACCAACTTGAAAATAATACGCACTTTTTCAATTCATTTCCTATGGAACCTCAGGACATGCCATGAGCTCAAATAAAAAAAAAAAAAAAATGCGGTTTGGAAAACGAAACAAAAAAAATCATCGTCAAACAATAAATCCAGAAAAACAAAATTGATAAGCCAATTTCACAGTTATGTTTGTTGTGATATGCAGATGAATTCCCATTTTTTGTTGATTTCTCGCATAGATATTGTCAAAAAAATTTTAAACTCTCCTCTTTCCCGCATGTGAGAATCTTCCTCATAAATATTAAATATGGAAATATAAATCCAAATTTTTGAATTAAAAAAGATCATATTTCATTTACAGATAAATGTAAAAACGAATGAATTTCAAGTTATTTAATTAACGCAATAAAATTTGTCCATTAGAATCACTATTAAAAATAGTTTCGATGGTCTTGATCTAACATAATAGTGTTTAAACAATAACAATTTTTGTTAATATATATTTAATCAATAAAATGATGGAATTCCGATAGACGGATTTTGAATAAACAGAACTAAGTATATTTTAACATTAAAAAGTAAATAATTAAAATGCTATTATTTAGAATCCACAACTATATTTTTATTCTTTAAATCTATTCGCAAGATTTTCATTAATCTAAATATATATTTCATGAGCGTTTTATTATCAACAAATAGCATTTATATAACCATAAAAGGAATAAAATGTGAGCTAAAGATGAATTACCATGAGGTGAGCCTGAATGTAGTACTCTAAACTGTACCGTATATTGAAAGGTCAATATCTGATATAAGGATGTACTATTTCATTCATGAAATTCTTCTGTGTTCTCTCGATCTTGATACCCGAATCATACGGTTCATTTCAAAATATACTTAAAATAATAAAGATATTATTAAATTAACATATAACATTAAAATGTACAACAATTTTAAGGATTCTATTTCACTATTTAAAGGATCCATGAGAGGGGATAATTTCAATACTACTATCCAGCCCCTAATTGCAAGGGTGACATAGGAACCTGTTCCAACAATAGTGTGGAAATCGTGCGGATATCCGGTTGGAATTGTTTATGAACGTTTTAATCAGGAGTACAAATTAACAAAACATTGTTGTTTTGCTGGTAATAATCAGCACGTAGAGAATATATTACACGCATATAATTTATTCATAACTTGCTAATTTAAAATTATTTTTAAAGTTAATGGTTATTCGCAGTAATTAGACCCGTTTTGACCGTTTGAGATATGAATCAACAACATATAATAACAATGGAAGGGCTACACACTTGTAATAAAATATGTAAGTTCTTAATATGTGGTAAGTTCTTAATCATTTTTGTGGAAAGAAAAAAAAAAAAAAATATATATATATATATATATATATATATATATATATATATATATATATATATATATATATATATATATATATATATATATATATATATATATATATATATAACCACCCTTTAACGTTCTAATAACTGTTCAAATAAGAAATTAGGATCTGATCAAAAAAATAATTTTATTTGTAATAATTACAAACAACGAATTCGATTTACACATAAGGAGTAAAACTAAAATCAATACAATTGAATTAGAAAGAAGTATAGCCTAACAATACAATGGGAAAAAATTAACCTTGAACCTTCGAAAAATTAAAACAAAAAATATCGCCAATTATCTATGAACGTCAAACCACTTAAGATAAAATGCTATTTTAAAAGCCGCAGAGGAAACCAATTAATTATTATTCAGGCAATATATTCATATTAGGATATATTTCGTATAATGGAGAAGTATTTTGTTGCGAAAAGGAGGAAGCTCCCTTCTGAGGGAGTTTAAGACTTCATGCATTATTTTGTGGCAAAAAAAAATGCTTTCGTTTGTACAACCTATTATTTGCAGCAAACCCTTCAATTGTTTTTGGAACAATCCAAAAAGGTGGTAGCTCTAAGGAAAGATTTTTTTTTTGCCAAAAAATAGTATAGGCATGTACTAACTCTCCCAGGATTGAGCTACCTCTTTTTTGTAGAGAACTCTTCAATTTTTAAATTAATATTAATTAAATTGTATATAAAATTAATTTTGCATTAAATTAATCTAAAAAACTTAAATAAATAAACACCCTTATAATAAATACAATAAAACTATAACTATATAATTACCAGAGATAAAAGCTTATACATATAATATGAAAGTTTATTAATTAATATAAATTATTATGAAAGTTTATTAATTAATCAAATCTTTATTTGAGGTTAGCCTGTGACTGTAATTTTACGTGAAGGTTTGTCGCAACGGAATAATTAATATAATTAAAATGAAACAGTCATCTGAAAAATTACTGTCCTTAGAAATGTGCATTTAGCATTAGATACTTTTTTAGCATTAGATCTCAATTAATTATTCAATAAAAAATATAAAATAATATAACAATTATTGAATAAAAACTATTGAATGCAATAAGATAATAATTAATACATCATCAATTTCATTGTCAATTTAAATAAAATAGGATAGTTTGAGGAGGGAGGGGCCAGTCCCTTTAAATACGATGCTAAATTTACAGAGGCACCGCAATGTTCAGCAAAAAAACATACAATTTTGTAAAAATTTAACTTTTTATGCCAAAAATTATTGACAAATATGTAGCAAAAATTTTAAGAATTGCGCTCATCAATTTCAAAAATTTAATTTATGTGTGAACATGCATTTCTGAAAAACAATCATTGGTGAAAACATGAACTATTGATTTTAACATTCAAAATTTTAAGAAATCATGATTTTTTGATGAACGAATCACTAAAATATTGAGAGGCAAAACAGTTACAAACAAAAAATCGTGTAATTTAAACAGTAATAGCTATACTATAACATATAAAAAATAGATAAATTTATGCTTTGGAAGGCTGGAGACCACTGAGTAAATACAAGTATTATACTACAACGGAACAATTTTAAAAATAATGTACAAATGAAGCAGACCTTCAGAGTTGCAAAGGAGGCCGCATAAAACCCCGTACGCTGGAGAGAGGGGAAGGGTTTTATATTTTTTTAACACCACGCGGTCTAAAGGAATGCGAAAGAAAAAAACCTAATGTGAAATCATTTAAGACTTTATCCATTTCTATGATGAATCACCTAAAACCCTAAAATAAAATAAAATAATAAGTAGGAGTGAAAAAATGATGCAATGGGACTTGGAAAGGCGAGAAAAATATTTTAAAATACAAACTCGGATTATTTAACAAGGACATTTTTAACGGCCAAGTTTCAAAGGGGAAAAATAAATAACTGCACAAATGAGCAGTTCTGAGAACTGCGAACAATAAAGCATTGTTAGTTTTCTTTCGGTCAGTTAAAAAAAATATTTATTAAACTCCGTTTTTAGATTTTTTAATTTAATATTCCAGCGATTAGTATGTAAACACTTTATGATAAAACGAATAGTCAATACAAGATGTGCTAAATTAATAACGTAATATGATAATACTTTGATGAGTGTAAGTGGCACTGGATAGGGCTTTTTAAAATCTTTTACAAAGATTAGATAAGTTTTGAAAAAAATAAATAAATAAAACGTGAGAGCAAATGACGGAGAGCTCTGGCAAGATATCCGGAGACAGATACCGGCTCTAGGCAGCTGCAGCTGCAGACCAGCCGGCTTCCACCACCGACCGCTACGCTCTGTGCGGACCCAGAGCACGATCGCAACTCGTTTCATCAAAAATGAAGGATAAGATAGAGCAGACTTACAGATAGCAGAGTATCCTGATTGTTGAGATATGGAGAGGAGATGGAGCAAGAAGCGTTCCCTACAAGCACTGTCACGGCACTGTGTTGGAGGCAGCACTGAGTGTTGGGGGCAAGGGGCTGACTCACCTACCCCCACCACTCTCCCGGGAGGTACCTCTCTGGTACTATATGTCCTGTCTGTGTGTCCGCTGATGGGGGGTTAGCAGGGTAACTCGGGTCGGAACCTTTTGGGTATCTAATCCGCGGTGGATTGTACAAAGGACATCACAAGGTTAAGGGAGTTCCACTAGGCAACTCTAATCTCCGACGATCTCTATAAAACTACAAAATACAAAACTTTTTAAAAGTAGATAAAAAAGTTCGGGCTAATTAAAATCAACAGACGTTATTCTCATATAGGCAATATTTGTAACTGAACATAAGCGCATCTTTGATTACCTAAAATTGTCTTAAAGTAACCAGAAGTTCCATTAGCTAACTTTTCTGCAATTTGTGTTAGCAGAAACAAGAGAAATGGAGGTGATTCTGAATGAAAAAGTATTCGTTGAATACATAAGATTCGGGTTATGTTCACATCATTGTGTATAATGCGATGTGAAATAATTCAAGAGCATTTACAATTTTTCAAGGTAGTGGTTTTATTTTGTGTACGTGCACCTGTTTCGCGTTACTAATAAGTCCATACACCAATATTTGTGTAAATAAAAAAAAAAAATTTAATATACTTCACTAGCGTTGGAATATCGAAACTCGATATATTGGATTTGAAAAACTGAAATTTTCTATCGATATCTTAACATCCGATATATCGGTAATATCAATATTTTACAGCGATATATGGACTTCTCGATATTTTGAACTAGGTTTACAGTAGAATCTCGAATATTCATATCCCGGTAATTCGTATATACCAATAATTCGGATGGATTCTCTAGTTCCTTGAAAATCTCCTTTCAATTCCTATAAAAACAATGCAATCCGGTCTCCTCGATAATTCATTTTATTTTCGTCTTCCACGTAATATAAAAATCTTGTAATTATAATTTCCAAATACAAAATGTGTTAGCTCTTCATCTTTTTATGAGGATAGGTTAGTGAGTGAGAGGGGAATCGTTTATATGAATTTCGATACAACTTTACAATCAGGGCGCGTTATCACTGGCTCGTGCCGAACTTAATTAAGGTCATCCCAATACCACCCTCTAGTGTCATTTGTGCTAACTAACTGCTTTCTATTCAATTCTCAAATTCGTGTTCATTGGAATTATTAAAATTATTACTGGTTTAATTAGATATTATTTAAAATTATTAGTGCTGTCAACTTCCGGTGGTCTGGGGAAGCTGTAGTAATAATTTAAAGCAATAATAATTTAAATTAGGGTATGGACCCGGCCTCACCTGAAATGAAACTTTTGGGGGTTTGCATATCTCTTGAGCGAGCGTAGCGAGCAGAATCCGACATCATTAATAATTTTAAATAATATCTAATTAAACCTGTATTAATTTTAATAATTCCGATGAATACGAATGTTAGAATTGAATACAAAGCAGTTAGCTAGAACAAATGGCGCTAGAGAGTTGTAGTGCGGCGAACTTCGGGCAAGTTCGCCCCGAGCCAGTGGTAACGCACCCCGATGGCAAAGTTGTACCGAAGAAATCGATGTGGTAATGATTAGTTCTAAAATAACAAATAATACATCTACAACGTGCGCCATTTCTTATTAAAATTGTATGTTGGTGTAAACGTATTTTCTCCTCGGAACATGCTTACCAAAGCCATCCACAAGACCCGTCTTCAAGGATTGCCCCAAAAGAAACTAACTATATCGTTTGTAGGCACATTCATATTAATACAATTTTTTATTAATTTTGTTACTTTGTATTTTTTATTTTTTACTACCGATTGGAAATCTCGATAATTCATATTTAACTTTCGGACCCTTGACCATACGAATTTTCTACTGTATTTTATATTAATTAGCAATTTCCTTTATTCGGTAAAACTCCAGAATCGTGACCCCATCATGGCGGAGGTCTAGATTTTTAAGACCTGACTATACTTCGATCTGCGCATGCCCACAACAAATACTCAAAAAATATTCACTCAATAAATCGACTTCCGCGATTGGTGTTATAGATTTTTTGCCTATAATTCAGTATGGTTATATTTATTGTGGTTAATCATTTTTTAATTCTGTTAGTATTTATGAAAATACTTTCATTGGTCTGGTTTATCTTTCGAGCGAGCGAAGCGAGCGGAAGTCGACAGCTGTAATCTAGTTAAAACAGTTATAATTTAAATTACGGTAAAGAACCTCAACTGATAGGGATCCGATGGTTTGAGTATATATTGTAGTTACGTGCAGCTCGAAATACAGTCAGGTCTTAAAAATCTAGACGTCCGCCATATTGGGGTCACGATTCTGAAGTTTTACCAGTAAATATAAGAATCAACAATATATAATTACCAAACAATAATTAGAAGGTAAGATTTATGTATAAATAATGTTAATTAATCCTATTTAAAGACAAATATTATAAAAATATAAATGGTGATTGTACTGAGATGTATTTAAATTGAATTACATGATTTTAGACAAATGTTTTGAGAAGGCACAATGTAGTCAGAAACGTTATAAGATAAATATTTTTTTTAGAAATTTGAAGGTCTATCATTGAAAAACTTGTTTAAGAATATAATATATGTATATGTGACTGAAAGTCATCAAGATAAAAATATGTTATAACATTTAGTAAAAGTATAATTTTTTTCTATCTTTTTATAATGATTCATAACTAATAAAAATATTGATTTTTAAATAATAATTAAATTATTTCTTAACCTTCTTCACAGATTAACATTATGCTCATTTGATGCAATTTTCTTTGCTTTTTCATCCATTTCCTTTCGATTATCTGTGGATATCGACATTCGGTTTCGCGATACCTCATATTGATATTTTACCTTCGAATTACCAACCCTACGGTAAGCAGTTCAAAGTTTCCAGAGACCAAGAACCATTTACAATAACGAGGAAAAAGAATAGTCTAGAAAAAGTTTACAAATTTTATCTTTAATTCTTAGGAAAAGTTAAAAAACAATTCACAGTTCATTCAAAATATTAATTTTCATTAAGTAAAAATGAGAAAACAAAATTTAATGATGAGCTTTACATTATTAATTTTCGATTTATTGAGCGGCCATCGGACAATAAATAGGAAATAAAATATAAAGGAGAGGGATAGCTCAGTTTGTAAGAGCACAGGACTATTGTATCTGGAATCGAACACGGAAGTGGATAGAAAATATATTTTCCATTGTATCAGCCGTAAGTCGATTCTGGAGGGTCGGGAGACCCTCCAGGAGCATCCATATCGTCAATAAAGTGGATACATAGCATTTCATTGGGTTGGAGGATAAACCTGGCGGTGGAGAGTAGATGCTGACCACATGGTGTGTGTTTTATAAGCGTAGATCAAGAAACAATAGGTCCTTACCAAGTACTAAACCCAAAAATCTACTTGGATTGTAATGGTAAAATACAATTATTATTATACAGTTATTATAATTTATTATTATAGAGTTATATTATTACATTTTTTTTAACCTGACAATAACTTCAGGGGTTTAATTTCGGAATTGAAAAAGTAGCATATGATTTTTCTAGTATCATCCACCAAAACACTACGTTTCTAGTTTAAATTATGATATCAAATAACCTTAAAATAAGTTGAAATAGTACATTATTCAATACCGATACCATTTGAACATTAAGTTTACAAATTTTATCTTTAATTCTTAGGAAATGTTAAAAAAACAATTCACAGTTCATTCAAAATATTAATTTTCATCAAGTAAAAATGAGAAAACAAAATTTAATTAATTAATAATCAGCAGCTCAATGAGCAACGCGAGTTTGGATTTCTGATATTTTTTAATATTTATATTGGATATGTTATTAATTTACTAATTATTTTTTTATGGACTGATGAACATTCATTTATTAACGATCCATTCATAGAATTTTGATTTAAATATAGATCCATATCATATATACTAATTTATGTAAATTTATTTTAATTAATAGAGAAAATTTTATCAAAGATCATGAATAACAAAATAAAACCAAAATATCATTAATTTATAACAAGATAGCACCCAAATGAAAAGACGAGAAGTATAAAGCAAACAGCAATTAAAATTGAATTGATTAATTCAGAAGCGACTCAAAATCTTTTTTTTTACAGTGTTCTAAGGTATCATTTCGGTTTACAAAAAAATAACTAGAAGCCTGTGTTTCCTGTGTGTTAATAAAAAAACAAACAATAAATTTAGTTTAGACTGATGAGTACTGTTGGTCGATTGGGCATGTTTGTTTACCAAACATTAGTTATGATTATTACAGTTAATATGTTATGAGTACTGTCAAAAAACAATCATGTGAAAAATGAATTATTGGTGATAAATTAAAATATTTTAAGTAGTCCATTGATAATTCAGTAGCAGCCACATTGGGTGTAAAGATGGAATACAAAAGAAAGTAATTACTTCAGAAAGACGATAAATTTGAAAAATGATTTATTGACAGTTAATAAATCATAACAGCTAATAAATCATCGTTCAATTCAATTCACCTTTATTTTTAATTCTCATCTTGAAGTTATAAGCAAAGAAAAAAAAAACATAATTTTTTATCATTAAAAGTCACTTAATTATACATTTGCTCGAGTTTTTATCGAAATCGTGGAATGATTGTTAATGAAATGTTGCTCATTACACATAGCAACGCCATAATTTTGTTTATTTTATAAAACAAAAAACGGCGCCACAACACATAAGAGTTTTGGTTTCGATATTTGATAAGAAGGCACACTTTACCTAGTATTATAGGTCAGCATCCACTAACAACCGCAAGGTTTTGCTTTCAACCCATGGAAGTAAGCGACCTACTTAGTCCAAGAAACCAAGCAAAAACAAAAAGAGCAAATAAACGCAAAAGGTCGATCAGTTATATTTTTACTTTCCCTTACCTATATACGAAGTATATAGAAAGGAGAAGTATTGCGATCGTGAAAATTTTCGAATTCGAGTTTTCAACGGAAATACACGTTTTAAGGTCCACTGAGTCCAAATGACCAAGCCTCGCAAAATGGTCTGTGTGTCTGTGTGTCCGTGTTTCTGTGTGTATGTGAACAGCCTAGCTCAAAAACGAAAAGTCGTACGATACTCAAATTACGTATTCAAGGTAGGCATATGACTTTATTTAATCGATTTTACACTTTTTTACATTTTTCTCGAAAACGGCTCTAACGATTTTGATGAAACTTGCCTAAATTATTCTTCATAAAGACCTTTAACTTTTCATTTATGTAGTAAATCACCGAGGAATTGCAGGGAAAAAATTTATGATGAAAAGAATATTTTATTTGCGCATAGCATAAAAAGTATGCATTTTACGGTAAATTATGTGTAGAATTATATGAAAGGTAATTAAATTATCTAAAAACCAATAAAAGAATAATGAAAATCGGACCAGTATTAGCAAAGATACAGCGCATCGGACTAACCGGAAATAGCTATTATATCATGGATTTTACACTTTTTTACAATTTTCTCGAAAATGGCTCTAACAATTTTGATGAAACTTGCCTAAATTATTCTTCATAAAGGCCTTTAACTTTTCATTTATGTAATAAATCACCGAGGAATTGCAGGGAAAAAAATTATGATGAAAAGAATATTTTATTAGCGCATAGCTTAAAAAGTATGCATTTTACGGTAAATTATGTGTAGAATTGTATGAAAGGTAATTAGATTATCTAAAAAATAATAATAGAATCATCAAAATCGGTTAAGACTATTAGCAAAGATACAGCGTATTTTATAAGGAGCACAAGACCCCAGATGGATAACCATGCGCATCCGAAAGGAGACGGTTGCGAACGAACCTCCTCCTACCAATCCGCCAATCTGTTGTAAACAATAGTCACTGTAATAAAGTAATTTAAGAATACAAAAGCGGAAATTAACTTAATAATTTCTACTTTCACATTATTTAGTGGAAAGAAAATGTTTCCATGGAAACTAAACCAGAAACTTTTAAAATCTATTTGCATCTTGACAAAGTTAAAATATATAGGTAGTGTACAGAATTGTTGTACTAAAATTGTTTAAAAAACTATTTTATTGTACTTAAGTGGGAGAAGAAGTGAATGCTGCTGAGTTTATTTCAAGCATTGTGAACTCTTTAAAATTATATTAAAAAGATAATTATTATAGGACGGTAAGGGAAAGTTGTGTGATGCGCGCACCGCATCAGATTTTTTGATATGTCGTTCGCGTTTTGGTTGACATTAAAAATCTAAGTTCTCGATCTCGACAGAAATAGTAAAAAACGAAAGTTTACTTTATTCGAAACTTTTTCATTCCATGCTCAATATCATGTAAAATACATATCCTACGAAAAACATTGAGAATACCTTTTATTAAATAGAGTAAACATGCAAAACTTTGAGCTAGACAATTTTACTTGTTTGTACAACTTTGTCTCTTTACTGTGTCTAAAAAAAAGCTTTTCAAAAAATATGATTAATTTCGAAAAACGATTATTATTATTATTTCATTTTAATGATTATTTTGTCAAATATCATTGAAACTACTATTCCTACGAAGAAGATAATTTTAAACAACATAAAAGTGAATTTAACTAGCTTTATTTTGAGCACTGACAGTCATCTCCATGTCTAACAGTTCCCGAGATATCAACCTGTTCTCCATATGACTGTTTTTCGACGTATGCAGAATTATGTCAAAATCGGTAACAAATATATTTTATGCTGCTCTACAGTAATAAAAATACGGAATATTAAGCACACTTCACTATCTGAATTGATAATCAATTGTTAATTGATTAGCCCCTAACCCGATTCACGACTACAACATCTACGGAAAATAATGTTCTGCGACCGCCAGGCTCGAACCTTAGGCCTTAAAGGAGTCAAGTTAAAAATTACAAGAGCTAGTCAGTCTAATGTCGTCAAAATTCGCAATCAGTCTTCTATTATTGCTTTAATTATATAATTTTTAAGCCTTTAAATGGCAATATGGAAGTGTGAAACATAATGCCTTATTGCCATATTAACTACTCAAACATACTATTATTATAGTATTATTATATCCATACCAAATGCAATAATGCCAGGAAAAACAATCAGCGATTTTCAGTGGTAATATAAGACGTTTACTAAGGTTGGTAATTATACTGTTCAATTTCTATGCATGATAACAACTAATTCATTCTCAGCTCGAAACAAAAATAACCATATCAGCCATGAAAAAAATTGAATGTCTTAAAAAATATATATAACTATTTTCTGGAAAGCTTTATGACCGTTAGGACTGTTCCCTGTGGAAGTTGTAATGCTCATGAAGATGGATGAATTGAGAGAACCAGGCTATTCCAGACCAATGGAACAGAAAATACATTTTGTTGCTCTTGGTCCACTTTCGATCCGAACCAGCAGTATCTTATTCCGTACCCAGAGAATCGCTGAATAGGACTGATAGGGCTCATATAGGAAGAATTCATTCGTCATGAATTCTTAATAAAAACTGATAAAAGCGAACGAAAACCAAAATCAGGAAAAAGTTTCCATCAAATCACAGTATTAAATTAAATATATAACAGTATAATATAATATAATAGCAGTATTAAATATTAAATATATACGATAAAATTAACATTCAAATATCACGCAACATTGTTATTATAATTATGAGCTTTGGTACGACCGGTTGTAGCCTCGCACAGGTGCTGAGGTCAAAATATATAATTCCCAATTCATATCGATCTTAAGTATCATCGAATAGCACAGTAAGCGCTCTAATTCTGTACCTCAGAGGTCAACTAAGGAACATTTTTAAAGTTTTACAGGAGAGTAAAAAGAAGTTTTATTACTTTTTTTGGATAGTGGTCAATTTTTATAATTGAAGTGTTGCATATTTTATTATCTTTTTAGCTTATGGACGATAATAATACTCGGAAAATATGGCTAGGTAATTTTTATTCATACATTCCCTTTTTAGAGCAAAATTAAATAAATGCGATACGCCTATATACAATAAATCTAGTTGATTAATTATTACTCATAATTTTCATAAATACTATATTTTAAATAAGACACTAACGGCCACACCACAAGTTCCTCCTTCTTGGTACGGTCAAACATCCGTTGGGTTTTAAATCCTCTTTATATATTCGGATCAATGTTCGTCTAAATAATGAACGCAAGATAAAAAAACGAACCACATTATTATATTTTTACTGTGAATATTCGAGTTACTACAACTTCCGACTTACTCTCGCTCAAGAACTCTCAACAGCACCTTGACCAATGTATAAGGTTTCGTATCGCAGGCTTTACCAAACAATTCCACAATACAACAACATTTCTTCAAGAATCAGCAGTTTAAATTAAAATAAACATTGATAATATCATATACGTATATGTGGTAAATAGAAGTGTCGGTTTTTGTGGGAAAAAAACGGTTATCGATTATTCCGGTTATTTTACCTTCAATTTAAACTAATCGATTTTAACCGATGCAAATTTTTGGAAAACCGGGAGAAAAACTGTTATTTTAAATGAAATCACTTCCCATCAAAAATTTTTTTTGATGACATCACAAATAACAGTTGCCGGAATTGTTAAAAATAACTGGTCATTGAAAAGATCTTCAATCCAAGTAAATTGCACATTGATATTCTAGAAATAACCTAAAAAAACCTTTACACAAGTAAACAAATCCAGTTAAAATCCTGAAAATAACTGATTATTCGAAAAACCATTGGTAGTATTTGGTGTGCCTTACCAAAATCGCTTAGATGAGCCAGTGAGAATGATAGTGGTGTCAAGTTTGTTATTAGCTAAATCAATATTACGTAAGCAAGATAAAATAATATGTTTCAATTCTATTCAACAATGCTTTAGCGTTTGAAAAAATATTTTGTTCAAGTTTTAATGTTCATTTAATAACCTGTTACAACGGGCTCAAATCCATTACGCCACTTTCATTCTTAACCACGATAATAATACCGATGAGAATCATAGGAGTGTAAGTCAAGTTTTGTAATTTTAAGAAAACATATGTTTCGAAAATTCTCTTTTTAAGCATTACCCGAGAGAGAGATATATAAAATGGAAATTGTCTCTTTTCAGCCACTACAGCTTTAATAAAATTAGTTATTCAAGTTTAGTTGTTAGCAATATTTTCACGTTTCGAACTCGGCAATATTAATAATATGTTTTAAATTATGCAGAGCTATAATTAAATTTTCAGCAAATTTTTCATTTTTCAAAAATCGGTTTTTGAGGGATTAAAAATTACAGGCTATAGAAACTAGCATTCAATTATCAGCAATTAATTCACGTTCCAAGCTCACTAAAGCCAAAGGATTGGATAGAAAACTGCAAAGCTAGCATTCAAGTTGTAGCACTCTTTTTTGTTTCAACTGCAGTAAATTTAAGGATTTTTTTAAGCCCACAAAGGGATTTTTTTTTAAAGGATGAATTTCGCGTCCGGCAATTTTTTAATGAGAAAGAAAATGTGTAATAATAAACTAAAAAGAAATCTGTAAACTTCAAAACCGCTGGTGTGTTACATGTAAACGTAAAATAAACAAGGAAAATTTAGTTGTAGTTGTAGTCCGTGTAACGGAGTAACTGAGATAGAAAGGTGGGTAACGGGTAGGAAGTTAATTTTTTGGTTAATAGATTTTTCTTTATTTACGAAATTTATTTTCAATCGTTTTTTTCTCCAGCTTTTGGGTTAAAAAAAAACAACAAACCGACTATAACCGATAGTGTAAAAAAGTAGAAAAAAAAAACGGTTATTCGATATAAAGAAAACAATTATCGGTTACAACCGACGGGTTATTGACATCTCTAGTGCTAAAACTATTATTACAAAAATTTTACATGTCTCTACCTCCACTAAATAAAGTCGTATCGATTTAAATTCCTGAATTCGATTTGAATTTCGAGGTGATATTTCTAAGCTCCACTTCAATGCTATAAACTCTAAAAAAAATAAATAAATACATTAGTATTAGACTGATAATAAATTTGCATAATTTAAGAAGAAGAACGCAGCCTTCGAGCTAAAAGTGGTGAGAGTGCAATCCCAGTCTGGAGTGTTGATTGACATTCCCTCGCACACTAGAATAGGTTGTAAGCCTGATGAAACCCATCCTTTTTATCCAATATGGGTCCCATAGTGAAATCCTTATGTTTCAAATAATTTTTTATTTAAGAATGCATTGAAACAAAAATGTTACATCTCAACCTAAGTTTCAGCTTCCATAGTAAGTTGGTACAATATAATCTTACAACTACATATGTGTAGGCTGTCCATGATTCTCACATGTCCGCCGCTCATAACTCACCCAAGATATCGGTTGCTGTGCCCCCTCAGGAAGTGATCCAACATTGAAAAATGTTCAATAGAAGCCTATCATGCGATAAAATTCTGTATAAACATAGATTATATATTATATACATTTATCGGGAAATAATACAGTAAGCATAGCGGTTTATTATTTATAGTTAAATGAAAGCTTCATAAAGAAAGTTTTTTATTCTCTTTTTAATATTACAGTTATACCTGTATTCTGTATCAGTACAATACTTAAAACATAATAAATAATGAGAAATCAAATATTTCTATTTAAGACGCAAAACGTTTCCACTGGTTTCCAAAATTGTAATGACAATACTGTTTTAATTAAAATGAAAGGCCTCAATATTTATCGTAATTACTATATTGTGCTCTAAGTACCAAGGTATTATGATCTTATTGTATTTAGAATTTAAAAAAACCTCTTTATCATCCGAATAATTATCCAATTATCGGCACTAATTCACGTGCTACGACATTCAAGATGAAATTTCGTGAAATATTTCTCGAAGGTCCCTGGAATCAAATCCTCATTTCTAGAATAGATTGTTAATGAAGAACCATAAAATATGAACTGTATTTATTAAAAAAAAAAAATCAAGCTTGATTGGAAAGGACACCTACCAGTTGAAGAGTTTCGGGTGAGATAGAATAAATGTCCAGGTTTAAGAAGAATCAAGCACAGAATACTTTATAAATATGTGTGCAAAGTTCAATAGGCTGTATCTATGTTAATATTGCTCAAATTTAGACGTTTTTGTTTTGTGGGGAATTTAATTAGCTTTCGAACAGAAGTGACGAAACCACCCAGGAGGCTCTGAAAAGCAAACACACACAAACGCACAGATCGATGGATGAAAATGCTTTGTTTTGTTTTTTGGATATTGATACGCAGCATGCTTCCGGATAGGAAAAATCAAGAAATTTGTATGTATGCCAAATGGAATCACTTAAAACATTATATATCCAAAAGCATTGCAATTAATTTAAAATTGAATAAAGCAGTAATTCCAATTTATGTGGTCCAAAATATAAAAATAATAATTTGTTTTTAAATATCTAATTTTAACTAAATATAATAATTTAAATTAAACCTTCAATTGTGTTCTTTTAATCTACTTTTATACTCAAATCTAGCAATAGCGAAGCATTTCCGAATCAGTTAGTAATAATAATAAATAAATAAATAAATTTTCTTTTTATATCTTCAATACATAGACTTCCAACACACAGAAGAACATAGAAAGGAAACTAAAGTGAAAGAGCAGAGAGCTATGTAAGTGAATGATCCAGCTCTTGATAAATATTAGAGAGGGGATAGGTTGCCATGGTGCCGAGTCCCTCGGGATAACTACCGTATATCTCCTCCCGTTAGCCGCTCTATTTATATTTAATAGGGCCTCTCCAACACCCTTCTAAATCTCTGATTAACTCCTCATAGTCACCGCCTTATCGGGATGGCGAAGATGAATGGACTCAAAGAATGGAAATCAGATTCAGCCTGATCGAGGATTATATAAAAAATAACAGAAAGCTTCAAATGGCCATAGCACTAAGCATCTCGGTTAAATAATGGTTATCTTAAATCTTCCTAAAACTAAGGAAGCACTAACTCGGTCAAGGAATCCCCCACGGAATTTCTTCAAAATAGTCCACGTAGGATTACTTAATAAAAACCAAAACAACATGGATTTTTATGAAGCCATGACTATATCTTCACCCATCGAATGCCCTAAAAAAATACCAAAGCAACATAAAGAAAGTTAACGAAGTTAATCCATTCATTACCAGAACATGGTCAAATAGGATAAGTCCTGTGGATCAGGATTCGTTATTTGCGTTTTCAATCAAGTCTGCACCAGCTTTGTACTATCTACAATTCGGAAGAGATTAAAGTTATAGAGAAAAATAATCATGCCATAGAACTACAAAACATGCATCATCTAAATTCCAGAACGTGGAAAAATCACGAAGATAACGTGAACCGTGTCCGAAAACACCAGTATAAGTGAAATAAAATGAGGAATAAGGCTACCAAAAAGACCCTTGATTTTCCTGTTCTTGGTAAGGACAAGGTCCTAACATCCTGCCGCCTCCTTTCAAAAAGAAAATGGCAACAGATGTGGGGCAATTGCTGCGTAAGCAAGCTAAAAGAATAACAAAAAGGGTAAAGGCTTGGTAGACATATAGTGAAACAAGCTGCAGAGAAGTCCTAACACGGCTAAGAATTAGATCATTAAAACTGAATGTACTGGTAATCTGAACTATAACGAAGACTTATACATTAAATATACTTATACTTATGACCTTCATGATTTAAGGCAAAATACTTGAACTAAAATGGATTTCGGTCTAACTCCAACTGAGTCCCAACAATCCCATATGAGATTTCAATAAATGCTCATAATCCTATGACGGACTCATAAAGTTAAGGATCCATTAACATTTTGTAATAAATATTAGAATTTTAAACTTCCAAAGAAATATTTTTATTTTAATCCTATTTTAAACCCTACTCTATTCTACTACAGCATCAATTGATGGTCCTTATTTAATAGGCACCGAAGATATTTCTACAGTCAGTAAAATATATCGGGGACAAAATACTACTGCTAAGCATAAAGAAATTTAAATAAAAAAGTGGAATGTCTTGTTTTTAACAGACTATGTTTGCTAATGCAATTCTCCTGATACAAGATTATATAATAAAAGACTGAAAAAAATGGCTGTCTTAATAAATTGTAAATAAAAGATGGTTTTAAAATATCGAAAATCATTCAAATTCACCGAATCCAAAATTTAACTTAAAAAATTACTTATCCAAATGTATGGATGTTTGATTAATTTTATATAATTATTATTAAGTAACATAATTATGCTAACAAATTGATTGGATTTTTAATTCAAATGTATTATCTTATCCATTAATAATATAAGGCAATTTAACAAAACTCAAGTTTACAGACGATTAATCGCTAATGTAAATCTGAAAATAGTATTTTACTTTTATATATATAATAGATATTTAATTTACACATTTACTCTGTCGTAATCCTTTCCGTTTTAATTAATCAAATAAGTTTCGTTTGTTACCACTGAATTAAACACTTAAAAACTTGCCTATAATAATAGTAAGATCAAGCAATCCAAAGCCACAAAATTATATATAATGAAGTAATTAATATGCTCTTATTCTATTCAATTAAGTAAACTTAAAACATTTTCACAAAACAATCGAGATTTCTGCCATTGCTACAGACAATAAGCGTTGAGAGAGATGCGATTCCCGAAATATCGCACTAAAACGAAGGAAACTCGAAACATAAATAGCATGAGAATACCATCCTCAGAGGGGAGCGCGAAATGTGTGAGATTCGCGAGTGAATTTCACAACAAAATTGTTTTAACAATTTGAGACACAAATGTATGAGGTATGGATGAGTTTAATATTACATACAAAGTGTCCATACACATACAAAAACATGAAAATAGAAAAGTTTTCCATGAAAAGTTGATGCAGGTTTGTTCAGCTGTAAACACACTGATCTTAACCAGTTATTATTGACATATTTAAAACCATACTTTTATCAGACTGATGCCACTTTAATACATTTTATTCTTACAGAAGTAGTCATAGAAATCATAAAGAAACATGAGGTCAAATCGATATTAACCCCAAGCCAGATCTCACTCTGACATCCCATGGTGCTCACCGAAATGGGTTTCTGACCTCGCACGGGTGAAGAACCTGGTGGTTGAAACGTGATACTGATAACATCGACTAGAAATAACCGTTGATCCAGAAACTGCACAATCTTATCCGTTGCTATGTTTAATGCATGATTTAGAGTGAACCGAATCATAGCTGTCACGGTGTACTGAATCAGAGCCCTTATCAACATTTGAAAGCAACACTTCCTAAAACACTTTTTAGAGATGAGTTAAATGTCCTGGCCCTATTCATAGAATACTTTGGTGCATGTTTTAAACTTTCTTTGTCCTTTCTGGTCAGAGATCCGAATACCTCATTGTTACGGGAGATAAGGATTCGATATTTTAGAATCTCTTATTCATGCCCGCATTTTCATAGGTAAAAAAATTGGGAAAAGGAAAAAAACGAAAATAGATTAATTAATTGTAGAATTAACGAAAACGAAATAATGTTGCTTTATTAAAAAATGACTGCTCCTTTAAAAAAAATGACTATTAATTAGCGTTGATAATTATAAAAAAGTAAAACAGAAAAGAAAAAAAATCTCTTCTAAAAATAACTTGGTTACGAAAAAAAATATAAGGTATTACATAACGATTTGCGGATCCTCTTCAACAAAAGGAAATGATTTATGTAATGAAAGAAGGTAATGAATGTGTGAAAACTACATTTTAGAACATACTTATTACAGAACAAATCATGTGGCCTCAAGTCCACCAGATGCATAAAATATGCAACAGCGACAAAGTTAAGTTGAAGTAGGACCTCGCGTCCACTACAAGTGTCAAACGAGCGACAAGTTGGCGGCAAACGTCGCAGGTATTCGGTTAATCCAATTCTGTTTGTATTTTCTATGTCCTCAGGTCCACTAGATGCGTAAAATGTAAGACAAACGATCGCATGACGAATAATTGCTACAAAGGTCACAAATACTCACGCTAGCTTCTACTTAACTCATTGAAGCTGTCTCATGCATAACGCATCCAAGAAATTCTTCAATGGTATTCTTCTAATTTCCCCGTAACAGTGGGAGAGAGAAAAACTCAAAATCTTAGAACATAAAATTCACATACAGTAACTGTAATACCTGTACCACATTCCGATACTCACGACTTCTCTCCAATGATCTCTGTCAGAAATCTAGCCGTCATATCCTTCCCTAGCGTCCTCTATTCAGAACTTCCGAGATCTTCCTTGCCTACATCTCTTCTATGAGCAGTACTTCAGTATTCCAGAGGCCAACGCGTTTCTTCCATCCGGATGACGTGGCCATTCCTCGTTAATCTCTTTTTGCTAATTTCATCGAGAATTTTAACTTCAGTCCCAACTCTAATTCTTATTTCTTCATTCAGAACCTTCTACAACCTGTATATGCCATAGCTTCTTCTCCAAAACCCCATCTCTAGAGCCTTTGCAGATGGCTTAATTACCCATGTACCTCCATGTCTCCGACCCATATAAAAAAGTTGCCCCCATGAGAATGGTGTATTCTCTTTTGTTGGGAGAGAAACCTGTTTGTTCCATAGAACACTGTAGCATTAAATGGTCAAACTTTTTCTATACAGTATGGGCATTATTGAAGGGAATATAAATTTGTATTTTGAACAGTATTTAGAGATATATAATGAGTGGTGAATTTGCGCACAGACAGACTAAGCACTCGCCTGCAGTGGAAATTTTTGAGAGGCAAAATTTGATTCAAATAATATTTTTAGATTCAAATTTGTAAGCATAAAAAACAGCTCAATTAAGCTAAAAATTTAAAACATAGATTTAAAAATGATCTCTACTTAGCTTCTAACTATATACCTATATAAAATAAAGGAGATAGGAGCAACTGGAGAGGTAGCATTATCTGTCATGCCAGTTGACTGTAGTACAATAAATTCGCTCCCGTATATAATTGTTACATAGGGACCGGGTATACTGATAGAAAGAGCAGGAAGGAGGACGGAAGAAAAAAAATAAAAAGAGAGAATGCCTAGCCCCTTGCGAACAGCAATCAATGCCGCAGACCCCGCAAATCCAAAGACTCCAGACGCATACCCATGAATCCATGTTTACTTATGTCTATTGAACCTAAGCCCATCTTTTTCTTGCTATAATTATGTCATACCACTTCAATCAGAGTTCCTTGATGAGAACTTGATATCTTCTTTGAACCTGGCGCCGGCAATACTCCTTCGTTCTCAGTATGTTTTCCCTGAACTCCCGATAATATAACCTAATAAGAGAAAGCCAATTGACATATTCATTAAAATCAGTTTTATAGGACTTAGACCTAAAATTTATGGATTAAGTAAAGCTTTGAAAACATTTTTTTGTGACTGACTACGGTACTTCATTTGAGAAAATTATTGAATAAACCCATAGTAATTTTCCAATTAGAAACCTATTTATGTTCCGTCCATAAACTTGTTACAAGAATAAATAGATCTACCTTACGGTGAATATTACTATTTCTAAACTTAAATGTCTTGGGTAGAACAGCATTCGATTCCCGCTTAAAGACAGCAGACGTTTATTGATACGTCCTTAACGTCAAGTTAAATACAAGTAGTATCAATGACACTTCTTGAGATAATTTCAAAATAAAAATCTCACTATTCAAAGAAGACTGCTTCGTAAAGAGCAAAGAAAATAGTTGGAGGAAGGGGAGAGGGAGGAAGGAATGAAGAAAAGTACGAGATGGCCTCACGTAGCCAGCAATCCCTGGACAATCTCCTCTGGTACATGACAGCCAGGGCAGTGATTTGAATTATTGTTTTCATCTTTGCATCTTTCTTATTGCTGAGATGTTCTCACACAGAACTTGCTGAAAAGATTATTTAACAGAGTTGAAAAATCATTATTATTATACTGATTTTAATAGCTGACGGCCTAAGTTACGGCGTTCAAACTATTCTGCTAAGCGATGTGAAAAACTACTAATTTTAATGAGCACAAATGTTATTACAACTTTTCAATAATATTTATCTATTTCATTGATATAAACAGGTTCTTTCCCACTTCGGGTAAATATTTTATTATTATGGACAGATGGAAGCTACCCATAACAAATTTAAATAAAATAAAAAATATCAAGAGAAAAATCTATTTTAAAATAAAATGTATGAAATAGCCTTATAATTTCAAGTAACTCATGAATTTATATATGTAAGAGTGTGTGTGTATTCCTATATATATATATATATATATATATATATATATATATATATATATATATATATATATATATATATATATATATATATATATATATATATATATATATATATAAAAGTCGAAAAATTTACTTATAAAAGAACATAAAATACATACTAACCTTTTTACATAGGAATAGGTAATAACATCGCACATCAAAAATGAAAGGGGCACAATTCAAATGTGCAAGGTGAAAAGTTTTTTTATAATGATTTATGTGATCCAAGCGAACAACCTTCAAGTATTGTGTAACTTGTTACATCAACTTATCAAATACTAGGTTTTAATAAAAGTCCTTGTGCATGAACACAACTCTTAATTCCAACACTCATAATTAATCCTATAAGAATGTTTTTGTTCTCACTATTAATGTCAATGTTTGCTTAAACTAATCCTTTAATTCCTTCTGACGTATGTTGGCTTTACGGGGTCATTTACATTTTTAAAATGCATGTGCAATGCCGAAAGAAAAAATCGTGATTCGCGGTCTTTAGGGCATTACTGGAAAAAAGGTTTAAGCGCAAAGGTAGCTGCCAAAGAAACTTGTGCCATAGAAGAAGAATCAATTATGCCTTTATCAATGGCTTAGGCTTTTCAACAATGGGAATATGACCCTTGCAGAGGAACCCAGATCAGGTCGCCCATCGGTCGTTGATGATGGACGTTCTTCGTGAATGTGTGAACCAAATACAATAACTCCTGATTTATCGACCGTGATAGGGGCTTCTAATGCCACAGTCTTCTAAAAACTAGGGCGTACCTAAGCGTAAGTAGGCGTACCTAGGGCGTAAGTTAAGACCAAGGAATACTTACATGACCCGACAGAGACCCCAGTCCAGCAGCGAGTTGATATGAACAAAATTTTGATTCGAAATGCGAAAGAAGACAGATTCTGGAAAAAATTATCACAAATGACGAAAAGTGGATATTTTTAAAAAACCCTAGCAAACATAAGCATTGGGTACGGCCAGGCGAAGCTGCACAACTGGAGGTTCGCCAAGATCGGTCGGGGAAAAAAGTGATGCTTCGGTTTGGTGATGCTTTGGTGGAACTTCGAACGCGTTTTGCATTTTTGGCTTGTTCCTGATTGTCGGGCAATGGACTAAAACCTTAACAAACTTTAAGCCTCATCCTGCGTATAGTCCAGATATTGTACCATCAAATTATGGTTTGTTTAGATCAATGGCTCCTTTGTCAAATGGTCGGATCTTTGATAATTACGAGGAAGTTCAAATTGGATGTGAAGAGTTCTTCGCAACAAAACCAAAGGATTGGTACCGGCATCAAATCCAATTGCTGGCAGAAAGATGGATGAAAGTAGTTGAAAACAATGGATTTTACTTTGAAGAGTATTATTCAATAATGTTTAAAATATGTAATCTGAAATAGAGCTACACTAATGCACAAGGACTTTTGTAACAGCCTCGTAAAAATTTGTGAAATAAGAAACACCCAATAGTGCATCTGTACATTAGATAATTTATCTAATATTAGTTTTAACTAGAACACTCTTTTTGGTTTGTGTTTCTTTCACTCTGTATGATCTGTGTATCTGTATATATACCGTTATGAAAATTATAAAATAAATAAATACATCCAATATTTATTCTGGTTAACCTAACATTCTGGTTGCTAATGAATATTCAATTTTTAAATGTATTTATTACGAAGAACAAAACAAAAACTTATTAAAAGAATAAGAAATAAAGAATCCCCATTTTTTATTGCAAATGATAAAAGTTTATTGTATGCAAATAATTTCAAAGCAAATTACAATGAAAAAATCTAACCTTCAATTCAATTATGCAGTTAGTTCTGAATATGACTCACCTGGAACAATAGAAAAAATTGTAAGGATTGCATAAAATAATTATAGTGGTCAGTTCCAAAATGGTATAATGGATTTTTACATTAGCGATTCTGAAACCAAAAATTGATACTTTCAAATTTTACAAGGTTGTTATGAATTAAGACTTTAAAAAACATTTAAATTCATAAATAAATTTAAAAAAATAATGACGCTTAGCACTATTTTGAAACTGGTATTCTTAATTAGACGTTTAGTGCTTTTATAAGCTCAAAATAATCATATTATTTACAAAAAATATTGATCGAAAATCATTGAGCATTGCTAATGTTGCCTTAATGGCAAAAAAACCTCTGCGGTCTAAAGGCCTTCCTCAAAAATGAGGGCAGGAACCTGACTTCACACCAGGTCATGGACAGACTGCAACTCGAATCCTTAACTATGATGAAATATTGGGCCTAAACTTGTAAATCAACCACCCTGCGAGTGCCCTAGAGGAAAAAATATATTTTCCACTCGCGTAATACTCTTTTTGATAAACCGAGTTCTGAAAATAATTGAAAAACTATGAAGTCAATAAATATTTTCCATTTCAAATTTATTATACTATTCAAATTTTATACAACGAATATCAAACTGGTTCCATGTAAAAAAAAAATATTTTCATGTTGCAGATTTATTTTTTATCGTTAGAAGGAGGGAGGGGATTGCTCCATAGGGATCTATTGTTATTTGAAAAAATATTTTCTAAAAGTAAAATAGATTTTGAAAATTAAAATCAAACGAAATTAATATAATTTCGATAAGACATTAGAGATTTTAAGCTGACCTGTTCCTACCTCTTCTACGTGTTCTTGCCTAATTAGCGCGTGTTTCACTAATCTTTATCTTTCCATAAAAAATGCGTATTTTATTTCAACTATACATATTTAAATTTAATATTAATCTAGGCTAATTACTTCCTAAAATTTTAATTTACAAATAAACGATAAACATAAGAAAAAATACTTTAAAAATAGAGACGTTCTTCGGAAAAAGGGCATATAGCCAAATAATAAAAACTATTTAAATTAAATCTACGGATAATATTTATCAGTATATACATACATACACGCATTTTGATTTGAGACTTTAAGCATTCAAATATTTAAAAAAAAAAAAGTTTTGAACTGCAAATCCAACAAAATTTTCTATTTAGTTTTTCTTAAAACAATGATTTTTGCTATGAGTTCTACTTCCGACAAACACCTCAATCATATTTTATAAAGATAATGTACTGAGCAGAATATATATTCAATGTACCTGTATGTTGTTGTTGTAAAACACTAGGTACTTATTTAAGGTAATAGGGAATGTGGAAACAAATATTAGGGAAGACATAAGAACAAAATATACTTACAAACACATCTCGTAAAAATCGGGTGAACACGGTAAGCATCGGGTAAGAGTGTTATGCAAACGTATGTTGCACTGTGACAGACGTATGCATGACGTTCCGACCTGATTTTTAGCGAGAAGTGTTTTTAGGAACATCGGTCTCCCTACCTAATATTTCATTTCATCATGTAATTAAACAGGAATCGATGCATTTGTGATTTTAAACTTATTGTGAAAATCGAATTAATATGATTGAAAATATAGCTATGTTAACAATCGAGGTAAGCAATTAAAAGAAATAACAATAAAAAATCAGATAGCTGCCAATTCAGGTTTATATACATATATGTGTGTGTATATATATATATATATATATATATATATATATATATATATATATATATTTATATTTATATATATATATATATATATATATATATATATATATATATATATATATACATACATATATATGCATATATAAACCTGATATTTTAATACAAATCATTCCTAAAAATAATTTTCAACATATCAACTAATTTCCTTTGCGAATGAACTATAATAATGCTTTTAAAATAATAAAAAAAAAATCGGTTAGTGATCCTCCTTTGCAAACCAGCCGATATTTCAACGTGGCAATGAAAAAGCGGATAACAAAAGTTACTGTTTCGCTAAATGCACACATTAATTACGCTTTCGCAATTAGCTTGTGTAACAAATAGAATGGAAGTTGGAAAAAAAAATAAGATGTTCAGAGCTTAAGATCTGTAGTGAATCATTAGCCTTGAAATATCAACTGAACAGTTTTCAGATTATTTACCTTTTTCTTATCAACTTTAACACATCCTGGTTTTGTCTAAATAAAACTAAAAGAACATACGAAAACTACTTCTTTATGTCATATAAAAATATAGCGTATAGATATCCGAGTCAAAACCTGAAGTGGAAATGTCCAATACTTGAGACAGAAAGAAACGCCGGTGAGTCGTGAATTTTCTTTTAGCCAGTCTTGGCATAAGGTGAAGACGGAATCAGCTGTTGTAAATAATTACATAAGTATCAAAGGGAAAATGTGCAAAGAATTGCTGGTTTTAAGAAATAAAAATTTGTGTATATAGGCCACCAATGAAGCTGTAGGTAATAATCCTGTAGATTTCGCACCGCCCTTCAGACTACGGGTCCTTATGGTTTTACAACTGATCCTTAAAGTCCCCTCTGTTTAAAAATAGAAGTGTTGGTAATAAAAGAAAAGCAGGGGTCTGTTATGTCAAGAATCCGGCCATGTGTTTAACGTGAACACGACGAGGTTAATGATAATGTTTTTATTGCAGACTATGTCGAAGTCACCCTTGAATATCAGGAAGTCGTTCAAATCTCTCTGCATTATCTGAGAGTAGTGATTGTTCGATTGACAAAAATTGTTCGCAGTATTTTCGCTAATATTCGTCCGATTAAGGTCTTCAAGTATTATGCTCGGTAAATATATTACAAACAGCAAAAACGCCCTCAAAATAGTGATTTTTGATGAAAAACAAAAAACAAAATCGTTTGCTGATAAACAGCCAACCAGAGGGGGATCATCCCCTTTGAGGTTTTTCAAAATTGTTTTACATATTTTTTCCTGCTTCAGATGGGTAGGGCTGGAGTTTGAAATTTTGTACAAATTTACAATTTTCCAATAATTAAAGTACAAATTTGATATTTTCAAGGATCAGTAAAAATATGTTTTTGGAAGCAAAGACCACAACCTTGGTTTTTAATTTTTAAAACGATTTTTTACTATGAAAGTTTGGCCCGAAAATAAATTTTATATACTTGTTTTATTCGTATTCATTGCAGTTTATTTATTTAAATGTTTGTTTAACCTCTTAAATCGGTCGGTTTATTTAGAAGTTATTGCTAAAAATGTGAATGGCCATAAAATCCTATTCACCCTTGGACGGTGTTTGTTTTCCTCATTATCACATAAATGAAGGAACATTCCGTTTTAACTATAAATAACGTGAACAAATCTTTAAATTTCATCATTATTGCATACAAAAAAACATATGACATGAAAGAACTATTCTGCTGTTTCCAACAAATAATTTTTAAATTTAAGATGCTCACAAATTTAAATCTGATCTCGGTTTTTGAGAAAACTGAAGTTTTCCTCCAAAAAAAATTACTATTTTAATGGAGTTATTGTTTTTAGTATTCTTAGTAGGCATAATGCATGAATATTTTGATTTAATTTTTTATTATTATTTCGCTAATAGTGACATTTTAGTACCAAACACATTTTTCTATCTTTACCAGAAACAGATATAAAATAAAATGTATTTGCGTGTGCAAACCACGATTTTTTTCTGGTGTCCTGGGGAGCTTTGGTCCCTAATACTTTACATAGTCCAACATTTTAAGGCCTACATTCACCTAAAAAAGTTTTATCAAAATCTAGGATACACATGTGGGATTCTCTCCTTGTTAGTATACAATTTAATTATCTTCTAAATGAGAATTTCGACTGTTCCGAATGATGTGTAGTTTTAGAGTAATTAGAAAAAACGAATAATTACTCGGTTATAATTGTATTTACGATATTCATGATATTCAAAGTAGGATCTGTGAAATGGCGTACACGAAACATTTAGATTTCTGCTGAACGTTGAATCAGGCATCGTTGGTGGAGTTTCGATTTATGATGAATTAAACTCCCTGATCATGAAGGTGGACAACCAGCGGTATTCATGGATAAAATCGATGTCTATACACTCCGGCGTAGGTGGACAAGGGATCACATCCTTCACTTGCGTAGGCTCGGTCGTCTCTGGAGTTATACCAGCGCCGTCGCTGACGCGCACGCACTCCTAGATTTTTTTATTGCCGATACTGTTGTCCTATATCGATCATATGGGCTTTCATGAGTATCTTTGGATCCCTCTTGACCTGCCCAACCGTATACGATTTTTATATTTCTACGAGGTTTTTCGATGCATTAATGCCAACATTGTGTTAACTTTAAACTTAGCCCAATTTAGATTTACTGTAACTACTCGATAGATCTATACTATACTGGCGATTAAAACTCAAAAGAACGTCGTAGCTTCACCGAGCCAAAAATTATATCATACGGAAATTACGGAAAGGCTGGCAAAACAAATTCAAAATTGTTCCCTCTGCGCCGCGTTATGCCTTGCAGTCCCCACTTAGCAAACCGAATTCTTTGATCTTTCGGCTTTCCATCGGTGTAACTGTAGACGATACATTGAGAGCTGCAATGCCAAACTGTATCCTCCAATTTTGTTATCATTGGGTTTTTGGATTACCTACACTAGGGTAGCAAATTCATAGACGTATTCACGTCAAAAAACAAAAATACAATGCTTTATTTTTATGCTGCATTAACTGAAAACCAACTAAGATATCTGTACATCAGAGATAAACTGTCATAACGTTTTAAATTTAAAAGTAAAGTTTCAAATGAGAGAAAGAATAAGTTTCAGACCTCACTGTACTGCTTGTGTGGATAAGGGTAAAATCTTCATATTTGAAGTGTTGCAAATTTTATTACTCCTTACTCACTAAGGCCGTGGTAGCCGAGAGTGTTAAGGCGTCACCTTAGCAACATCGAGACTACTACGGCGCCGGTTCGAATCCGGCCAGAGCGCGTTGAAATTTATTTAGTGGCGGCACCACGAAACGAATCTCGGACATTCCCACTCTGGTTAGAATAGATTGCTAACCTGTAGGTTAACCAGTCCTGTTTGCCTTAAAACGAAAGAACGTTAAACACTAATAAAAAAAGAAAAAAGAAAAAAGTTTATTAACGATAGTTATAATAAAAAAATATGGACAGAATAATGCAAATAAGATGATAAAATCAAAATCAGTGAAATTGGACTTACGATAGTATACCTCTGACTCGCATTTATAGACTTTAAAAAAAGAATTATGCATATTTCCATATATCCCTTTTAAACTTAATTACTGTAGAACTCGATATAATCATATATATATATATATATATAGTATCGCTACAAAAAATACTCATTCACAACTAATACTATAAATAATAATAGCATAAATGTGATTATATAATCGAGAAAATTGGTAATGTACGAATTTTCTAAGTATTGATTTTGTACAATAAAACACAAATAAGTAGATAGTTCGGAACATGCAAACTAGTTGAAGTTGTAATACGAAGTATTCAGATTTGCTTCGTTCTTCATTGGCCACTCAAAGTACTTAACTTAAGAAACAATATTAAAATTAAAGAATGTTCAATGGGGTACTTCAAATATTAATAATTTAAAAAGGAAGACTATTTGAATAGTTCGATTAATATATTACATTAAAAAAAAAATTCAATCTAGATTTTTTTATAAGATTTGACGCTAACTATGGGAGAACATTAAATAGTCTGATCGAAGAGAAAGTCTCGCACTAAAAAGTTTCTTTTCGTAATATTGCTTGTATTTCCCAATATAGACATATCTGAAAGGTTATTTATTTTTATTATCACACTATATCTCTTCCAATGAACATTACCAGGCCAAGGGGTCATTTATGGGACTGAAGAACGGTTATGTTCGCCCATTACAGGTAGTAAAGATAAGATAGTTAAAGGTAAAATTGAGCTTCTTCAGTAGGGAATGGCCGCGGTAGGAAAAAAAAAATGTGAAAATACATTAACAATCACAGAAAGGTGAAAATGAAAAAAAAAGTCAATATGAAACTCCATTTATTCTTTTTACTCAGCGGGATCGCTTACAAGACAACTTAAATCGTTAAATGTTTAATTTGCCATTAACAAATATTTGTTAAATTGGTGATGGATTTCACCAAACATTATGCCAAACTACTTTACGAACATTTCAAAAATTTCGATGAATACCTTAAAAAACATTTTGAAACACAAATATCGCGCTAACAAAACATATAAATGCATAAATCATGGTTCCTAACAGCCATTATTAATGCAATATCTAAAATTCGATAAGGAGATGAGAAGTGGTTGACAGGGAATAAAAATACCCCAGGGTAGTTTCAAACAGAGGAGAACATTACATGTTTCCATCCCTGTACAGATCATTTAGAAGTACAGAGAGCTGAATAATTGAGCTAAAACCTCAGAAACTAAAATAGTTTTTGGGATGAACATAAAAGGTTTGAAAGGATGGGAAAACAAAAAAATATAACGAGAAGAAAATATTAAGATTTTCCTTTACATATCATTGATTTATCATAGGCTATTAGCTAACAAAAGAACTGGTGATAATTAACTACAGTTATTTTAGTCTCATGATTTTGAAAAGATTTATGACTTAGGCTCTTTAAAAAAAATTACCATGCACATATTACAATATATGTGCTACGTGCATATATTTAAATTTGTGCCATGTATTATTGTACGAGTGAATAGCATTGAGTGAATTAATGGACAGTAAGATTATGAAAGGATGTTACACCAATTCCATGTTTCTTTAGCTGTATTATTTATATTATAAAATATATCTTTCGACATTCGCTATATATATATATATATATATATATATATATATATATATATATATATATATATATATATATATATATATATATAGCGAATATGTAATATCGAAAGATATATTTTATAATATAAATAATAAAGCTACAGAAACATGGAATTGGTGTAACATCCTTTCATAATCTTACTGTACATTAATTCACTCAATGCTATTCACTCGTACAATACATGGCACAAATTTAAACACTTCACCCTACTCCTAGTGCTGCTTATAATAAGAAAATAATTTTAAAAAAACTGATGCTTCTAATATATCTATTTCCCAACATTGATGTCAATATCCAACCAACACTTAATGAAAACCGAAGCGGACTGCATCTATGTCCCAACCCTTGAATGTGCAATTCATTGTCAAATAATAACTGCTGCAAAGAACTAATTTTTCATTTGCCTACAGAGTTACTATGCTGAATGGAAATTCTTTTAGGCGTTCTTTAAACATGTCCGGGTCATCTTACTCTAGTTTCCTTAAAAGATTGTCCATCTTTGAAGATTCGTGATATGCATTTTGGAATATTAAATCCGAGCGAATTCACTTTAGTCACCAATTCAGATCCTAAAAATCTCCTTTCTTTCCAATTTCAGGGCATCTTCATTCTTTTTCGGTAGTGACCATGACTAACATCCATAAGTGGCTACCAACTTTACATACATAGATAACTTCCGAATTTTTAATATTCTTCTTTTTTATTTGAAAAATAATATTATACAAGCTGCCAAGCTCAAGGGTAATCGGTTTTAGAGTTATAAGAATTCATTCATACCATATATACAAGATAAAAGAAAAAAAAAAAGCATAAGCAAATAAAATAAAAATAATAATTATCATGTAAAAAGAAAAAAAATGTACATTACTAGTAAAAATAAATAGATAGACAAATTAAATACTGACAAAATAAGTAAACAACCAAGATAAAGAAAAATTAAGTTAAGTAAAATAAAATAAGTCGTCTTGAACTTCCGAACTAGTAAGTTGAAGTTCATTGGCTTCTTTACAGCACTGAAATATTTTTTATATTAATACTTGCATCAATTTTAAATGTAATTTTATTTTTTCCCGTCATAGTAGCTCTGATGTTTCGAGTGTATACCAGAAGAATGTCTTGTAGGTGTCTGTAATTTTTTTAGATTTTCATATTGATTATCAATTGATTTTAAGTAGCTACCCAAACCAGGAAAAATATCAGAATCTCCACCCGTGACACCACATTTCAAAATAGCATAAAATTGAACTAGAAACGTGTGTTATTCGTTAAAGGAATCTTAAATGATTCATTTTTGTTCGTCGGTAACAGTTAGTTGATAGCCTAATCCAAGATGTTGCACAGCATGAAATTATTCTCGCAGATTTGAATCATCGGCTTAAAATGGTGGATCCGGTGGCCACCCTACTATTTTATAAGCTAATTTTAGCCCCGTTTATTTGTGAATTGTTTTACACCGACATCATGCTTCTATTTTATTACCTAAAACAATATCACAAATGATATAGAACAAATAGCCTAATAATATTACGGTTAACATTTAGAGCAGGAGTAAGTAGATAAAACAATTTTTAAAAAATTAAAATAGATTTTCAAAAAGATAGTTCAAACTAATGATTCAAACATCAAATTCCAATTTATAATCACTCCTACTTTTAAGATAGATAAAGATTAATTTAGATTTCTAACAAAATTATATTTTTTTTAATTTGAAACAAGCCTAGTACAAATTTATCATGTGTTTTCAGGTTTTAAATTTAATCTCTCCTATTTTTACGGGAATTTCATCATCAAATGATGGGGTAAGAAGCAAGGGGATTCAAGTGATAATAATTTTGTGAAAACGTATTTTAAAGTTAAAGCATTTCGATACAACATGAAAGGGTTATAATTGTATCATACTTATATTATGACTCTATATCATATCTGTATCCATTGAATATTGAAAAATATTGCTTCCGAAAAACATTATATATTCATTAACTATCCACGTCACTTAACTCTATCTTTAAAAACAAAAAAAAAAACACTTGTACCCATTTGCTTCTCAATTCCTCAAATACAAATGAATGTTTGGAAATTCATTAAACATTGTTCGCGTTAAAATATCAGTAGGGTCTTACATTTACCTAATCGACAATGTAATCAATTCTTGTAGTATTAATTGGGTGCTGAAATGAAAAATAACCAGCATAAGTAAATCAATTGTTTATGTACCTAAGTGTATATAAATATCTATATGTATATGTATGTACATATATATAATATAATATAATATATGTAAATATATATATATTTTTTTTTCTTTGCATATATATTTCACAAAAAATGATTCACTAACAGCATAACATCTCAGCTCATAATAAAAACAAGAGAAAATAGCGTCAAACAAACGTAAGCATCTTCATTCTACACAAAACAAGAAAGAAAACGAGTAAAAACACGATGAAAAAAAAGAAA
This sequence comes from Rhaphigaster nebulosa, assembly GCA_948150685.1. Classification (NCBI taxonomy): domain Eukaryota; kingdom Metazoa; phylum Arthropoda; class Insecta; order Hemiptera; family Pentatomidae; genus Rhaphigaster; species Rhaphigaster nebulosa. The sequence continues at coordinate 93,287,471 of OX411311.1, read as the reverse complement.
AGAAAAAACACGTTACAGTAAAAGTTTAAGAGTACATAAAAAAGAGGGGACATAAACCGTGAAAGAGCTATAAATTTTTTCTCCATTCCCTTTGTTTGACCAAAGTTAGCACATCACAAATCAGCTTTATCCAAAACATCTGTCTTCAGCTCATTTACATAAGCTTTAGAGCTGCATGTTTCAAATCCAGCGGTCAAAATCGACTGTAAATGACATAATTTATTTATTTTAAAATAAAAGTTTGAAGGACGGTATACGTTTCAAACAAAATATTTGTCTATATTATAAACAGCTTTGTACATGTTTGGAGTATCTATACTCCTATGAGCATGTCCTGGTAGAGGTGAAAACCAATAAGTAAACCAAAAGTGAATAGAATGTGTTGGCGGGTCACAGATTGGAGAAATGTCAAATAGCCAATATGCAACTTAGCAAAGACCAAACAGAATTACCTAAGACAAAGAAAAAGACCACTTATCAGACTAGTTCCCCTCATCAGAACTCTTACACCATTGGTACCTCTTAAGTAATGCTAAAGGATACAAAATACACCCAACCAAGGATTTAAAAGATAATGGAAAACAGGCTAATGATTCGCTAACAGTAAATTTTTTTTAATCTAGTAAATACAGTAACAAAACATACTGGAGATTTCTCAAGACTACCCAAGAGTGGTTTATTTCTCATGAAGAAAAAGGAAGTTCTTTCTTATAGACGAATTTTCCCCGAAAATAACAGACTTTTGAAAACACTGTATTGAAGCCCGCCAGAGGAGAGTAGGGGATGTGGTGTATTTTAAATCCGTTTCATAACCCCTAGAACACGGTTTTGAGGGTTTCGAAGATGTCATTTATATATATATATATATATATATATATATATATATATATATATATATATATATATATATATATATATATATATATATCTGCTAGAAGTGCGATGCATCTCAAAATAGCCATATTTTCAGGAAGAGCAAAAGAAGATTGTCGAAATTTCATTTCTTGTTTTATGAATGGCTATTTGAATTTGAAGAAAACTTATTATTACTTCACAACTAGATATACTATTCAGGTTATTTTTAATTTTCAAAGTATTATTTTGAATTTTAATTACAAGATATAACTCTCTTCTAGTTCCTAATGTCCTTTTATTCAAAACAAGGACTGAAACGTGAACAAGAATAAAGTCATATCTCTATGCTAATAATAATACCTGCTTAGTAAGAACGCAGTAAATTATTTACCAAAAAAGCGACAAGTCACTACATTTCGAATAAGTAAACCCTTTACTATGAATAAATATCCAGCATTTTAAAAAAATTCAAAATTAAAACAATTATTGCATTTATTGACTCAAAAATTTCTGTTTGGAAGATACTTTTGTTTCTGTAGGAAAGAATGTACAATCAATCTAAACTTTTCACAATACAAAAAAAAAAACAACCTCAAAACATGAACAGCAGCTTAGAACAAAATACAAATCAGTAAATAGACAATTTTATTAAAATAAACATTCATTTTTCAAATACAATTTAATGAATATTTTTATTTCAGGAACATTTTAACACACCAGGAACTTTCAAAAATCCTATTTTCATCTAAGGATGAAATAAAGAAAGTGAACAAATATCTTTATTAAGATAAAGAAAGTGGACAAAGGAAGAATGATAAGTTAATTTGCAAAAAAAAAAAAATAATTGAAAAGATTGAATGAACATTCTATAATAATAATTTAATATAACAAGGAACATTTAAGTAAAATCGTATTCAAGCATAATTTCGGTCTTATAATAGTATTAAATATTGCTATCTATTTCACCATTGATCACATCAATAATCACACAAGGAATGTATCACACCCAACACTACTTCAAATCTTTTGGAATGTGGAACCCAGTAACGATAGACATCAAGCCTCGTTTTTTATTGATTCCTATGCCTGCAAGTTTTGAATAAGGTTACAGTTCTTGCTATGAATCCATCTGCTGTCTAAATACATCCAGTTGAGCTTCTGGCTAAAGCTGAAGATAGCTCCGCGAAGAGTGAGACGTCTTATTAATTTCATAAATGTTTACTTTCTTGAATTTATCTTGTACATAAGACGTTGAGTACTAAAATTATGTCTTTAAAATTTCATTGTTTTTTATCTGTATTCAAATTAAAATTTAGACCAATTATTACTGACAAATTTGTAAAATCTATAAGCTCATCGAAACCAGATCAGAAAATCGCCCTTCAGCTGATCTGGGCAGTTATCTGTGTAGAAAATAAATTTTATTTCATATCCCCTGCCCTCTTCAATGCCATTTAAGCTATAATAAATCCAGGAAATGTTTACTCTTGTACCCTGTTGACTTCACCTTCATGTCAAATATTGTATCCACTCATCAGCAGATTATCTTCCTAGTTGTGGAAGAGGTTAATATGCACTATCTAGGAGACGGCGTTGGTACTATGGATTATAACATTACTGGAGAATGAGAAGCACTTTTTGCAGAGAATTTTTGAGCAATATCTCAAAATTGAAAACTCTTCTAGCAGAGGTTTGATATACAAGTATTTTTTACCTTTCGGGCACTTCCCCATTCGCATCAAATAAGCTACAATTTCGGCATGTCTAAATGTTTTTTCTCGAGTTTTAGCATTTTGCGCACCACTACAGCCACTCCCAATCGAGTAAGAGCGCTGAAAATTATATATGTGAATTGAGTTGAAGAAGAGCCCTTTGGGAAGTCTCAACGTTTTTCTCCTACTCCCGCCATTTTGATGTTTTTAATTTTCTTTTTTAGTCAAAATACGACCTCTGTGACGGAGCTCTCCTGCTGACAATTTTGTGTACGTTATTAAGCCGATAAGCATAGAGGTGCCAGCAATCAAACCCGCCTTGGTGGGAGATGCTTTCCACTAAAACAGTGTATGTAAATAATAATAAGTTACGATGGAAATTGATTATTAATTTAAATCTAATTGCTAAACCAGTTTCCAGCTTCAACAGCCAGAGACCGACTGGGCTAAGCGAGTGGTGTTGAGCAGGTCAGTACAGACATGCGAAAGGAAGCTATAAATAGCCTAGCAACAAAGAGCCGCTGGCGGTCTACACTCCACGCTCCAAATACTCCTCCATCCGCGGATACTACTCGTAGAATAGTAGTATTAATTAAAAAAATAAAACAGTAAAAATAAATAAAATTGATAAAAATATAAAAAATATTGACAGTGTACTCACACTTCCTAATCTGGATCTTTCAGAAATTCAAACAGGAACCGACGAAAACGTTTTCGGTAACATAATTATAACCTATAAAATACTTTTACCGGCATTATATTGACTTTAAAATATATATTAGTTAAAGAATTCACGAACAGAATTAAGGAAAACCATATCCAATAATAAATAGCCAGTTGGCATCCGCATGATGGTATAGAAGGTATTAATCTAATTAGGGATTGATAAATTATAATTTTGTTTTTATTGAAAACTAGTTTCGAATGTAACATTCATCTTCAGTTCTAAAAGCACAAAAAAATTCAAAAATAAGCAATTCAAAATGCAGTTTGGTATTATAATTTAATATGTATAATAATACCAAACTGTATTTTAAATTGCTGATTTTTGAATTTTTTTTTTTTAGAACTGAAGGTGAATGTATAACATCTTAAACTATTTTATTTTTTGTTTTTTAGAGTACCTGTCATATGATCATATACATAATTCGCCATAAAATACATACTTTTTGAGTTATGTACAAATACGTTTTTCTTTTCGTCATAACTTTTCTCATGCATTTTCTCGCATTTTACTACAAAAATGGATAGTTGAATGGCTTTAAAGGGAAGATTTTAGGCAAGCTTAATCAAAATCGTTAGAGTCGATTACGATAAAATTGTAACAGCGATGATATAAAGTGGCACTTCCGGAAAGTCGATTTTAACTAAAAAGTTCTGCAACCAAGGTATATAATCACCTTAAATACACAATTTCAGTTTCATAAAACTTTTCTCACTTGACACACGCACATAACACTTAGCCAGACTTGATTATTTGTACTCCGGACATCTTAAAACTCTATTTACATTGAAAACTCGGATTCGAAATTTTTAATGATCGGGATACTTTTCCCTACTACATATTTCATACATAGGTAAGTGAAAGTAAAAATCAGTAGGTAATACATTTTGTTGAAGTGAAAAATAAATTCGAACTCAATACGAATAGATGATTTCCATTTTATAATAAAACTAATGACAGGGAACGGTGAGACATTTTTAAAAATCTAATTCCAAGAATGCCAATTCTTTATCAGTCCAGGAATTAGATAAAAATACAAGAGAGTAATGGGAACTGTTTCCCGAATTAGATTATTTCTACGGATATTTTCTTTCTAAAAAGTGTGAAGTGAACTTTTTGAAGAAATTCACTTTAGGAGGAAAGATCATACAAATCGGTTACCTTGGGATAACTCTAAACGTAAAAGTGATACCGTTTATATCATTAAACTAGTTGTAGCGAATTATAATTTGCATATCAAAATAATTAACAAGAGAAAATTCTTAATTAATTGGGTTAATTTAGGATATAAAAACAATAATAATGCTGACATGGCATTAAAGAGCAGATAAACGAGATAAGGGTGTAAAGGATGACAGAACTCGAATACGGTCACTGATTTATTACAGTAAAATCCCCTGCGTCAGCTTTTTGACCTCTAGTAAGATATATATATACCTCTAGTAAGATTGCATTAATTCAGAATAACCATAATTCTCCAAGACGAAACATAATAATTAAACAATCGTATCAAATGAACAAGTAGAATAATAATAAAATAATGAAGAATCAATATGAGTCAGCAATCGGTAGAGTAACGTATCTTAAAATAAATAAAATTTCTTAAACAATAGAATAATGTTGAGAAAATATTTTTATACTATTATACTTCGTATTGGTCTGGATGTAGTTGACCGTAGATATATTTGGGAAGAAGTTGATCGAGGAAAAGGGGGAGGGGTACGGTCAATGAAGAAAAACGTCTGATAAGTCTTAATTTTTATTGTGTGCCACCTTTTCGGCCTGGGTTTTAGGCCTTCACCAGGGCAGTCGATAAACGTCAAGAGGAACCATCAAGAACTGGAAGCCGTTCCAACAAGTTCCAACGCTTCTATTTTCTGACGGTTCATCTTGTACTGTAGGTTAACGGTTCAACTGTCCAGATGAAGACCTACAACCCAGGCCGAAACGTTGGCACACAATAAAAATTAAGGCTCACTTGTCAGTGTATTTTTCTTCATTGACCGCACTCATCGATCAATTTTTCCTCTGCTATATATCATGCATTTAGAAATTAATTTTTGGCTAGAATAGCATATATTTATTCAGGATTTAATGTATAATTTTAATATTAGCGTAAGTAAATAAGCAAGTTAAATGAAGCGTAAATATAAACATATAGAAAAACAAAAACATAACAAGAGACATAAATTAATTGTCAGGATATAAATAGAATCTCACAAACGTAATACCTGTAAATCGAAACGTAGACCGGTTACCGGTATTCTAGAGAATCAAGGCTTCGGGTGTGGAATCACCTATTTCCAAACTATATATTCTTTAGGCATCATCAATTAATGACTAATACTATGCAAGATTAAAATTTCGAAAGCTATCCGCATGTGAAATCTTGGTTTGAAAGAAACGCCATCCATCTGCATAATATTAACTGGAACAACCTGGGACAGCTTAAAAATATGGAGGAGGAAGAAAAGTAAAGAAAAATTAAAAAAAAATTAACTAGTCAGAATTAATAATTGTCCATCAACGCGTCTCTAAAAATCACTGAATATCACAGTAGATTATATGGGACCAAGTTGGAGACTCAGATGTTAGACAAAATAAATAAAGATACCACAAAATTTTCAAATAATAGCCAAATATGGAAATAGGTGCTTAAAGCGGCATAATATCCAAAAGTTCTGCAAAATCAATGGAAAAAAATCATCACGAGATCAATTTGTAACACATACTAACCAAAATAAGCAAACTAATGAAAGTGCGCAAGTATTAAAATCGTTAACTTTCAAACAGTCCAATTTTTATTTCAAGAAAAAATGAATGCCAATATCCGTCGTATCAAAGCAAGATAAAAGCAAAACGTTAAAAGTGACCACAAGTAGAACCAGATTGTCAACATCATTAGTCAAAAGCATTACACAAGAAAGTAGGTATGCCAAATGCACACGAAAGGACTTTTCTGTTAGATGTTGATTTTCAAATCCGGTTTGGAAGAGAAAAATATGTTGTCGTTGCATGAATGATAAATTACTAGAAGGATGTAGTCATTTAAATTTAAAATTACAATATTCTCTTCATGACTAAAATATTTCTTTTTTTATAATATTTATGTATTCAACACTTCACTTCGATAGTGAAATAAAGAAAAAAAGTATGAATACTGTAATATTCATTGAATAGTTTAAAAGAATCTAAGTAAATATCGACTCATAAAAATTAAAATTATACACTACTTTATCTCTATTAACAAGAAATTTAGATGGAAGCCAGTTCAATTACAATTTAAGCATACTAAAGCTGAAAAGAAACGGTATGATATGAATATCAATTCATTTTTAAATTATTTAATTTATTTATTGGACCATAAACGAAGGATGGACTACAAATTAGAAATATTTTATTTCCTTTTAGTTATTATCAATTGCTATATAGTTTGAAAATTAGAACAAACAGAATAACATGTACCCATACATAATATAACATAAGTTCCAACTGAAAATACGAGGAGTTGGAAGATTCCAAAGAGAAAAACTGTTCGAAGTGATTTATTCTATAAAGAGAAAACGAAACCGATCAGAGACTTTTTCGCAGATGACGGAACTGCATTTTCATGCCGCAAGGATCTAGAACCAAATAAAACCAAGTTCCCGATCTGTAAAAATAAGCTGTTCCTGATTTCCTGGGGACAACTAAAGAAACAATTTGTTCACGGTCGAACGCTTAAGCAAACAACCCTCCTCGCCTTTTTCATGACTCGAGTTCTCAGGGCGGAGAATCAGACTTGTAATGGCTGTAACCAACAAGCTTTTCAGGATGCACTCTAGTATTACAGTTCCAACACTGCTTACTGAAAATATTGAACACGACATCAAATAAATAAGGTCGAAGTAATAAAAATAAATAATAAAGAATAAAAATTCGAGTCAATTTTTATTGCTAGTACAAACAATACCTTCTAAAAATTTTCAGACTTTTATTTCTAAATAGTAGGACATCATGAAGAGATTTTTCGCGCAACATTACAAACATTCAAATCCTTGTCAATGCATTTCAACGGGTTTCAATTTTGAGAACAAACTTGGAGTTGTTCTACCGCCAAATAAATTTATCCTATTTAAATGATGGTTAATAGCTTAGAAAAGCAAAAATGTACGTATGCATTTTAATATATACGTATACCCAAATGGCATATAGGCCCATGTTACAAACAATTGTGAGAATTCAGATATGATGAAAAGGAGCACACAACAGCACTGCCTCCAATCACATGTACTTAAACGTTGTCGTAACTGGATTGTGTTAATTGCGGAAAAGTGCGCCTCCTGGACATTAATAGACCGTGGATAGAGAGAAAAAGGGTGCACGAGAGGGGGAATATTTATTGTGACATAGCGAGATATCGCAAAATAATGTGGAAAAAAAAATACCAATACTTAAACAATTAAATTGATAACAGTTCTTGGGAATAATAAAACAATACGAATTGTATCCACAACTTTTATGCGCGATCCATACAAACGACACACTAAAAACAAAAACCCTCGAGGAGGAGTTTGGAAAAAGCGGTGTTTGAGAAGGGAAGAAGGGAAAAAGTAGTAGTGTTGCTGGAGAGAAGCAGAGGTGTTGCGCCAGTGGCGTGGTTTCTCCTGAATGTCCTAAAACAAACAAAGGAGCTAGCACGGTGTAATAAAAACATTAGGTCATAAAATTTTCTTTACCGCTGCATTCCTTTTTAATTGTTTCTTTGAGTTACAATCTTTTAAACTTTATTAAACTATAAATTTCCTATTAGTAAACTTGATAAAAACGGAAGCATTAATGTTATAATTCTTTGATAATTCTAGTTTTTTCGGCGACATCCCAGGGTGGTGCCTGGGTGCCCGGCACCACTGTGTCCTTTTAAGTTACGCCAGTGTATTTAAATCATAAGACTACTGAAGGATATACCTCATCCAGCAACTCTTCATCCTACAATGGTTTTTAATTCTTTTAAACATATTTCAGAAGCGTAAGACAAATTTCAGAAAGTATACTTATTCAGTTTTGGTCATGCTTTTGGTATGATTTATATAAAGAGAACGGTATACTTAAGTTTCGATCATAATGAAAAAACTAAATATTTAATTTTAGCAAACCTTTAAAATATAGGTTCAAAGAGAAAAATTATATTTGATTTGATTATTGAAAAAGTAATATTCAGAGCATGATAATCAATGGAGCCACTGAACTGCACATAATTATTTTATTTTTTTAATATTTTTCGAAATTCCTTTTCTTCGAAAAATATATAAGGACTAGAAAATGACATGAGAGGGAGAAAGAGAAAATAAAAAAGAAATAACAGGTAAGCTGCATCTATCGCCGCTCTGATAACTGCCGGCATATTACACAGCTCATAGAGGTGAAAATCTCTACTTAACCCACATCGAAGGCGGACCAAGGAACCAGGCCATAACTCCGATATGATGCTTTTTCTGTAATCCTTCTCATCTCCATCCCTCTTGGGAAGCTGAAAATAGTCGAGAGAAATTTGTTCAAACAAGTCTAGGTTCAAAAGAGGAGGAACAGGAATAAACGCATTTAATCAAACGAACCTCATAAAAAACCTACAGAACAAGCTCAAATAGAAACTATTTACTGATGGAGGCCCAGAAGGTATTATTCATGGTCACCTTCTTTTTCACAGCATGAGCACATTCGCCGATTGTGCTCTTACTTTACGAAAAGTAAGAATCTAATCAAATATTTGACAGAAACCCATCAATGGACAGATAATCTGCACTTTATACAGAGTATGACGAAAGCATAACGATTAATGCCTCTACTCCATCTCTTTAATTCGCTCAGAGAAGCTGCATTTTTAATGTTAAAAAATATCGAGGATGATAACACGCTAATTTTTAAATTCATGCAGAACGGATCAAATATCGACCAAATATTATCTCAAGTAAATTTTAATAAGTCACAATGCAAAACTATTCAGACTTTAGTTCATAAGCTATGCATCGATTTCAAAATGGCTTAAGATTCTAATGATCCTTAGTATTTGAGTAATATTTTGATAGATCAAAGAATATGAAAGATATTACTTAATCAGGCTAGAATCAGCGAGGAAGGAACAAAATGATCTGCATAAATACTTTTTATTCAGGCAAAAATTGGGGCAATTTTCAGTTTTAAGTTTTAGAAAATTTATTTAATTCAGGCATTAAAAAGCCATTATTAAAGTGATCCGTATCAGAAAAGGTTTAACTTAAGGATGTGAGATATCTGTGTTTGGGTACATCGATGGTTTGGCAAAGTAATATTATTAATAAGCTCAATAAATATATACTGATAAAAAGCAATAAATAGTTAGTCGAAAATCTGGTTGTAACTTCCGTCATTTGGATAAGAGAATATAAGTGAAAACACTTGTACGAGAAGATGAGTATGTAAAGAGATACTGTAGACACTGAATCATCTAAGGCCAAAATGTAAAAGAAAAAAAAAACTAAGATTCAACAGAAAAATAGCGACAGAAGACAATCGATGCATTAATATACATACCAAGCTCCCACATCATAGCAATAAGTCTGAAAGAAAGAATTTACGAGCCATTACACTAAACATCGCTAAGAGAAAAGAAATGTGGCCACTTACTTTAAAGATAGAACAATTCCTAAATAAGTTTGGAAATAAAATAGTGCATAGAATTTTGTGCCCGAACAAAAAAAAAAAACAAAAAAAAAACGGAGACAGGATGGCTAGATTGGGAGGAATTGCATGTCACCACTCTGTGGTGTCTAAATACATATTCTATAAATATAATTTTTATTTATTATTCAATTTACATATGAAAAGACCGTTTATAAATTAAAATTATCTATACGTATCTGTAATTATAAATAAATTGTTTATTTACTTCACACAGCAACCTTGTGAGAAGGTTGTAAATTTGTTACACGATTCACACAATGAAATGTACACATTATAAATAAAGTCAATATATAATTGAATAACAATAATAATATTAATCGTAGCAATGGTCGATAAAATTATAATTTCAATAAAGCAGATCTATAAATTAAAAAATAAAATTATTCCAAGCTTTGCACTTCTTTCATTTAAATATTAATATATAAATCTAGAAGAAAAGAGGAGGCAAAGAAAATAATTAATAAACATTTTTCATGATAAGAAAAAATAACAAATTCTAAATTAAAAAAATGTAAATTCCAAAGCTTAATATATTTCATTTATCTGAGCAATATCTTCCGAAAAAATTACTGAAGAAGTAAAGTATTACATAGGTGAGATATCTATAATTATATAACCTAATATGCAATGAAACGTTTCAGTTTTTTAACTATATTTTATATAATCAAGATTTAACGCTTAACTAACTGATCCCTTTATCAAAATAACAATTAGTACGGTATAAAATTACAAGAAGAAAGTAAAACCGAAGATACTGTTCTAATCATAGGAGAGCGCTCTTGCCGTAATTAACCGTCCTACAATTAAAATAATCAGTTAAACTTCAGAAAACAATTATAATTTTTGCTACCAATTATAAATGGATGGATGCAATTAGCCTGATTACGTGGATGAGATAAACCTAATAGAGTATGGTTATTGGAACGTACTATAGGTGAAATATGTTATCATACCAGCGGAGAAAGTTAGCGCACCAAGTTGTTGAACCGCACCTTGGAGAAAGGACGGTAACTTCACTAACTGCATTAAGGTGCATAGCAACTTGCATTAGAACAAGAGCATACCCCGGTAGTTCAGCAAGTGAATCTAATGGGATTCCGAACAGTCAAGATCATCCGTAATTCTCGTTATAGTATACATTATACCAGAGGTGGCTGAAGTGTGGCGCAGTGGATGATTACAATTAGCATATTACATCTTTGCGCCTCTATGTATTTCTATATCGTGGATTTTGACCATAGAGTCGAATCCATATTCTTTAGATGCCAGGTCTATAAGTTATTAAATTTATATTAAAAGGATAATTAAACATATACCAGCAAGCAATGAATCGATATCATTAATTGTCTTTTTAACAATTGATGATATCTATTAAACAACCCCCGAAGATAGGCGCATCCCGAAGCATTATGTCTTAATTCTATATTACAACCCTGTATCCGCCAAAGTCGGAAAAATGAATTGAAAAAAATAGGATTAAATCAATAAAAAAAAATCTATCCTCATATTTCCCTTCTCCTAAAGACAAAAAAAGCGGAGTATACGAACTAAATTGTAATGATTGTAATGATTGACAAATACACTGGAAAAACTGGAAGATCACTAAATCAGAGATTAAAGGAAACATATACGTGCATATAATAAAATAATAAGACAGAGAATTCCAATTTGCAATTCATTTAACTGAAAAAAAACAACATAAATTCATCAAAGACTCAGGAGTTAAATTATTACATCACGTTGAAAACAGCCTCAAATTAAATATATATGAAGCACTTGAAATAATAAAATCCTTCAAATCCAATCCAGATTTTTGCTTAATTGACCAAATAAATATGTCCAATAGTCCAATATTAAATTTATTCCCATCTATAACAGTAAAACAGTTACTCACCGGAATTACTGGAAAAACTCCGACCCTTACACCGTTTACCTATAAACGCCCCACCTTTCTTCCATTGCTAGTTCAGTGCCAGAACAAACCAATACAAACTTTTCTGTTTGATATAATCTACTTAAACCTTGGTGAGTACCAACATGTATTTGATTTTTTGTCTTAATTAAATTCATAATTCATAAATGTTTTCTTATCACATGTACTAACAATAATTATAGTTAGTACATGAGATAGGAAGAATCTGCAAAAAATATTAGAAATAACTATTTAATTTGTTTTCGATACCTCAAAAATCATATTTTTTATTTTATCTTTAAAAGTTACTTATATTTAATACCGAATGGTGGCGTTGATTCATGGTTTACTAAGAAAAAAACGTTAATTGTGTTTTTAATTGCTTGAAGCTGTTCAGAGAAACTCTCAACAACAAAACCTCCCACAAGAAATTTCATATGCAAGAGGAGACGACAACACAAAAAAAAATTACTAAAAAAAGTTCTACCTTCACAACTTTCTCTTTGAGGAGAGATATTTTAAGGTCCTGTCTTAGGAACCATTAATTGGTGGAGTCATACTGTCATAGGCATATCCAAGCATGCATTTTAGCTTGTATTTAATGAATAAACTTAAAAAAAAAAACATTTTAATGGTAGATAAGTAGTTATGGATAATCAATATTAATATACTAATAATAAATACGTTTAATGACCAGTAAGAAATTGGTGAACTATTATTTTCAATAAGTAGTGGTTGTCAATATTTTGCACGTGTTAATTGTTTCATAAACCTAATTTAAATCAATTTTTCAAGGTTGCGGTTTATTTGAAGGACTAGATGAGAAGACAACAAATTTAAGTGCCAAAAGTTACAGTTTGTTAGATGATATATTAAATGTGATTTATTGTCGACCTTCCTTGAGCTAAAGAGACACTTTAATATGAGTAACAAACAGGCTCTTATACACGTTTAAACAATCTATGAGGGAACAAAGTACAATCCTTCATTTGGTTAAATATGATCCATGAATAAACCAAACAGCTCTATGCTAGAATCCGCATCATATACATGGTAGGATAAATAATAAATGCAATTGTGGATACTAAGCTAATGACTTAAAACTTAGTTTCCAACCATTTTTATCATCCCTAATTAACTTATTTTGGAGAGATGGATCTAATGTTATCCTCCCGAATTCCTCCTGGGGAGAGCTGCAAATCGCTATTTTAGTTTTTGAAGCAACGGCTGGAGACGGTTCCAGTTCAGGGGACAGTACCCCCCACCAGACCCCCTGGAATGCAACGGGTCCTCCTACCCCAATCTGCCGCCAGGCGTCTGGCTACACAGCGAAAATTCAACTCCTTGGCTATAGATCAATTTTTTGTTAGTCAACCTGTACTTTAATAATAATACGAAAAAAATCACGGTACTAAAAACTCTAGTAATACAATGAGCTATCTAAAGATTTAAAATGTTAATATTTCCAACTGATATTAAGAGACACTTAGCAATTACTCATAAAGACAAACATACATCATTATTTTAGAGTTTTAGCTGCTGGCCAAGTATCAAGAAGTTTTGAAATATACAAATGAGCAACTAAAGATCTATTGTTGAAAATGTTTTCACATTTAGATCATGAGCTGTATGATCTATTGCTCCATAAAGCAATGACTACAGTTTTCTGGACTTTTAATTGGAAGGAATTTACACGATGATTCAGTTTTTATTAGTAACAATGTTTTTTATCTATCCAACGACGAGCGGAGAAATAAAATGTTTCTCCTCCTTCGTTTTCTCTCATCTGATGTTCTCTTCTTTCCATTTTACGAACATGTTTCTATTTCAATTTTTTTATTTTTATAGGATGCTAACTTGCAATTGCCATTAATTTTACATAATGCACTATTCTACTTTATATTATTTTTTATTTAATAGCTTCTATTTTTCATTCTGTGTTTTGCTTAGTCCTGATGAAGGCCTACAGCATAAGTCGAAAAGTCGTCCTTATATGAAACATAAATCAGTATAATTTACTTTTCTGTGTGTTTCTGACCGAAAACATTGTCTTATACCCTCAGGAATACCAGACGTTTTATAAAGTATATTTTTATATACAAAGTCCACTCCATGAAATGAAATAATCCTCTCCCTCTAACAAAGATGAACATTTGTTGGTGTATTAATCATCACTTCAACATGAGACTGATATTTACTAGTGGCGAATGAAGTTTTTTATTTTTTTCAGAATGGAACGAGCCTATTGCTGCTGCAACTTCAGATAACAAGTTGTTGAACATTATTATAACCCGATAAGAGCAAACGAGACCAGTCATTCATTAATATTTACTAAGAAGCCCCTAAATGTTTATTAAAAAAAAAATTAATAATACCAGAATAAAAACATGAATGGAGATTTCATGTTGGAGTGAAGGAAATCGAGAAGTAAAGAAACTACTTTAGTTTATATAGATTATTTATATAAATAATTTGTGTTATAAAGATTGTTCTTTGTTAAATAGAAACTATTTTATGCTATACAGATTTCTTAAAAAAACGAAACGTTAAGTTGTTAATTATCACCAGCAGACGTTTCGGCCCAAATATGTGCGACGTCTTAAAGGCATCAGGGATAAAAGATTAAAGAGATGTACTTATACAGCATGGTATAAACAAAATAAAATGACAAAACAAAAGTTAGAAATAACAATATAAAAAGAATTAAAATGAACAGAAACTAACTACTTTTAAAATATTTAAATTTAGTATCTTTATCTATCTTAAATTTGAGAAAGACAAACATGTTTGGGACGAAACGTCGGCTGGTAATCACTTTGATTGATTTCCTGATAATCTATAATCAAGATACAAATACAAAATACAGTCAACCATCCAGTATCTCTTTTTAACTACTAACTCTCCACAGGTTTCGGTGAGTATTATTGTCAGAAATTCCAAATGTTAATCTATTACACAAATCTAAAACCTCAAAAATTGGTTTTATTATTTAATTTCCATTAAAAACCATTAGCAGTGGAACAATCAAAACGATGACAAAGACTCCAAAGGAAAGGGGTAACAATAAAACTTTGATATCTGCATTGAAATTATTAGAAACTTTCACTAAAAAATACTAATGAGGTTTTTATTTTTAACTCTCAAGTATTCGCGCCTTTTGAAATCAAACTAGTACCCGCGGCAAACAGCTGCGGTACATTATTTTTTCAATTCCGAACCTTATTTATATCTCGTACATAATATGCAAGTACTATACAAGTACAGTAACTACATATTAGGTGAAGTGAATAAAACTGAGCACGTATTCATTCCTCAAAATTTTATTCTTTTTATTCGCATCGAACCAGAGCACCTGTTCAGTTTTTTTATGAATGATTACGTGCTCAGTTTTATTCACTTCACCTAATATGTATTTATATACTGATTAAAAAAATCCATGTTCACAGGAATAAAAAAATGGCGGTGGCACTATTGTGTGCCTTATTGCTTGACTTGAAAATACAGAGGAAGCGTTGGGAACTTTCATTAGGAATAAAGAGTTCCTGCCACTTTGGAAAACAGTGCGATTCTTTTACAGCGTACACGAATGCTTTAGGGCTAAAAAGAAGCGTGATTGCGACATGATGTGAAATACTCTAGACGAATATTCCTCTGTTTTTACAGTATAGTAAGAACCGCATAATAAGAACCAGTGTTTAACCGTATGGTAAATCAATATCGGGCCAACGGAATGCGACCAAACCCTCTGGTAGATAATCCGATAACGGTTCGGAAGATGAGCTGAATCTATGTGGACAGGACTCGAACCCATAAACCGACACTAAATGACACCCCGACCCCTGGCGCGACCGAGAGCTCGGCTATAAACATCGATACAAGTTAAGCCCGAGGACGGAGGAGGACGGAGACTGGACAGCGAAGAATGGTGCCGGTGACGTCAGCGCTGACTCACTGGCCTGCTCGATACAAGCTGGCTGGCTCCTATGTTCTATCTACACAGCTCACATTAACATAGTCAGTTCGTTAATGCTGCCTCTTCGTCCGTGCAGGCCTCAGCAACAAAGGCGATACATCATGGAGCCTGTCAGCTTACAACCAAAGAACCAACCTCGGGTGCAATATTAAACACATTCATAACAGGACAAATGAATCAATTTCACTTGACATTAATTAAAATTAGTTAATTGTAGGTACGCAATCGTAGGTAGGCGTTACCATTCTAACGTTATAAAACTGAAGGTTAGGTCAATTAAATTGTAATAAGTCCATATCCGAATTACAGGTGAGAAATAAGAAATAATGGTTAAAAACTTCCTAACAACGCAATTCCTATGGCGGAAATATTTGTTTGATGCCGTGGGCCTAAGACTGTCGCTTCAAGGGAGGAAATTTTGGGCATAAAGCAATCACAAAAACTTTCAAGCAAGTCATAATCTAACATTGTAGGAATATTCGAACTCTTTGAAGTAGGATAATATGGGGCAAATGCGCACTAAATTTTACAAAGTTTGATTTTATAGGACTGTAAAATTTTTATATTTGAAACCAGATTTTTCCTCTTTTTTTTTTTTAATGTTCCTTAGATGATTGAGTTTAAATTACATTACATTCAAGCCTACTTTTCAACCACCTCCATTATGATGAGATTGATAATTTAATTGAGTAGTACTTACTTAGCACTTGTCTCTGCCTTAAAGCAACATGATAGTAAGGATATATGTTCACCACACACAATTGTCACAAAACAGAGATCTGCACTTGCCTCTCTATGTTTTGCTTGGAAACTGAGGACAAGCTGCTAAGATATAGAAAACTGTCAAGAAAGAAATTTAAATCACAAAGTATTTTGAAGAACAGCTTCTGTACATTCAGCAAAAATAAAAAGAAAGAAAAAGAAAAGGGTTGTTCGTTTAGGTTTAGGATAGGGAAGTTGTTATTGGATCTGAGGAGTTTGGAACCAATGACAATGGCCTATATGTTGTTCATTCAAAGAAGAGAACCAAATTCTCCAAGGAAAGGATTCAAAAATGCACCTATATGAAAATTACATAACGTATTGTTTTATTTTAAAAATTATTCAGAAACTGGAAGCTAGCGCCTGACAGCACATTTCATAGAATAAATTCGAAAATATCTTGGTTTTACACAAAAACCAAAGAAATAATTTACAAAATATGTATTCCCATAATTGAACAAAAAATCAAACATAAACACTGGAATCAAACTTATCCTATATAAATCAGTTCACCGGGCCATAATCCTATAGAATTCAACAATACAACTACCATAATTATAAAAAACCTGATGAAATACAAAAATAAGAACCATGTAGTCTAGGAAACAAAGGATTTCAAAACGCAAAAGGTATGGTAGTTCTGATTTTTTGATATGTTATTCGGCTAAGGATCAATATTTGCAACCTCGGCAGACGACTTGAAGTTCATTTTATTCCAGAAATACACAAAAAATTACAACAAATCTTCTCTTAAACGTTACGCTCACAAAAAAACCAAACATGTGGGCTTCATATTGTTCATTCATTTAATTTTATTTTTGTATATTTTTTTAATTTTTATTTTTCCCAATTTTATAGCTCAAAGTTATGTAATATATATATATATATATATATATATATATATATATATATATATATATATATATATTTTACATTAAAGTTATGAATATTATATTATTATATATTTATATTTAAAATAATAGTTAAATTATAACATCGTCCAGAATCATGTGTGTGTATAATAATTTTGTAATCGTAAATTTATTAATACAACTTTTATTATTACTACAACCACAACTACAGACAGTCAAATAATTAATGACGGCGGATAAAAAGTAAATGTTACTGTAAGAATGATAACCAAAGACACCACCACTATACTACTCGTTTATATCTTTTTATTAGTTAAACGATAACTTAGGATGGAGTGTCACACAGCCCCTTCTTGTCTTTACCTCTTACATACTTAGTGCTCGTACAACGAGTTCAGGGTGGTTGTCATACAATTTTCGCAAAATCATTTCATTCACTGTTGGAATGTGAAAGTCAGCAGTCAGGCAAGGCGCTAGAATATACTGTAGACAGAGGAAGGAGAAAGGCCTGGAAAATAATTAAGTATCTAAGCTTTTATGATGCAATAAAGATTCGAAGCGCTTCATAGACAACTTATTCAAGTAAATCTCTCTAGGTTGTTATGTCGCCTGGATTGGCCATCCTTTAAGTTTCGTGAAAAAAACAAAAAAACATGAAATGACGAAAATACGCATTACACATATAATTTTAAAAAAATTAATGATAGAAAATAATATAATAATTCAATCAGAAGACTGAAAATGAAATATAAATAGCTTGACTAAACATAAAGTCTAAAGGTATGTATAAGGTTCAAAGCATAGCTAATAATGGAGCAAGTGGTCTTCTTCGATCTTGTTCTTCAAGTCCAAGTAAAATTCTTTAACAAGCTTCACCAAGAAAAAAAAAATTAAAGTAGCAAACGCTTTAATTGCAAGCCTAGCTTCAAATATTTAGTAAGACAAGGAAGAACAAATAAGGACTAAGCACATTTGCGGAAGAGGGCAGAATTTTTCATGTGAAATATCCCTTCTAATTATATCTCTCTAAAACAGCATCCATAAGATATTTCTTGTCATTATCAAAATAAAATAAAACTTAAATTAATTAACTTTTAGAACTCATAATTTAAACAAAACCTTGAAAGATTCATGAAGTGTAAAATGGCGATAGATCGATACTTCACGCTATTTCTAGGTCAACTCTAATTTCTAGTGTCTATGGTCAGTATTTCCCAACCGTGATTTTCTAAAATGATATATAATAATACAATAATTGTAATTTCCTGAGCAGGTTCTAAATGATTTTCAACAGATATTATGTGAGTAATGTATCATAGGAAATAATAATTTTTTACTTTATAATTTAATTCACAGATACTTATGTTAAGAGGAAATATACTATAAATTTAAAAATATATATATTCTCTATATAAATGTAGGATCAGATAACAGAGGTACATTGCCCCAGACAAACATTAATATTTTATCCTTATGAATGTACTTAAACTAAAATTAACACATTACCCATTTTTGTAACTAATATTAAAATAAATACCTGCATTTAAATAAGTTTTGTTTCGTTAGCCCTATAAAATAATTATAGCAATAAAATAATATAATAAATAAATAATCTATACTGTAATATAAATCCTTTGTTTTAAACATCAGTGTTTCCACTTAAGCAGATAAAATGTCCCACATATTTTTCAAGAAAAGTTCAAGAAATATTTATTTTCTATAATAGACTACAATGGTCAAATGTTAAAAAACGATGAATGGCCATTAAATAAGAAAATTATTTTTGTAATAATTTTTTTTAATCAGCTTTCTATTTAAATATCGAAGAATAGTATGAAATTTTCTTTGAAACATGGAAAAGTGATTTAAAAATTTCAATAAGAATTTGAAAAACTTGAAATTTAAATATTATTTACCACATGTATTTTCTCTGCAAAATTTATGTTTTTAATATTTACCAGTTTAACTTAATATGACACCACAAAAATAAAAAATAAAACTAAATGCAGTAAGTAGTTTGAAAAAAAAAAATAGATGCAGTAATATTATGAACATTGTAAAAAAACAAACAACTGGTTTCCTCTAATTTTAAAAAATAATAGAACATATATGATAGCATATTTCATATTGCTTGAAGGCCTAAATACGCTAAACCAGACTCTAAGAAATAATATGAACAGAGGCTTCATAATAAATTATAAGGCTGCCCTATCAGCTATATGAACTTTGGGGACCAATGACCTCCTAAGTCATTAAGTTTTAGCCCATTTATTTTATTTATAAAGCTCCACATATCATAGAAAATGAGAAAATAGGGGAAAAAAGAATATTAAAACTTCCAACGAGGATTCAAATACCAAAATTAACAAGATCCCAGAAGTTACCAGAGATCGTACATTCGTATAGAAGAGAAAGTAAAAGTTTATATAAATAAAAAAAAACTAGTAATAATATAAGTCATGGATAATAAGCAGTAATGACTTATAATTTCGAAAAAACATATACAAGTCAAAGGACATGAAGATATTTATGGTTCCGACAAGCAGGGCTATTACATACCAAGTTGGAACAATAGTCTTCCCAATCGCTGCAGCCTAACAACTTCTGAGTCACACCCAATACAATTTCATATGATTATCAGCCCATTCAGTTGTCGGAGCAAAGTGGTTAGTAAGGACAAATGAGCCAGCAGAACTGTGATTGGGGCATATTATTTCGCTAAAGGAAATAAAAAATGTAATGATGAATATCATATAGCTTTGGAATGAGAATTACAGTAGCTGAGTAGTAACAGAAAATAAATATTTAAATTTAAAACGAGGATTACGATTTGAGATTAGAGGGACAAGAAATCAGAAGAAAACAAAAAAATTACGAGAAAAAAAAATTCGGGCTTCATTCTTCATGACGAGAAAAAAGTTAATTAGAGACACTAAACACAACACCACAAATACAGTGGTGTTTCGCACCACAAAATTAATCGGTGTTTCGTGGTTATTTAAAAAAATTAATGTATTCAATTTGATAACGTTAATAGATAATTAAAATAATGTAAAACTGGAGGAAATAGTTGCGAAAGAATCCTTTGATCACTTAATATGTATTGATATTGTTAAATATTATCGTTATTGAATTTAAACAGATCAGTGCGAACAAAAGAAATAAGGGTCGAGCAGGTAGAGAAGGGTAACTGACAGGCGATGACAGATGTCACCACATAAGTGATAAGGGATAAGTTAATTTAAAAACCCTACTGAGAAGTTAACACTGTAACAATGCCAAAAGCTGGAACATCTAATCAATTTTAAGAACTGGTCCCCTTAGGCTTGGCTGGCCTCGAGGAAAAAGTGGAAAAGGTATGATTAAATTAGACTAGTTGGATAATGGTTCGCAGAAACGGCTGTCAGGACAAGGGGTGGAGCCATCCGATGAAATCCCAGAATTTCCTTCCTCTATAAAACTAGTCGGCCAATGAACATCATTTTCAATCCCCTCTTAGGCAAAATAAGAGAGAAAGGGGAAAAGAAGCAAGGAGGTGAAAAGGAAGGACTTAGGAACTGAC
The DNA here is from genome assembly GCA_948150685.1 of Rhaphigaster nebulosa. Taxonomy (NCBI): domain Eukaryota; kingdom Metazoa; phylum Arthropoda; class Insecta; order Hemiptera; family Pentatomidae; genus Rhaphigaster; species Rhaphigaster nebulosa. Next base: position 93,266,400 of record OX411311.1, on the reverse strand, counting down.
CGAGGCTGAAGGAAGACCTCTAGGCCGAGAGAGAGAGACTGCTAAACTGATCGAGGCGGAGGCAGGACTTGGGGACTCAAGGGCGGAACAATGCGACTCTGAAGATGAGAAATGCGCTCTGGCTCCATGACTGAAGATATGCAGGGGAACCCAAGGGAGAGATGCTGAGGAACCATCAACACCAATTAGTACAGATAAGAGATTTATGTTAAAACAATTAATGGCTAAGTCTAGGCTAAATCATTCCATGGTTAACTTTTTATTGTAATAGTTTGTTATTTTAATTTTGAAGAATAAAGATAAGTGTTAGCAAGGAGGTAGTTCTTTAGTAACCATGCCCATATTTAATTTGAATATATTTCATTAAGATAGCAGTAACGTTGATTAACATTAGTATTAAACTTAAAAGTAGGAACACTATCTTTGTTAATTATTAAATAATGGTAAACACAAACCAGGCCTTTGGAAAGGTACCCAATTTAGAGGACAAGGTAAGAAATTCAAAAGTATTCATAAGCTTACTTAATTTTGGGATAATCATCTTCAATGATTGCCCAATGGCATCCCTATATATATATATAGACTAATGTATTAGAGCTAAATAGTAATCAAGCTCAACTCAAGTTAGAGAAACATAGCACACTGGAACGTTTTTACATCGCTAAGATGCTAACCACTACATCTCAAAGTAATAATGTAATACAAATGGAAAAAAATGTGTGTGTCAAATTTAAAATCGAAGTAATTAAAAAATGCTGTTCATTTGCTGTAACATCATAACTCGAACTTGAGGATTTTTCAAGTGATGCATTTGAAGTTTAAAATATCGAATTAATAGGGCCAGGGTGGCCGAGCGGGCTAAGACTATTGAAATAGGTAATCAAAATTAAGCAACGTCGAGCGTGTTTAGTAATTGGATGGGTGACCGCCTACGGGGAAAATCCACGCAGTCAGCGACTCCCCTCCCCCGGCTATGTTAGGCCCGTCAAACTACTGGAAGCAACTCACACAGACCGGGCGTAAGAGCGATGACCCTATCCCGCGTACTTAAATTGTGAATCGCGTTGTGGTCTTCCAGGATGTCGCCCGGAGGTTTGGTCCATGGACGGTGTGCTTCGGGAAAAGCAATATAGGTCCTCGTGCGCCTGCCGACACCGAACAGCCATAATCCGTGGGTCTAGAACGATTTGTCACTGTTCTTGAACCCGAGTGACTCGGTGGTAAGGACACTGCCGAATTGGCTCCAAAGGGACTGGTTATGGGCAGGATGGAAACCATGGTTCGCAGCAACGTGAGGTTGGGTGACCCCCTCCAGCATGTCTGAGCTCACGCAAGCGATAAAGTGTCTGTAAGAAGACCACATCGCGCGAGCAAAGATATGAATGGTCTAAAGTGCCAACGAAAAATAAAAAAAAAATAAAAAATACCGCATTAATTTAAGTGAAACCATAAAACAAAACAAATTGCAAAAATGGCATGGATGACTTTGAAAGCTCAGCAATGATAATCTAAAAGTTAAAAGTTTGTTTGTAGTTAAAAGCGATAAGTATAAAAACGGAGAACGGATATTGCCAAGAACAAATCATTGAAATTCCAAAGAACATTAGATAATTTACATATTAACAAGCTAATTATCTGATTAAATTAGTTTATTTCAAATAAATAAATTTAAAAAATGTCTTAGATAACCATAATATTACCGGCAATAACCTTTTTTATTTCTTTTAATCGACGATTAAACAGGATAAAAAACAAGAAACCCCAGTGAAAGGTATATCAATTAAAGAATTAGCTCTGAAAAAAATATTATTGCTTAATTTTCTTTAAATAAAATTTCATAATGACATACAAAAACTAACGTACACTAATCGCTCAATAAAACACCAAGTAATGTGAATACGAGCCTTTCTCTATGATTTAATATTATCAGATTTTTTTCATTAATAATTGATCATAGATCATTAATTCTTAAGTTGCAATGTACTGGCATCATGAAAAAGGACCTGGAACATGTCATATGGTTGAACGTTTGTACCTTTCTTCAGTTTCCTTTATTAAGTCAGAAAAAATCCCAAGAACAGAAAAATCTCGTTAATCCGGACTAATTAGGACCAGAGGCAACCTGGATAATAAGCAAACCAAAATCCTTAAAGAAACAGACTTAGCGTTTATTACGATAAAATCTATTTACAGCCGGTGAATCAGTTGACGTCAACGTCCTGTGACGTTCTGGTAAACCTTTCTTAAATTTAACAAAAAGCATTTGATTACCATAATTTATTTATGCAGGAACTGAACATTGAATCAAACTAAAAAGCGGATATTTAGCATATTTATTACATACTAACGTTTCTGCTATCATAGTTAAATAATATTATCTAATGTGAACAAATGTCTAAATATCTGATACGGATAAACGGGGTTTTACTGTAAATAAATATTAAAAATTACCAGTCTTCCTTCTGACAAATTGCGAAGAAAACTTTTAGTTGTATTCAATTATTTTACTAAAAATAAAATATGCTAACAAATTATAAAATTGACTAGAAACGGATCTGTTCTAAATTATTAGGCTTCGCGAAATAACATTGACCAACAAAAACATTTTTTCTGCATTTTCCTAACACTAATGAGATAATTCTTACTAATTTTGGATTGAGAAAAACGAAAGGGTACAATGTTTCTTTTTTTTTTAATTGGTTTTGTTTCCAAGAAAATTAATACGCATGCATAATGCATAACGTTTAACGGAAGAAGACCAGCACAACCCCAAAAGTTAAGCTTTTGAAAAAACAAACATATTTTTAGACCAATTTTTTTTGACTTGTGACAGTTTTGCTTAAAAAATAACTGCTCTCCAGCGATCGCACGATGAAATTTGTTTTGGCTCTTAAAGGAAAAGAAAAAAAAAAAAAAAATCATCTCGTTTATCATAACATAAAAATTGGAAAATCGTTAATTTTTGAATTGTGCCGATCATGTCACATGTCAACATTTTCCAAGGGAAATGGAAAAAAATCTTATATCGCAATTTCTTTTACAAAATCATTACCTACAAGGTATTTGTGAAAAAAAAAATGTAGAATTCCCCTTCGAAGAATAGTTTCTGCTGCCGAACAAGTGGTGACTTCATAAAAGCGTTTCCTTTTGGCTTGCTTCTTGTACATTAACTCCAGGGCATCTCTGAAGACAGTCCAACAGTAGTTTATAGTGGTTTGTCCACAAGTCACATCAAATTAATATGTAAACGCATTGTCATTGCATTGTTGCATATAAACAACCGAATCGAGGAAAAAATAATGATGAGGAGGGAACGAGCGACTTAGTTTAGTTAAAAAATAAATTAAAATTAATGTCCCACTCCTCCAAAAAAAGGAATTTTTTTTTTTAATTTAGTTTTTTTTTTTTTTTAATTCTAGAGGCTTAAGCACATTAGCAGAGGTGGGAAAATAGGAAGGAGCGCTTCCTCTTTGGGCCTGATGAAGGCCCGAGGGTAGATTAGCTCTTGCTACCGAGACAGCTAATTGAAAAGGGCAATCTACTGCCTGATTGGTTTGGCACAGTCCGCAACTTCCACGGACCTGTTGCTCATATCGATTAATGCACCTTCCGATTCGATATTCAATTTAAACACTAATGATATAGCAAGGGCATCGAGTTGCTAATAGCGTGATCAAAAATAATTCAGGAAAAGTGTAAATGCTGTATCTATAATAGACATAATTAATCAATCGATAGTGAGATCCAGCATCGTTCCTTATTTCAGTTCGGCTAAGCGAAAAATACAATGTGTCCTAAACAGAATAGAGATGCTTCATTGGAATTGGAATACTGAAGTCAATCAGTATGTGATTGGATGTCTTGGAGTGATGTGCAGTATCTAGTTGATGCAGCTATTTAGACTGTTAATGTAAGATGCGCTACATATATATGATTTTGTTGTTTTAGTCCTAATGATGGCTGAATTGGCGAAACGTTGACTGCTTAGTTGGTTACCAGTATTTGCGGTACTTAAGGCTTTGTCTTTGGAGTCTTCCAAATGTATTCCAATAATTTAATAATATTGAAAATAATTAAAGAAACATTTTTAAAGTAAACCATAATGCTATCTTTAAATTACTATTAAGAAGAAATATACTATATGTATATTTTAGCAAATCCCTAAAACAATTTTATAAAATACATACATAATTAAAACTAAAATTGCCACTGGCCTTACCTATATGTTGAATAACTAAAAAATGAATCAAGACGAGCAAACATACCTAAAAAAAAAAAGAAAAAGGAAAATTAGATACACTGTAATGTACATATACTCGTATCTTATTATTATGGTATTAAAAAACCCACATAAGTACGTAATACTGCATATCAGAAGTATCAGTAAATAAATATTAATTAATTTTTTTTTTTTTTGTGATCCATTAAAAAGTCTGTTTGGAAACTTGTTATTTCCAATTGCTATATCGCCCTAACACATTTATTACTAACTCGACCTTTGATACAAGTTGTAGAACCCAATAAAACTTTTACAACCCAGTCATAAATCTAACAATTTTTGCCTAAGACAAGTTTACAACACACACAAGTAAGGATACATACAAGTTTACGGTAGTAACTAAAATTAATAAAAAAATTTCAGCAAAAGGAAATAAAACCAAACATTCTGAAAAAAAGAAACGATATATTTTAATTGCATTTTCAAAAAAAATCACACGTTCGGTACTGCAAGACCTTCAATCCAGATAAACGGACTGAATTATAGCCCGATTCTGTTAAAAAGCCACACGAAACTGGCGAAGGAGGGAACTAAAAATAAATCCTGTTGACTCCAAATGGTAAGATAAAAAGAAACCTGACGCGAAAATAAAAGAAAAACTGCACTCCAAATAAAGTGGAGGAAACACATGCGAAACGGAGAATGCGAATATTTAAAACACGAAACAATGCCTTCTCCCATCTTGCATGCCAATAGGCAATGACGACTAACATGGAAGTAGTAATTCCAAGAGATGGGATGCAGAATTATTGGATGGAATTATAAGCTGTTCTCTTGCCTGTTACATCTTAAGAAATAATTAATTTTTAATCGATTAAACCACATAATTAACAGAGCATATAATTTAGTTGTAATTATACGGCAGAACGTTGCTTCTTTCCAGAACATTTAACAATATCAAGAACAGGAAAAGAATATGGACAAGAAGAAAATGGTTAAACTTATTCTTAAAAAAACAAAAACAAAAAAAAAAACCAGCGGTTGGTAATGCTTAGGACAATAAATGCAATATACGAAGTAGAGGTTGATGATCAGGGTATTGGGTGATGCAGTAGCGGATTTACGCACAGGCAGACGGGCGAAAATTTTAGGAAAGTGGCAAAATTTGAATGAAATTATATTTTTAGAGTCTAACGCATTTGTAACAATACAAAACAGCTCAATTAACAACAAATCAATTTGAAAATTATTTCCACTAAATTATTAGCAGTAATTGTTATTGGAGAAAGCAGAGTCTGGAGGAAGCGATATCGTCTGTCATGCCTGTGCGCGGCAGAGCAACAAATTCACCCCTGGAGTGAAACAATTCAGAAAAATGATTTCTAAATTTCTCGAAAAAAATATTAACAAAAAATGTATGTACACGTTACGTAATTGGTTCCTCCCCTCCTCATAATATTAATTTTTCGTTATTAATCATTGTATAATAATTACAATTTCAATAATGATCAATTATTATACTTTAATTTATAATTAAACAATGTATTGTTTGATAATGATTATTATAATTTACTTATTTTCAATCATGAGTATAGTAAAATGTTATAATTAATCTTAGTACCTATTTTACTGAAAATATCCCTCCCCAAATATCCCTAGTATGTTTATACCCCTCTCTTAACTTCTCATGTTATTCACGACTGTAATCAATCTAATACATTCCTAAGGTTTCATCGAAAACGGTTCACTGTTTTAGGAAACCGAGATACCTTAAAAAAGAGGGAGATGTAAAGAACATGTTTAACCCTGAATATTTGTGGACATTTAAGGAACTCCAAAATGTATGAATCAAATGAGGTCTAGAAAACAATTATGATACTTCATCTATCTAAGCTACTTTAGAAATAACTTAAATGTAAGAATAGATTTATTCTTAAATTGTATTATAATATAATTTATTTATGTTTTATATTCTTAGATTTAAAATGACCCGAAGGCATTTAAATTTTGCCATTTATAGAATTAGTATTTTAATATATGACATCTATATGTAAACGACAGACAATTTTCTAATTCCTGGTAAAAAACGGAGTTTTTAAGATTGATAGAAGGTTATTGAACATATTTCTTACTTTTTTCAGGAGACGAAAATGTATTACAAAAGTAATAAAATAACAAATTTGGCATTGTGGATCAACAAATTTAATGCGTGAGATTGCATTGAGAATAATTTATTTAATAGGAACGAAACGTTATAAATAACCAATAAAACCGGGATCAGAAATGCATCATGCAGTCACATGAAAGTTTAGAAAACAAAACTAGAAGGCGATAACTATCACATATCCGAATCTGTCAGCTTTCTTTCACCACAAAAAAAGGATCAAAACCGGTTGTTGCGAATTGCAATGCAGCAGCTTTTAAAGGTTTCCGTTGCTGTTGGAAACACAATTTCAAACGTGGCATACGAGTATCCAAACAAGGAATGCATAAAATAAGGATACTTTTCCTTCTTTCTTAATAGCATGCTTTCACCCACTCAAGATATCTTCACCTCAACCTGACTAACGAGCGATCAGCGTTTAGTTTGCGGCTTCTTTAGTAATTAATGATCTCTTAAGAGGTTAAAAAGTTAGGATAAAAAAGTCAATTTGCCAACTCCCTTGCACAATCAAAATATGAAAGTATTCTTAATAAACGGTTGGTGAGAGAATATGAAAGTATTCTTAACAAACGGTTTTAAAGGTAGAAGTTCGTTCAAGATTTTAGCAGCCTCCTCTCTGCAATTCAGCTCTTAAAATAACCGAATAAGAAGGGAAAGAAAGAAAAAAAATGTTCCATAATTCATTGATAGACTAAAAAGATCTTACTTTATAAATCAAAAAATGAAAGAGGCAAATCTGGGAGAGGGAGTTTATTAAATTTCATAATAATAAAAAAAAAGAGGTGACCGGTGGAGTGTCAATGTACTGAAAAGAATAACTGCCGTAGTGCTCACCTACTCACAAGATAGTAAAAAAAAAAAAAAAAAAAAAAAAAGGATTTAGAGGGATCGACTTACTCACTCACTGAAAAGAGAAAGTGCTGGTGTTCACCGAATCACTGATCACCCACTAGTAAAGAAAAAAAAAATAAAGATGATTTAGAGGGACCGATTCATAAACTCACTGGAAAGAGCTGCCTAGGACTGAAGAGGAGCAGGTCACAGAAAGAGCAACCGCTCGCTATACAGAGAGTAGCTCTTTCGATCAGTTCGAACACTCAACCCCAGATCTGCAGATTGTGTATATCTATTTAAGCTATGATTACTAACATAAGAAGATAATTTTTTCAGTGTAAATAAAAAAACATGCGATTATTGAGCATTATTCTTATCGTACTGATTTAGGCAAAAACATAAAAACGATTGAGAATGCCAACTATCAACGATAATTATCAATTAAATAACTTATAATTAAAAAAATACAAACAAAATTTTATATATAGTACATACACACACACACGCACACGCACACGCCCAAGCGCACACGCACGCACGCACGCACGCACGCACACACACACACACACACACACACACACATATATATATATTCATTGAACTTAGTCATGCCTAGCTATAGTGGTTTTGCATTCATATAATTGAAATTGATTATTTATTACAGTCCTTAACTATCACTTACACACAGCTTCTTTTACAAAAATACAAAAAAATTAAAACCTCATTTTTGTAATAAATTATATCTTTTTCAAGAAGTCTTCCACTATACCTTAATATTATCTCTCGTCCAAATAAATCTGAACTTCTTGAAATAAGACTGAACCATAGAATTATCCATAAACCACAGAACAGCGGCTCTCTGGCTATCATAGCGGCAGGTTCTTCCACAGAAGAACCTGATAGAAGAAATTCCATCCTATCATGTATAAAAAGAATGTAACATTCCATAGCCTCAGTGTTTTTCCTATTACGACTAATAATTGTTGGTTGTAATATGACTCTAACATCAATTTCTCAAGATAACATATAACTGACGAAGCTAATAAATGTGATTTGAGGAAAAAGAATGATGAGAATGAAGGAAGGAAGCCTAGTCGAACAGTTAACAGTAGTCATAAATACATTCCATAACTGCAACTAAAGGGAACAGCGATTATAATAGCTGTAATAATAGAAACTTCTGAGAATAGTGTAATAAAACAGATTAGACATAGATCAAATTTATTATTACAGACAATTAAGGTTATGATTTTGTCTTCTTTTTTATGTTCCCAAGTAAAACAAATCTGGTGCTGTGCGCGCATCACACAACTTACTCTTACCGCCCTATAATAATAATAATCTTTTTAACATAATTTAAGTTAATATAAACATTATTTTAAATTAACTCAGCAGAATGCACTTCTTCACTTGCAGATAGCAATTGATTTATCTCACAAAAGTACGATAAAGTAGTTTTTTAAACAATTTTAATACTGCAATTCTGTACACTATATATCTTTGGATTGCCAAGCTGAAAATAAATGTTATAACTTTCGGTTTAGTTCTCATGGACATTCCACGTAAGTATCCATGGAAACATTTTGTTTCCGTTGAATAATATAAAGAAAAATATTAATAAGTTAATTTCTACTCTTATATCATATTGCAGAGCGTATTGTTGACACAGGTGAATGGCGGCTTGGTGGGAGGAGGCTCGGTCGCGCTCGGCTTTCCATATAATGTGTTGTAGTCCTTATTAGATACATTGTATCTTTGATAATACTGGTCTGATTTAGACTGTTTATTTTTTTATTTTTAAGATAATTTAGTTAACTTCCATGTGCTCATAGAATGCATATAAATTATAGATTATAAAATGCATACTTTTTGAGTTAAGCGCGAATAAAATATTCCTTTCATCATAACTTTTTCCCCTGAATTTTCTCGGTGATGCACTACACGTATGAAAAGTTAAAGTGCTTTATGGAGAATAATTAGGCAAGTTTCATCAAAGTCATTAGAGCCGTTTACGGGAAAATTGTAAAAAAGTTTAAAATTGATGATATAAAGTGGCACTTTCGGTTAGTCGATTCTGACGAAAAAGTTGCTGTAACATCACAGGCTTGTAACTACCTTAAATACGTGATTTCAGATTCGTACAATTTTTCGTTTTTGAGCTAGGCTGTACGGTAAGGGAAAGTAATATATTGGTTGAGGCAAAAACTACATCAATAATGAAAAGGTCGATAAGAAATACGAGTTTCATTACTTACTAGTTGTTAAATATGTGGGTCAGACCAAAAGGTTATTGAAGAGAATGAAGACCATAAAGCCACCTTCGGCTTCTAGAATTTATGGCGTCTCAGATATGAGCTCCAGAAGCCTCAGGATACTACTATAATCCTCTTTATAAGTTACATATTTCCTCTGAATTCAGATAAATGTTTATACATTTTTAAAAATAAAACCAAAAAAATTTTCAAACTGGAAAAGTATCGATATGGTATGATATGTATTTGACTCTCCTACCTCCCCTTCCTCTCCCTCCTCCCCCTCCAAAAAAAAGGTAAATTGACTCTTGTAATTTTAGATTATAATGTAAATTAATTCTTGTCAATACTGATTTGATATAAAGTCAGGTGGTACCAATGGGTGTTAGTCTCCATCATTTATTCTAATTTATTTCAGCACGTTCCCTTGTTGTCTTCATCCAGAATTTAAAAATTAAGATACTGAATTTTTTTTTACCAGATGTAAGATAAATTTAAATATCTTGATCTTACCAAGTCGCAATACTTTCCAAAATTGAATAATAAAACATAGGTAGATCGAATCGAAGAAGACTCGTATAGATAACCTTAGCAGCCTTTCACCAACACCAAAACCAGACTCAAGAAAACTAAATGGAACTAGCTGCAAATGAGGGCAGAGCTAGGCTTGTGCAGAGCAGCGCCACCCAAATATGGCGCCTAGCTCAGTCCAGTCTAATAGCGAACTCATCGCTGAGTTTTCTTTCTGAGATAATCGTCTAATTGGATCCACTCTGTGTAAGCAAATAATAACATTTCATTTGGAGGGCCTACAATCAAAGAGATGACAATAGGAATACCAGGAAAACATGAAGTGGGGGCCTTTAGGGAACAAACCGATGACTAAGTATTTCTTGAAAACACAACTGTCACCACTTTGCATTCAAGATTTTCGGGATCATCAGATGATTCTCTATTGCTTAATATAAGATTACTATTTTTCAACATTAACCAAAAAAAAAAAAAATTATTTCTTAATAAGATGTTTTAGTCGCTAAGAACTATATATATATAGAACTATATAGCTATTGTTGGAGTTACTTCTATGAACTAATACTCTCGCAACATACAATTGCATAACATGATAAATTAAAAATGATGCGGCAGGAAAACAAAGGAAATAAAGTAAGTATGAGCAGAACGTGATCACAAAAGTGATGTCATAGTTATTTTCCTTAATGTACATGGCAGAGCTACTACGGAAATTCTCTGGCCCTTTTATGTGATACTGGATAGGGCACATAACTAAGTCTTCAGGGATCCCCATTTACATCCTCAAACAGCCTAAATATCATCTCAGTCAACCGAGAGGAGTAAGTTGACAAAATATTATACAAGACATTTTCATGCGGATATTTGGATAAATTATCCATTTGTCCTGAAATAGGGTTTCTTGTAGAAATGAATTTTCTTTAAAAAATATTTATGAAAACAATCGCTGATTTGAGCTCTAACCGATTTACTAAAAATAATAATTAATTATAAATCTTGTAAACGTAGTAAGTACCTGAGAAAGGCAATTATGCATGTAGAAATCTCTATGGAGAAGGATACTAATTCATATCTTCCTCTTGGGATGGTTCTATACCTAAGTAACTGCATAAGTTTAAACCTATTTAAAATAAAGTAAAGAAAGAATTTAGAAAAAAAATAATTTCAAAGGCCCCGAGATTTTTTTACTTTATAATTTTTTTGCTCTCACTAATAAAGGGCATTCCATAATTAATTAAGAGTTATAGAATTTTGGTCACTAAATCGACGATTTTTCCCACAGTGCGGCGGACATGCAATTTTATTATTGTTTTTATTCCATTTTTCGTATTCGTATAACCTCAAATTTTGAAAGGAGTTTAAAATTTTTGTTTTATGTTTTTCTTGGTCGTATTATTTTATTGAAAATAATAAACCTAAATTAGAAATAAATAGTTTGAAAGTAGAAATCCAGTACTTAAACAGTTCTTATTATCAAAAAGTCTTAGTAAGCATTATTTATCATTATTAAATTAGAGACGTGTAGTATTTATCTTTAGAACAAATTTAATACGTTCAAGATAACTTTTATTTTTCTCTCTGATAATTCTGCCAAAGCTATTAGTCTATAAAAATTAACATAAGAGTTCATTTACGCGCCACGCCATGGAAATAAAAAAATATAAAAGTAAAATGACTAAAGCATTACCTTGATATAAGTATTTTTTAAAATATCGTGTAAATTCCTCGAAAAAAAAGAAAGAAAACAAGAGCTGCTCTAATGAAAAAAACGTTTTAAATGCAAAACAGTCCTCAGTATTCACGAATTTGTTATCAACTGTAAAAACACTCCTCTTATCATTTCACATGCATGGTTAACTTAGTAAATGCTTAAATTAGGCAAAATTCTTATTTTGCAAAGTTTAAATTATTTGATGGTTCTAATTCCGCTTATCTATTTAATCATAAAAGTAAATTCTTCGCTATACGGTTTGACGTGATATTAAACTTCTACAGTATTAAAAATTAATAATGCATTTATAAATATGTATTAACGAATAAACGAATGGAAGATAAAAAGTTTAAGCATGAAATGCGTTTTCAATAGAAGTCACGAACTAATTAAGATTATTTTAATTATAAAAAATATTCAATTTCTATTAACAGAAACAGATAGATTCTATCAGCCATTTAATTCTTAAATATTATTAAGTTTGCTGAACAGAAACCGTTTCTACCTCCTAGTTGTTACAAATTACGTGCATTATCGAGATGGTAAAAATAATATTAAGAAATATTAATTAAATCTAAATAAAGCGAATTTACATTTAATCAGAAGAAAATTTCATAGTTCTTGGGACGGTTATCGACTCTCATTACTTTCAGGAAGCCCAGAAACTGAGGTCTTAATACAATAATTTATGATTAGAAAATAGTAAGTTCATTTAGTACATTTTAAGATTCATTGTGCACTAAACCATGAATTTAAATTACAACGCCAAGATAAATGTAATGGATCTGGTATGAATATAATTTATTTCTACGATGAAAAAAAGAAGCGGGCACTAAAATAAATTCAAAACTCTCTGAAATACACTTACAGTAAATAGTTTATATTAAAGTAATAGTATATACAATTTTCCGGTATATCAACGTCAAGAACCAATGCTGAAGATCCAAGTTTGATATATTTTTGCGGTGTGATAGAATAATTGTAACATGATAATTGAGTAGCTTTCTCTAGATACAAATACAAAGAAATGAGGGAGTATCCTTAAAAGCAAACTAAACGTAAAATTAGTTTTAATATAATAGGTATAAATAACTATAATGGAAAGATTAAAAAAAACATGAGCAGCAGAGCTCCGTCACTAAGATCGTATTTTTAAAAAAATACAAAACTGAAAATATCAAAATGGCGAGGGCGGGAGAAAAGAATTGAGACAACCAAACGACACATCTATATTCACATTCAAATTTCCAACCCTCTAACTCAATTTGGAGTTGGTATAGAAGCGCATAAAACCTTAAAAACATTTGGACAAACCGAAATTTTGATTCAAATTTATCTCCACTTCTAGAGTATTGTTAAGTGTAAAAACAAACCGTTTCAGCTCATTGGATACAAAGGGGGGCGCTGAAAGTGACCAAATACAGTGGGAAAAAATAATAAAATGTTTATATATATATATATATATATATATATATATATATATATATATATATATATATATATATATATATATATATATATGACGAATTTAAAATGCACCCGTCCGTTGATCTTCGATAAAGTTCAAAAGTTTATTATTTTCGGGGAAATACCACTAAAAATATTAAATGAATTGTATATTTACAGTATACTACTAGATAAAACTAATTTAACCATAAAATTTTATAGTACCTATAAATGTTAATTATAATTAGCATAATATTTTATAATTATAGAATTAATATAATAAAAACAAAAATAATAAATAGTATAAGATAATAACCTTCATTGAATGCGATATTGTCTTTGTGGAGTCTAACCCAACCTGGTTTTTGAGTACATGCAAAGGCGCGAAATCTGTACGAAGGTCGAGAGGTATCGTAGCAAGATATCTTTCAGTAGAACTATCAGTGCCTGTCTATCATCCTCTTGCAAGAGATGAGGTCGAGGTAGCAAACGAAACCGCAACCCATAGGTATTGCAGAAAGGCATCTTCGGCATGTCATAACCCCGTGATTTGGATTACCAAGTTTTTAGGCCAGTTAAACATTTTTATTTACTTCGTAGTGTAATGTTTCACTGTTCTATCACCATGTATGTCCCTTGGTTTCGAAATAAAGATAATTGAAGCATTCTATGGTATAAAAGGTTCTTAAAATACTTAAAAACTATTGTTAAGCATTAACCTAAACATAAACCACTGTTAAAATATAAGATAGAAAGGAGTGACGTATACCGCTAGGTGAAAGCTAGAACGGGTCTAGACGGCTCCGGGGGTGAGTCACCCACTCCCGCAATCTGTTTACCAAAGCCATTTGCATCGCACGATTATAATAGTAATCGGGTTTTAGTGCCCATGTCCTAATCCAGCCTATAGTTAGCATCTCTTTATTCCTTTTAGGAGCTTATTGCTCATCCATTGTCCTCTAATGTTAGATACGGCTCGGCAATCTTTAATATGGCTTCAAATGAAGGTTTTCTCTTTCGCTGCTCAGTATAGGGGTAAAAAATAAATATGATGAGCAGAAATGAAAAAGGAAGAATGGAGATTGTTGTTTAATTGAACATTACGAGTGTTGTTTATCCTGTAAAGTATCCAAGGTAATTGGGCTTTCCGTAATCTATAAGGAATGTTCAGAGATGAAGTATGTAGGTGGCAGTTCTGGCATCAGGACCAATGACGATAGAAACATTATGCGAGTGCATAAACAGTCCTACTGCAGCCCATGTATACGGTAACGCATCCAATAGTTTAATTGGCGCGTTTTATAAGACATTTCGTATGATTTTTCACTACGAAACGATAAATTTATATAACTCATATTTTATCGCAGAGCATATAAAAAATTATAATAGTTCCCATTATATTCATGACGCTCTATACCTTAACGTTTGATGGTTATTGCATGCAGAAATCAATCTTTTTTCAGACTGCTGTGGTGCAGTTGCACATGTGCAATCTATTCCGCATTATTTTGATCTAATATTTTTATTTCCTCGTGATGCCTTAATTAGCCAAACGTTGACGGGTTAGTTAGTTATTCACGATTATTCGAGAAAGTTTAGGCTCTTTTGGAATCTACCAATAATATATAAAATACACACACACACACACACACACACTTATATATCAATAAATATTTTCTAATAATATTAGGTGTTAGTAACAAACATTACTGTTGCCGAGACCAGACAGAGAGAGGGCTGGCCTAGATGGAGAGGCAGATCCAAGACGGGAGATAGCTTCCTATTTACACTGTTTAATGAGCCGATACACTCTCCCACACTATCACCATCCGCTCTCTACCATCCCGGCGGCTCATATCTCATCGCTCGGTATGCACGACAATAAGAGGCCAATTAATGTATATGTACCATAGGCACGAAGGATATCCATGAAAGGGATAAATACCATCCCGATAAACACTGTAATATACGTCACAGATAGATTTTTATAAAACTATAACAAGAAAATGTTGATGAAGATACTCTTAGAGAAAATTTGAAAACTATATGAAAGCGACAAGAAATGGTTATCAAGTTTGTTCTATGTTACTTAAGAACACCTCACGGTCAATACAGAATTTCGTCAATATATTGACAGTCTTGAGGGGTTATTTAACAACATTTGCGCGATATATATCCTACGTTAAATAATATTGCTTCAATAATATTTAATATTAGAGGGGGGCTTTAAAGAAGTATATAGATAAAAAAACATAAAATAAATGTACACATGTTCAACAGTTTTATTTACACATTGGTGCTAAATACAAATATTATGAATATACTTACTTTCTCTTCGATTCTTTTTTTTTTTTTTTTTTTTTTTTGAATTGGTAGTTATGCTTATTTCAAATAAAACTATGCAACATGCGTGCTATGTCCCTTAATTTCCCCAGGGTGACACACCCGAAGACAGGAATGTGAGGAAGACGCGGAGTAGCCTACTTACGTATAACTTTTTAGAGTTTCCTTTTGTCCACCTCAATACAATGGACCACCTCGTCCCATTTCCATAGCCGTAAACACCTTTTGTCGAACCAATTTGGCAATAAGCCCGTACAAGGTCATCATTACCTGTTATTGAAAAGTGAAAGCTAATGCATTTATTTATTTTTTCTTTTACAACCAATTTATCCTAGTCCAACGCTATAGAACGGCCGTGAGTAATTTTAAGACAGTCTCTTTTAATCTATCTTGAAAATTCAAAACAGGCCTAAAATCTGAATGGCTGTTGCCCGCGACTTCCTTCGAGCAGTCTTCAATTTACCCCGGCATTCGCTGCAATGTCACTGAAAGAAATAAAGTATTTGCGTTTAAATTGTGTTTATCCAAGTGCTTTTGGATACACAATATTTTTTATTTTTCCACACACAAATAAATCAGGTTTCCGAAGCGTGAGCAGACTACAAACAGCTGTAAGTGCGAGAAGCTTAGACTTTAGAAATTTAGTCCACACTCTTGTAGCGATTGCCTCTGTGCTTTGTTGATGTTCATTGAAAATGCAAGTCGCACCGAAAAGTAATAAATTTGAACTATGAACGTAAGGTTCTTCTAGGTTAGGGGTAACAAATTAAGTAATATTTCATTCGGATTCGTTATCATGATGTTTCGCTCTTTTGTTTTCGAACAGTATTTCAGATAGCAAAAGCAAAAGCAGAGCCCTGATTGAGAATAATTAAAAGTTATATGAGGTCAACGATGGGTCAG
This sequence comes from Rhaphigaster nebulosa, assembly GCA_948150685.1. NCBI lineage: Eukaryota > Metazoa > Arthropoda > Insecta > Hemiptera > Pentatomidae > Rhaphigaster > Rhaphigaster nebulosa. Next base: position 93,249,997 of record OX411311.1, on the reverse strand, counting down.
AATCGACTATCACGTTTAATTGACTACACTGATTGATAATCAAGTTAACACGACTATCGACACTGCTTTTAATTGAAAATGAACGAGCTAAAGAAATAGACCTTTCTAAGCTCATTCATATTTGTTCACAGCAATAATCTGGGAAAATGTCATTTAAGTAGACTAATATGTTCTACACGGTTTTGCAACACGAGAGGTTTAATAGACTATCCTGCAAGCTCGTGTAATCAATTAATCTTAAATAACACCTGTTTACATGGTGTTTATAAATTTATGAAATTAAAGGAGCTATATTAAATAACTATTAGATTTCTTTTTCTTTCATTATCCTTTTAATTTAAACGACCTTATTAGGCATAAGATTGTGTTTCTGATATTTTCCATTCAAAATGCTTATTTCAAATTGTTCTAAAATATTCTGTAATGTAAAATATCTTTTTTGGATAAATGGTAATTTTGCAGTGAATGGTATGCATAATTCGAACATTTTACTGTCGGGAACAAATTAATGAATCGTGTGAGGGGAAGCTCCATAAAAATATGTTTCATTATTTACCGAGGGAGCCCAATTTGGATCCTTGCCCCAGGACCTCTAAATGTCTAATTACGCCCCTGATTTGAACGGCATATCTGCCAGAATCATTGGGATGCGGGGCAACAGTACTTATATCTCAAAAGCAATTAAAACACAACATAAAAACTATGTTCTTATTATATTTATACGAGTTTAAAAAACTAATCTATTTTTAATGTTAATAACAATTCTGGTTTTTAATTAATTAAAAAATAATTTTAGTATCTACAAAAATGTTTGGTACACGTGCACATTCTAAATAAAAATCTCTATCAGAAGGTACATTCTATTATAAGATTTATTTTAAAGGTTTATTATAAAATATATAAAAGGTATATTTCTATTATAATAATTAAAACCATTTTACTAGGAATAGAGTGAGTACAGAATTACATTTATTGCTAACCACCAATCTCTTTGATCTCTAAAAACTGACAAAATTGATTGGGAAAAGTAGGTTAAAACAAAAAATTTCGGATCGTGAGTAGAAAATATTAATTAATAAAGACGATAAAATAACAACTTATGAAGAGGACAATAACAACAACCTACAGTAAAATAATCAAGAAGAAATTAATTATAAACGAAAATGGATTTTAAATAAATGTAGAGGAAAAAAAATGAAAATGTTTTGGAAAATAATTAAGCCAGTGACCAATCATTCCACATGGCCTCTCTGCTAGCGCCAGCTGATTGATCATAATCGATCATCAAACCTCACAACACACCCGTTACACCAGTAACTCTCGAAAATATAATTTTAATTTACTTTATATTGAACAAGTAATTGTGTAACGGAATCTATCGTTTACTATACTAAAGTTAGTCTGAAAGGGTAATTATATTGCTTTCCCGGTATATTTTATATTCTAGAAACTCCAATTCTACAAACACATATATGATAAGTAGACTTATAGTTTTATTTAGGACTGATATGTATTTACTAAACTTCATTTAGTGAATTACAGGTTAGGAACTAAGACATAGGTCATAGCTGCCCACCGGGTCAGCAGCATCAACTGGAGTGTGCTTAACATTACATATATTTGATAATACTTACTATTAAATTTTAATAATTACTGTAAGAAATATGTTGTCATTACAGCAGAGGGGTTGCTCAATGCATAAGGAAATGGATCATTAACTGCCGGGCACTGGTTGGACGCCGACCGTGAAATAAAACTTTATTTTGTTTTCTATTATCCCTGGATCGATTCTTCCCTTTTTTTCCCCTGAACCCTAGCGAACACCTCAAACTGAGTACCTCATCCTTCAATAGCTTGGGAAAAAAAAAAAACTGGCGATTGAGTGTGATCCTCACCAGACCACCTCATATACAACATCAAGATCAAGAAAGAGTATCTTTATATCATGTAATAAGATCATCAGTCACATACACTCACGGCCAATGCGTGGTGTTATTCTTGTGTGTGCAATAAAGGTATGGCGCCTTTTCAGAAAAAACAATGTATACAAATATATAACTAATAATATATGAATAGTATATATATATATATATATATATATATATATATATATATATATATATATAACTAATAATATATGAATAGTATATATAACTAACAATATATGAAAGGAACCCGACGGGCTCTCATTTATGCAAATTCCTCGCGCAGTTCGAAATATGAATTGATTGTGCAACATCATTTTCTATTGAAATGATTGCCAAGCCATTCATTTTTTCTTGCTTCATACTTGATCACAGGTAATTCTTTATTTTTTTCAATTAGGAAAATTTTCTCTCATTCTTAGTAACTGAAACAGGCAGAGTCAGTAGAATTTTCAATGCGATTAATGTAATCGTGTGTGAGAAAAAGGTTTATAACTACATCCAATCTGAGGTTATAAATCCACTTCAAAGCCATAGTAATACCGTTAATTTTTCGAGACAATTTTCTAGTTCTCCTGCTCCAAGGTCTTTATTTTCTTTATTAGTTCATTTATTTTCTAAGGATTTACATTTTTCCTTTAATATCGTACTTTGTCGTAGGGACTACTTGGTGTAGAATTTCGGACTGTCGAAAGAGAAATTTGTCAAAATGTGCAACGAAGAGTACTTCTCTATTTAAATAAGTCATTTGTATTACAATTTTAATATAATAATTTACCACATAAGTTTATATCTTTTTAATTATGAGCCTGTGTGCTAAGTGTACTTCGCACACGCCAGGCGCCGGCCCAGCATCTAAGAAGAATGGTGTCACAAAGAGAAGACTTATCTTTCCTAGCTAATAACCTAGTTGGCATAATGAACTATTTGTGTGTTACAAACCAGGTCATCTACAGGACTACAGTTAGTTAGACTATTTGGACGATTTATTGGGATAAATTTTGGGGTTCACACATCAACATCTTATCAACGCTCCAATCCCCTTATTTTTTCCCTCTTAGACAATGAAAGCTCAGTGTATGTGTGACAGTGTGCAGAGATGAGGAGCAGAAATCGAAGGATTGAGCAATTATTTCGTAAGATTCATCTTGGGATCCACAGGCGCTCCTATATTTCGGATTACTCGAGGTAGTTTTATCATGTTTTCCGACTGAAATAATTCTTTGTCTTTCAGTTCCTACCCTTTGAGATGTACCTCGAGATGTAATGGTCTTACCTTATCTGCTTTATTTTATTCTTTAAACAAAACCTTTACATTGCAGGTATAAACCCATTTGTACCCAGTGTTGCGAAAACGCAACAGCTGACTTTTCCGAGATTAAGCGTATTATTATTACTACTCTCTACCGGTTGAGGAAGGAAGGGAGGAGGGGGCTATGATTCGTTTTAACTTTTATTTACTGTCTCCACTGTGACAGTAGAAGAACTTTCAGATTTGGAATACATCTTCTACAGACCTTCAGAACTTTAGAAGAGACAAAAACAAAATTTTAAACCGTTTCTCTCAGATTTTCCCGAACTAATTAAGAATAAACAAAAATAATATGGACGTTTAAGGAAGCTTTAACTATCGACATTCCGAGTTAGCTTAACCAGAATGGCCTTACAATTACTATGAAGGTAGCAATTGTTGAAGGAAATTGATCCTGATGTTTCAAGTGTTCGGATTCAACACCCTCCAAGAGATTATAATATTCATGGAAGTAAAAAAGAAGAAAGAGAGAACAATTCAGCAAAGCGGAAGTTTTTTACGATACGTAAAAAAACTAAAAAATGTTTTGAAAAAAAAAAATGATCGGAAATTGGTCAGACCATCAGACGATGACTTTAATTTGATAACATACAAGCAGAAAAATTTGAGTATTTATAAGACACTTCATTTTTCCCGAACCATGGCTCCATTTGATTTTTATTTTCTTGATTTGTTTGCTGAAGACATGTTTCAACTTATTGTAAAGAAAAACAGTGAAATATGCCATCTAAAAGTTGTACGACAACACAGGCCATCTCATATATTCTCAAGAGAAACGTAGTAGCTGAAAGATGTGTCACTCAATTACCATTAAAAAGTGCAGCAAGTACAATAATGTGACTCGAAATGAAAAATGTTTTTTGAATTTTCACTCAAAATATAAACAATTATCTATAAAAAAAAATTGTTTAATCAAAAAAATGATATATATGACATATTAAGATATATATGACATATTATGATATATATGACATATTAATGATACATATGACATATTATATATTTTATGTCAAATTAAAAACAGATTTCCTTAAGATACTTATTTTCTTAAAATGACTATCTTAGTTCCCACCTTAGTTGCGTTATCGCAACAGGGCTTATCTCAGTTCCTGCACAGATTTTTTTCTTTTTGTGTGTGTATCACATTTCAGGATTTCAATGGAAATGTAAAAAATTATTTTCATAATTTTCCTCAACCAAAATAGTTCTGGGAGCAAATGGGTTAAAACTGTAATGCATCTTGTTTCTACAAATAAATAAATATAAAATGTCCGTATACAATCAAAATTCAGTGCAAGACCCTCACAATCGGACGCTCATTTTCAGATCGCACTAAATTGCTTGTTGTAAATAGTGTTTAATTTTAATATCCTTCAAGCTTATTTACGATACCTATATTTGGGAAATATAGAGAGAATAATGCATATACGATAATAAAATCAAAATCAGTAAAATTGGGATTACGACAGTTTACCTCTGAATTAGGGTAACTGAGTTTATCAAGTAGAATTTGGGCAAAATTGAACGAATATTTAAGTCCCTGGTTCATTTCATAATGTTGTTTGAGATGTATAAGAGATATTTTTCATATGGAAACTTGAATTATTTATCATAGCAAAGATTTTTTGTTGTTTTTCATTTTAATTATTCATTTTTTAAATTTATTAATATATTTTTTTTTTTATTTTTTTTATTAAATGATATTTTTGTAGCCTTAATCTTTTTGATTCTGTCCTGAGGCAGGCCCAAAAACAAAAGTTTTTTTCTAAACTTCACACAGAATGCGGTTCTAAAACGCCCCATGTCTAAAATTAGCAATCCAAGATTCAAACAAGACCCAGCTGTTGACTTCGAATTTATTTCACAAGAGCAATGAAAATGTAAACAAAAGAAAATGGATACAAATATAAAGAAGAAGAATCAAAGGTAAACAATAAGTGTTAAATAAAATTGATAGCTTTCGAGGAGTGCAAGAAATAAGCCTAAAACGACCCTAACAAACGGTAGGGGACGTCAATCAGTATCAACATTAAAAAAACATTAGGGCATTGCTTAAATATTCATGAACTTAAAAAACGATGTCTTTTATTTTATCTTAGTTAAATCATGTTAAAATATTCCTCCTTTCTTTACTGTTTTTTTTTTATTTTTATTTTAGTCCATTTAATAAGCATAAAATGCATACAATGATCTTCGGTTTTTACAATAAAATCATGAATAATGAATGAGTCAGACAAGATCAACACACGACAATGGTTCAATGCAATTGACTGGACTATTTATTTACAAGTGTCGCTAAACTATGCCACAATAAGTTTAAGCATGCAAAACAGTACTAACGATGCCTGAATTTGCCGAAACGTTGACTGGTTAATTATTTTCTGCTGTTTGAGATATTTAAGGTATTGCTTTTGGAATTTCCCAAATACATCCTTATAATACTGATATGGATCTTTTGTATTCGGTATCCAAAACCCTAATGCCAGCAGATTGAACGAATTTTTTTATTTGTTTATTTTTAAATAAACGACAGCTTGAAGTCAATCGTCCACTTCAGGGAACAAGGATATTTGCCAGGCGGGGGAAGCTTAATTTTTCCACTCCTTCTTTGTTCTCCCTCCCCTCAATAAAAGACAACAAAAGCATTTTAGGTAGTATATTTCTAATTAAATATCATAAGTTCATAACATTAACTCATTTTATTGACAGAATCAAGGTCAAAACAAGCGAAAATCAGAAACAAATATTATTTGCTTAACGTAAAGATAAAATTTCGTTCCGAATTTGCCGCCCTGTAAATTTTGCCGCCAGTGGCAAGTACCTCCTTTGCCACCTTAGATTCGGCCCTGTTCCAGCTCTATTTTATTTATAACATACATCCCATCTTCTTTATTTTTAATTCATATCAAATCTATCAAAGAAGAAATCCTTAAAAGGAATTGTAAAAATACAAATACATCCCAATATGGACGAAACTTTCAATCTACCTCTATCTATAGAATTTATTCCGACTCCTCCCGCTGATCTGTTATCAATTGAAACTAGGAATGCAACGTTGCCAAGCCCATTTAAAATTTCATAGGTCAACTATTCAATAGGACTTGATTATTATATATATATATATATATATATATATATATATATATATATATATATATATATATATATATATATATATATGTGTGTGTATAAAATCATTCAAAAACCTGCATATCACTAGTTCATACGCTAACAGTTCCAAAAATAGAAGGAAAAATAAAAATTGACAACTATAATTTAGAAAATACATTTACTTATTTCAAAATTCTTATCGCTTGAAGCTTCTTTCATTATTATGACCTATTGTCCCTAATAGCCTTGTTTTGACTTGCTTTTTATTGACGTTCCTAACAGTTTTTATTTTCTGAGCTAGGTCAACGCTGTATGACTAAACAGAAAGTGAACAGCAGATTTTGCGAAGATGACTCAGGCCTGGAAGTAGTTGCGCAATACTGACCTAACCAATCTCCAGTCCGTGCATTTTTTATTTCCGTGAATATTAATTTTTTTTATTCCTTAATAGATCGTACAGAAGATGAAAATAATATAAACGAAATCAAAAAATTGTAACATGGTTTGATTTATTGAAAAAAAAATATCGTGAGATCTCTGTCACTAAGGTCGTATTTTCACTAAAGTGTAAAATTGAAAATGGCGGAGGTGGGAGAAAAATATTGATACCCTCAAAGTACTACTCTAATACCAACTAAATTCACATACAAATTTTTAATCCTTTAACTCAATTAGGAGAGGCTGTAAAACCTTGAAAAGCGTGAAAAAAATTAGGGCAGGACAAAATTTTGATTGAAATTTATTCCCACTTCTATTGTTCTAAAAAGAAGGAAACTATGCATAGGAATTTTAGGTTATTTGAACTAAAGAGGGCCGCTGGAAGTGCTCAAACGTATCGGGGAGGAAATAATTATATATATATATATATATATATATATATATATATATATATATAACCTTCTTCACAGGGCGCAGTGGCTTGAGGTGAAGGTGAAAGATGAAAGTATTTAGTAAAGTAAAGAGAGTGTATGAAGGAATCCGTGAGAGAATCAAAAGCCCTAAAAGGGGTTGAAAAGATATAACAATGAAATTAATCAATACGAGAAAAGAGGTCCTGATGAATCCAGATACAGAAAAGATTCCTGGATATCTATCAGGAGCATAAGATGGTGATTTCTTGGATAAGAAGTTTCGTAGTATCCACCGTAAACCACAACAATCTTTCCTGCATCCTTCAATTTAGTATATTATACTATTATAGGAAGTAATGGTTATTTTTTTTTTTTATAAAAATGATATAGTTTTTTATTGTCTTATTTCTATCGTTGCAATGATACATTTGTGTTAAATTATAAGCCAACAGTCACCAACAATTTTTATTTTCATTTATTTTTACAGACGTTTATATTGTTTTTTGTTATTTTTTTTCAGCCATTCTCAAGCCTTCTAAAGCATGTTTTCCTGTTAATACATTAAACAATCTTAACTTGTACTTGCACAATATTTCAGCAGTTATTTACACGTGTTTCGAACTATTAATTAGCTATCATGCTTCTTTTATAATATATATCGTTTTAATAAAAACTCACGACAGATATAACTAACTCACGGCAGAACAACCGGTAATAATAATAATAATACCTATAACTTTTAGCTCTTTAAAATAATTATCAGTTACTAATTATCAGTAATATAATTTACTATGGAATGGAAAATAGACTTATGAAAATTGTCAATTTATTAAAACGATAGAGATAAGGTAAGAAGCATGATAGGTAATTAATAGTTAAATATACATGTGACTAACTGATAAAATATCGTACAACAATAAGTTGAAAATTGTTTAATGTATTAACAGAAAAATATGTGTTAGACCTGAAAATGGCACTAGATAGTTGAAACTTCGAATAAACATAAATAGTTGGTGACTATTGGTTTATAATTTAAGACAAATAGTTTGATTTATTTATTTAATAAATTTAATTATTTATTGCTAAAAATAAACAGAAAACCTCACTGTTATGAAAATAAAATACAGGCTGTGCCATTGGTAATCTTTGAAGTAGTATATGACAAATAAAGATGGGTAAAAAGTACTCTTGTGTAACGAGTATCGAGTAATTCACTCGAATACTCTCATTAGCCTGGGATTAGATACGAATGGAGATAAATGGGGTAGGTCAGTCTTCGCTACATCTTCCATTCCTAGACGAATCTAATCCCGGCTAGTGAGATTATTCGAGTAAAATACTCGGTACTCGTTACTCAGCGTACTTATTTCTAGTATATGTTTAGTTCGCTCATGTTTGTAACTGAGGGTCGTAGTTTTAGTATAATTATTTCAATTATTAAAGGATAAACTATTATTACTACCCATGACATCTCCATACAACGCGGAGATAGGACCAGCTCAGCTAGTAACATTAAATCAGTGTTTAAACAAACTGGCAGTTTATGGACAAGTATTCATAAAATGTAATGCGTAAGAATATTGTATTTATTTGAAAATAAACAACAGAAGCACCACCAAATTTTATCCAAATGCATTATTTTTGCAACAATTCTCCTATTAGTTGCGGTTTCGATAGGTTTCAGTTTTAATTGACTGATAATGAATCAATTACTAAAAAGGTAATACTGGCAATACAACGGTAGGCGTTCGATCGAAACGTGTTAGCATTGTCTGATTCAGTCGATTTGGATTTCAAAGCAGCGAAAAGAGTTATACAAGCAATACGTTATCGTTCATTAGCTATTAATCAAAATTTCCGCTGTGTTTTTCGATGACTTTTACTAATTTCTAAGGCACTAACATCTCAAAGACTTATATGTCCTGGGCCACTCTAACCTACTCCACCCCTCAGTGACTCACAATGGTCGAACGCTGGATATCGCATGCAGGCCACAGCTCTCCTAAAATCGACTCCTTCCTGCCACATTAGAGAGTCCCACGGCACAGTACTGAGTCACTTCAAGTACCCAGATTCTTATTTTCGTATACCATCAGCTAGAGTACGGTATTTGTCGAAACGTGCCAATTTTCACATAAGGGTGTGCTACCTATTGAATAATTCATAGGTAATGACCTCAGCTGTTTTGGTCCGACTAAAACAACGAAGACCAAGATGACCATGGTATTTCTGTTCGGGGTAGGAAGGAATATGCAATGCTTGATGTAACTCATTTGTTTAAGAAAGACTTAGAAAACAATGTACATTCATAAAGCACTAAATACTCTCGCTTTGAAAAAATCAGAAAAGAATTTTAAAAGTGCATTTCCTAAAACGGGACAGGTTTTAGAAATAACCTTGTACAATTTGATTTAAAATATTTTTGGTAATGAACTAAAGTTCAGTCAATTGCGTGCTGTTGATTTTGATGAGGGCATATAAAGGGTCCAGCAGTGAAACGGGATGGTAAAAATTAAATTATAGACCATAAAAAAAGGAGGAAAAAACTATTTTGTAAACACTAAGTTCGCCAAATATCCTCCATTGAAACATGAGCACTCTTGGAGTCGTAACAGGAAGTTTAGCATGACCTCTCGCATTATATTGATGGCTATTGCTTAAATCTCGTCCCGAATACGTTTTTGAGGGCTTGGCTGGTTCTGGGTGGATCGGCCTTTAGTTTTTAGGTACGTCCAAAAAAAAAAAAAATCACAAGCAGCTAACCCACCGTGTTGAAAAAGTGTTTTAGTTTTTTTTTTTATTGTACGCCAAACGGATCTTCTTATACTTTATTTTATACATAACAAATTAACGAAGAATTAATTTAATTTTTAAATCATCCCGTTTCTCGGCAGTGAACTTTGATGAAAATTGAAAATAGGAGTAGGTCAAAATTAAACAAAGAATAGTATAAAATTATTTAATGTATGCTAACGTCTCGAAACACTTGTTCAGTTTTTTTTTCACGTCAATTAAGACAAGATACAATAAAGATGAGAATCACATTAGCAAACATAATGGAAATGTATTATAGGAAAAATTAACTCAAAAAGTAAGAGTAATATAATTTTATTACTCTTTTTATTTTACATCTCAAAATTCTATCTGTTAATACTATTCCCATCTTTGTTGTTTCTTGTTTTTATAGCTAAGAAGAATCCCTACCAAATGCATCAATACTTTTGTTCAATATTGACCTTCTCCCAGATAACTACCATCAACTATTTCTATACCATAGTGCTGTAAGAATGAAGCTAGACAGTTTTTTTACAAACCATAAATCTTGGTACAAATTTAACTATTCTTTAAAATTCAGAAACAACTCATTTTTCCGTTTTAAACCTATTGGTAATAGACAACTTACTGTTAGAAGGGCAGATAGTGTTAGATAAATTACCAGAGACCGGCAAGAATATAGCGGCGGCAAGGTTTTACGCTCTGTCGCCCGGTAGCCGTTAAAATGAGCTGCACAGTTAGTTCTTGTGGGCAACCAATAATGGAGCATGGCATACTTCTGCAAAGTTTTTACGATCAATCACAGCTACAGGGCTAGAGATCGAACAACCTCCATGCGGTTAAAAGAATTCCTCCGGCTACGGATAATAGCTTCGGGAGGAAACGTAAAATGTCAAGGGAAATCTATACAATTTCAAAAAATCTAACAATACAAGAGCAATAATTATTGTAACGACAGAAATAAACCAAACTCCAAAATTACCACTAACTTAAAGGTTGACAAAGTAGGCAGAACTAACTAGGGATAGGCAGACTAAAATTTTAGAAAAGTTAAAGTTAAGAAAAAAGGACAAGGCATTGTAAAAATGCGCAAATAAAATTTTAAGGCTGGAACAGTTGTTAGCCTTCTTTATTCAAAAAAGGTAGGAAAAATATTTAAAAAAATAAAACTGAATAATTAATTTTAATAACTCTATCTTAATCACTCATTAATTTACAAATTTGAAAAAATAAGAAAAATTGATACAAGTAATAATTAAAAGAAATATTGAAACTGCGCAAAACCAAAGAACCGCAAAAAAACAGGTTAACATACCAAAATTTTGGCTGAAATTTACTATCTCTTTATGGTATTATTCTACACAGAAAACAACTCAACGTTCCGAATATCAGCCCATTTAATTCAAAGGAGAACCGCTGGAAGTGCCTAAATATAACGGGGGAAGAATTAAATATATATATATATATATATATATATATATATATATATATATATATATATATATATATATATATATATATATATCGCAATAAGTAAATTTTTAATCAGCTTAGGAAATGTCTCATATGACTTTCTGGAACATCCTAATGTTTCTATCTGAGAGGCTTCATGTTAAAAGTCAGTCTTTGATGGAAGTTACAATATTCATCGGCAGTGTATGAAATTGTTGGTATGTCTAAGTTCTTACGTGCATTGCGTCATTAGTGACGTAGAATGTTGAACTCACAATTCCACTCGATACTTTCGACTGAAGGCTGTATTCTTTAGATACTGTGGTAGTAGCAATAACCCTACAGTTCTATCTCGTATATACATATAAATTTAAGAAAGCATTTTAGAGAGTTAGTTCGCAAATTTAAGATAATTTTGAAGATGCCAAGTTGCCTGGATTAAAGAACGGATCGTCTGTACAGTTATTTTATTTATAATGAAATGTGGGTCCTCCAAGTATATCTCTCGTCCAAGTAAAAATATAAAGACCAAATTTCATCAGGTATAAATGTATCGCCGTTAGAAAGGAAATGAGAAAAAACAAAATGTTATCATAGTTTTAGAAGATATTCCTCCTACATAATGTAGCGGCAATAGCCCACTTACAAAGGAAAACGTTTTGAAAAAGAGTTCTCATTTACTTCCATCTAAAGCCTCGCTATGTCTCAAGGTCAGAGCTCGAAAACTAGAGGAATTATATCACGTTCTACTTATAGATAAATTTAGAATTATGTTACGGAAGATGTAGGTCACTAAAATGATGTTAGACGAGATACGAAATAGATATATAAGCATCATGCCTGTTTATAATACAATACATTTTCAAATTAAATGTCTCTCCTATGCTTGGCTGTTCCATGCCGTAATGTGGGACATCATCTCAACTTGACCAAATACGGTATTCTTATTGGGATCTAGTCAGGGATAGTATATGAAATTGCTCTGGAGGTAGTGAAAGATACTAATCAGGGCTGTTCCGGCAGTGGGTATTGTCTTATAATGAGGCAGACCTCTCTTGCATTTTCCAATTAGAACATTTGCTACCCGGCGCTAATTGCAATCCTTCCCAGCCCCTCCGTTCCACCTCAATCGAGGTCATCTATTGGAAAGTACTCCTATTTGAAAGCATTCTGGTGTCTTGTCAACAGGGAGGGCTCTAGGAGTTGGCAGGTACTTAATATCGACAATCCGATCGATAGTTTTCCGAAGCATTTTTAGATTAAGCACATTAAGTGAATTAGTATTTATCCAATTTTGATTTATTCAAGAAAAAAATAGTAACCTGATAGATACAGAGCCGCCAACATACCACTTAGTATACGTTACTATGCAGTTGCGGAGGTGGAGGGGAGGAACGTTTAAAATCAAAAATATATTATTATTCAAATATATTCCATATTTCATAGCCACAAAGGACTCAGGCAAGGTGATTGTTTAGCATGTTTGCTGTTCAATATTGTTCTGGAAGGCGCCATCAGGAAGTCGGGAATCCAGGTAGGAGGGACGATTTTCAACAATTCGTGCCAAATCTTAGCCTACGCCGATGATCTGGATATTATTGGACGCAGTTTTTCCAGCATGAAGAGTGCCTTTAGAAATCTTCAAAGAGCAGCTGCTAAAGCTGGATTACAAGTGAATGAGAAAAAAACAAAGTATATGCTCTGTAATCCTAACAGAGGAGAGCACGTAGGAGGAGTAGTAAAAATAGGGGATTTCAGCTTTGATTGTGTAGAGGAATTCATATACCTTGGAGCACAGCTAAACTCAACCAATGATAAGCAACTGGAGATTCAGCGTCGAATTATAGCGGCAATAGGAGCTACTATGGACTTCAGAAACATCTAAGAAGCAGGTCTCTCTCCAGGACAACGAAGATACGAATATATAAAACCCTAATCAGGCCGGTTCTCACATATTCGTCGGAGTGCTGTACGATAACGAAAGCCCTAGAATTGTCCCTATTAAGATTTGAAAGGAAGATTCTGAGAAGGATTTTGGGGCCTGTGTGTGACAACGGTATATGGAGATTGAGAAAAAACGCTGAACTTATGAATCTCTACAAAGATCTGTTTCTATAAAAATTTAATTCTATAAAGATCGTCTGAGATGGGCAGGGCATATTGCAAGAATGAGTAGAAACGAAATCCCCAAAAGGCCCCTTGAGGAAAAGATCTTTGGACGCAGAAAAGTGTGTAGACCTCGCCTGCGGTGGGAGGATTGTGCGGCTGCAGACCCGCGAAAAATGCTGGGGACTAGAAATTGGAGAGCAGAAGACTGGCGGCTCAGACTAAGGGAGGCCCTGACTTCACGAGTTGTAGCGCCATCGAAGAAGAAGAAGAAGTGTTCCGGAATAAAAGCATTTATTTCAAAGCTATTAAACTAAAATAACAATGACGTTTTTCACAATAGTAATATTATAAAAGCAGTTGATATAAGTCAGGAAAATAATGCTTCAGCCGTAAATTCAATTCAAGCCGGGCGTTAAGAAACCGTAATCAGTGAGTCCTGCACAAAGGCTTGAGGTGAGAATTTTGAGATCCGAGTGAATTCAGAAGCATATTAGCATCTTCTAAATTCGACATAATTAAAGAACACTAAATTGATAAATTTAGACATTAAATTTTATGCAAATAACTTTTTCTGGCAATTAACTAAGGTACGGCACACAGTAGGACGAGCACATAAATTTCTTGGACATCGGCTCCAACTTACTCGGAAAATTCATTGGACAGCTCAAAATTTGTAAATGTATATGTTTGAGATTGTAGAATTTGAATTCAAGCAATTTGTTCGGCAACATTGCGGCTCAGAAAGTAATAAAACATTATTTTTTTACTTCCTTGTACCCTGTAGAAAGGAAGTATTGTAATCGCGAAAATTTTTCAGATGAAGGTTTTCAGATTTCGACGGATATATCCATTTTGACCATCCCTGAAGCCATTTTGTTTAATTTCGTCGTGGCGTCTGTACGTACGTACGTTCGTATCTCGCATAACTCAAAAACAGTTAGCTGTAGAAAGTTGTAATTTTGTATTTGGGATTGTAGTAAAATTTAGTTATGAACTTTCCTTTTTGGTCACTGCTTGATTACCGGAAGTGGTACTTTACTTGAAGGTCATAATTGATTTCCATCAAAAATTATATTTAAATACTATACAAAACTTCTCAAATTTAGTATTTATAATTTTTATATTGATTTAAATAACATATTAGATTTTGGTCTAAATTGGAAAACCGGAAGCGGTATTTAACTTGAAGGTCATATTAGACTTTCATCAAAAAGTATATTAAAATATAATGTAAAACATCTCAAATTTGGTAAATAGACTTTTATATCGATATAAATGTATTTACTGGCTTTTGGTTATAATTCGTTAACCGAAAAGGGTACTTTACTTGAAGGTCATAATAAGCTTACATCAAAAATTATACTTAAATTAAAAGAGAAATCATATGTTTCGGTAATAAAGATTACAAACGCAATTTGGTTCCAAATCCAATTAAACATTTTTATTACTTGTTTTAAGTGTTAAAATTGAGTGTAAATACTGGTTTATCTCCCCATTTGTGAGAGATCAACAAGTCTGCAGCATGAGAATAAGATATTAGTTAAGTGGGTTTTTCAGCTTAAAATGTCGAAACTGTCGATTTCCAATGCTTTATCCGGTGATATTGATAGTTTTATTGTTGTCATGGAACCATGTCAAATATCTTATCAAATATGAGAAATATCTTGGAAACTAGTTACCTACTAAAGGAAAACGACATATAATAACGGAATGAGACCTCCTGTAACAAGAGTGTGTGTGTGGATATAGATGGATGTCGGGACGCCGAGGGTCAATCTTCGGAAACTAGTAACCAAATTCAGTATCACTTTTTGAGCTACGGATTTATAATTTAATAGGCGTACAAGGAAGTTATGTGTTGCCCACGTCAGATATTTTTTTAATGGTGAAATCAATTAATTCTATCCGCTCTAAAATTTTTGTTTAAAAGTTGAGTTAGGAGAGATGAAATATTACATATAGGTGAAATAGCATGCTGAAGACTACTTGCTGCACCACTATAATAATCTAGTATAAAATAATTATACTATAAAAAAAAATGTTATAACAATAATTTAATTTAATAAAAAAAAATTAAAGCGACAATAATGTTGAAAATCACTGGGCATAGCGGGAAAATGGCATTAGTTTGTCACTATAGCAATTAGAGTTCCAAATTTTAACTTCAGTTTTTCTCCTAATTTCGCACGCTTGCTCCACTGTGCGGTATAATACATCGCAGAGGAGTTTTAGTGAGGATTATATTGTATTTTTCAATTGAAAATTCTAATGAACATCCATAAAAAAAATATAGTATTTCCACATGACTTTCACCAATATACAAATTTTGAATAAAATAGAAATCGTGGAAACGATTAACCCACAGTTGAATGAAACAGATCAAACGAGTAGGCCAGAGTTACATATAGAAGCAAATATTTACCCGAGTCACTAAAATTAAGCATGAGCTAAACATCAAACCACGATCGAAGGGACCAATCAAGGAAACTGCCAGCAGCTTTCTCAGTTTCTAAGATTGGAATGTTAAAATTAAGATGCAAAAATTAATATCAAAAAATTTAATTATCAGTTTTTAAAAAGTTGCAAAATATCTGGATTTTTTATTTAAAAGTTTTTCTATGAAAGTTTTCAAAATTATAATTTTTTGTTTATTTTAAGTTTTGGCTCGACTTTTATTTTATTGGGACGCGCTAAAAAAACTACAAGGAAAAAAGTTAATATCCTTATTTATAAATAATTTTCTTATATTGAGGATGACCATAGCTTGTTTTGTTGGAGTTTTCTTTTTAAGGTATGTTATTTGCTAATGTGCGGATGTCTCGAGATAGTTGAGATTACTATAGTTTCTGAAACCGAAGAATAAAAGCATATGTAGGCAGAAATATTAGGGAAAGCTACTAACCAAAGCTCGAGGAGGTTTGGAGACCGCTGATTATTTGGGAAGTGACATTCTACAGAAAATATTATTAAAAAAATATGCACTAACATGTTAAAGTTTTTCATTGTTCCTTATTTGATATAAATATATAAGAAAACTATTTTTATTAAAACATTTTTCCACACTGAAAAATAACAGCTATTATAAAACATTTAGTTTAAAGTTTGAAGAATAAAAGTTTTGAAATAAAAAAATTATTTCATAAATTTTATAATGAAACTTTTATTCTGTCAAAATAAAAATTATATTTAATTTTTTTATAATAAAATTAACAGCATGTTTCGGTCCCTGGGTAATAACTATTAGTTTCGAAGAGGATCTTATTTTATAAAAAGTATCTTTTAATTATTGAAAATATAATTTTCGCATGTACATTGTACTTATAACCATAACATTTCTATTTAGCTTGCATGTATCTATATATAACATAAATCTTGGTTAATTATAACCAATATTGTCAATTATAACCAAACTCCTTAAGCCCGGAGCCCCCAATCCTTTTCTACATGGTGGCACATTTTATAGGTTATCTGTCAAGTGGCGGACAGAACATATTTTGGGGTTTTTATATTCAATGTGAATTGGGTGTTGGATAATGCTAATAATATGTGTTAATAATGTTAAAAAATTGGTCTACATTTAATTTAAATAAGTCATTAATTTAGAATCAAGCTTCGAAATATTTTAAGTAATTAAAGTAAAAGTAATTATTATTTTCGAATTTTTAAAAACGAAGCATGAAGATTTTAAAATAAAGATATTTTAATTAATTCTGAAGTTAATAAAATTAATACCAAATAAATATGAGTTTATTCATTTTTTTTCTCTGAAAATAAATATCACTTGCATAATGATCACAAAAAAGCTTGATTTTACTTAAGTTTAAATATTTTTTTAATTCTTACCGTTTCCATAATCCCCATATTATATATACGAAAGTTTTCCTTTATATGTATTTATATGTATATAAATCTTTTCAGATTTTTTTTAAAGATATAATAAAACATCATAGCAAACTGAATATTTATATGTATAACACATCATTTTATCCGTGACCTAAGGCAATATGTACGAATACCGAAGATCAGTAAATATTTCAGCTAGGAATAACGCATCGGATGAAGCTGAGCCAAACCGCTGGATGCTCTACGCTCTGGAGTGTCTCCAGCTTTAGAAATAGACTAACCTTAATATAGACATGATCTTCACCTTCTACAGCTCTCCTGAGGTTTCTTCAACTCTATTCAGCTGGGAAGAAAGCACATTAACCCAATGACCTTATGGCTTCGGTGGCGACAAATTATTAAATTCTTTCAATAAGCATTATACGGATAAGGACGTAAGTATGCACACAGTAATTAAAATTATTGACATTAAAAAAAAAAGTTCATAAGTAAGAATTTTACTCCCTCCAGAAATTAAGATAGAGAATACATGGTAAACGGTATGATTCCCCCCTCCCCCTCTCCCGAACATCCATTGAAAAAAAACTTTTAGGGTCTGCCTCCTGAATTCCAAAAATTGATTCCTTTAAAAAAATGTCGCCGTCCTCTGTTTCTAAGTACCCCTATTTCGCCTCAAATAATAAAACGTTCTTAAAGAAACTTTTGGGAAAATATCATCCAGTCGAAGATATATTCAGTAAAAGTACAACGAATCTCGTGAAGATTATTGCAGTAAATCTAAACTGATCTTCAGGAGCTTGTGTCTGTTTTGACTCGTAAATAAGACCTTTTTCATTTTCAAGGGTTTTTGGCTGACTAAAAAAAAAAATTGTAATATATTGAATAAATAAAAAGATATTTTAAACGATCCGAAATCTATTACCGCTCATAATTGTGATAAGGTTTCAAAAAATAAAGAATGTAGAAAATGTTTAATGTTTTGTCGCACAAACCGTTTAAAACCACCTTGTTTTTCCGGGTATCATCTTGTTCAATACTAAACTGAATTGGACAAAAAACTAAGGTGTAATTTTTTTAATAAAATAAGAATATAATAGCAATTAAAAATTTGTAGTAAAAAAATACAATTATAATTGAGTAATTAAGGAAAAGCGTAAGGTAATGTGGGATAAGTGTGCGCAGGATTTGACAAAGTTCGACTTTACATGACTGTAAAATCTTTGTTTGAAGCTAGATTTTTCCTCTTGTTTTTTTAAAAAAAAAAACCTTCCTTAGACGATTGTGTTTAAATATTAAATTCAAGCCAACGTTTCAATCACGTCAATTTTGATAAGACTGATAATTCAATTTTACAGTGCTTAGTACGCACTTGGCCCTGCCTTAAGGGATAAGTGCGTACGCGATATCTGGATAACTCATTATTCAAGTAGCAGTGGTTGTGGGACAAGTGCAAAGTAGTTCGTTTCCGGAGGATTGTTATGCTGGTGTAACAATCGAAAAAATTTAAAACTTGTCTGAGATTCAAATTTTAAACATCTAGTGACAGTCATAAAAGTAGAATATGGAACATAATTGAATAAATGTATTGAAAAAAATAAGTTGTCCCGGCAAAACATGATAGCAGGGTAGGAATGGATAAGTTTACACCACATGCACTTGCCCCACAACAGAGATCTGTATTTATCTCAACTGCCAGGTTTTGCCAGGGCGATTGCGGACAAAGTAGAAAACTGTCAAGGAGAAATGCAAATCACAAAGTATTTTGTAGAACAGCTTCTGAAGGTTCCACTTACCGCAAATATTTTTTTTTAAAATAAGGCCCAGTGGTGGATAAACCCCGAATCATGTGTAGAGTAGAACTTGAAATATCCAACTTAATCAAAAGGTTGGACGTGATATCTTTACAACTCGACAACTCTTAATATAATTCAGCTTAGCGAGCTATCGTGACTGATTAGTGATACATCAGTGTTTAGACTTCATGCTCCCAAAAAGTGCTTACAAGTTCAGGATTTGAATTCAACGAGACGATTAAGCACTTACCCCATTATTAATTTACTTGAAACGAACTAACGTTTTTCAAAACATAAGGGATATTCACGATCTTATTTATCACTGTCGCAAGTATGTATAACTATGTATTTAAAATATTATACTGTAATAACAATAATAAACAGGCAATTATAATTGGGTTTACCATTTTATTACACATTGCCTAATAGTGACTAGAGTAATAGGTGTTGTGAACTATATTATTCCTGAAGTGAATTATGAATTTATTTATGGTATGATTCCCATTTTGTACCTGGGATTTAAAGAAAAATATCTAATACAGGTATGTACTTCGGTGTATGGTATTTCCATTAATTAATAATATTTAGTGATTCTAAGAGACAATTGTTTTTATAATTGCTAATATAATTGTTTTTCAAAATGATTTTTTTTTTTTCATTCTATCTTTATTTTCATCATTTTTGAAAATTACAAAGTAGAAAGAAATATCAGAGTTAGCTTTACATGTGATAATTTAACGTATTTTATTCAATTCTTCAGAAATTTAGACCTTCAGGGTTATAGAAAAAATTAATTTTTCTCAATCTAATATATGCCGTAGGTCTCATATTTAAAAAAAGAATCTTTTATTACACCTCAAAGAAGTACTGAAAACCATTCATTTTTCGAAACGGGATAAGATAGTAGAGAAAATTTAATCACTTAAAACTAAAATCATCAATGTTTTAGATTTTATGGGATATATTTACTGAAGTTAAGTTTGGTGATTGCACATGAACAAAATAACAAGTCAAATCAAAAGCTCATCTAGGACGAAAAGTAATAAGACCAAACTAAAAACTTAATCTCAGAGAAGTAAAAGAACCAACTGGGACCACATAAAACAAAGAAGAAAGGATCTATCTCCCCGAGCTAAGCTCAAGGGAATAGCCAACGCAACTGCCTTCTCCAAGTCTTTTAATTTTTTTTTTTTTTTTTATGAGCCTGCTAATAAGGATAAATTATAATTATGAACAAGCCTTGGATAAGGTTAAGATCTGATTAAAGCATGGTTATGTTTTAAAGTAAAGGAACAATTTTTCGAGGAACGTTAACTAACTAAACACTGATTAAAAGTTGGTACCGTCAGCTTATCACAGTAAAGGTAGACGCTAGTACCGCTTATCGTAGCAGCTCTCATTGGCGGCAGTCGGTTGGCACTGTTTTAATTTTATATTTCGTTGAAACTGCCCTGCGGCCAACTCGCACTAAACAATGTAGTTAAAAATATGTAAAATAAAAATGGTAGGCTTAAATTTAATGGATTTAATGTGTATCGCAAGGGCGAAAGTACGGTGTCGGAATTGTGATCTAATTTAATCAATACACGCCATTTTATCTGGTTCAATAATAAGGCTAGGTTATACCTGAATAAAATTTTAACCATTATTCTTCTAGTCGATTTATTAATTTTCGGTGTCATTTATTTTATTAGTTATTATAAAGAAAAAAGTATGTTTTACATGATAAGTATTTTTAATTGAAATAAATGTTTTTAATAATTATATCAGAAAAAATATTTATAATGTTAATAAATATCGACTAAACAAAAATGTTTTTTTCAGACTTGAGAATGGCCAAAGATGGCTGAAACGTTGATCTAATGTAAAATAAAAAGCATGGTGACCGAATGGCCTTTTTCTTTCTAATAACTAATTTAACCATTATGTGCCAATAAACTACATATTAATGCAGAGTGGTGGCTTGAATAGAAAATAAAATAACTGAAGCTGTATCTCTGATTTTAAATTTATTATCAAGGACAATAATGGCTGTTATTAGTACGATCATTTCAGTAATAAAAATTATATAATTGTAATGAAATCGTAATAGATACTGTCTAATCATTATGTGATTAGTAAACCAGAAATTTAATTAAAAAAGACATTTTGATTTTTCAATGTTTGAATTTGAGTATTTATTTCAGATTAATATTTCTTTCATTATTTTAGTGATTTAATGTTATTTGGATTTATATAACAATCCCTTTTTTAAAGAGAAATATTTGAATTAGTACAAGATCTAAAATATAATGAATAAGTACTGTTATCACTTCAATACTACAAAATTTATTGACAATACATAATTTTGTTTAAATTTTTCATTTAATTTTGTCTCATATGGCGTAAAAAGGAAAGAAAAGATAATGTAAGAGCCATCAGAACGGGAGCGTTATCAAAACTCTCCTTCGACATGATAACATAAACCTAGACCCGTCGCATATAGAAGTATTTCAGCTTAAGTATTTGAAATTGGACAAAAGTCCGAATCAGAAAGTTTGTGAAAAATCCCATTAAACCAACCATTCATGTAGCTTGATAACTGGTTCATAAAACTATAATCGAATCAATTTTCTCCATTATTGCCATTTCTGGTAAAGTCAATCGGAACATTGACAAGACAAGACATTGTCACAATTACAAGGCTCAAAGTTATCAGTGGCATAATCCGAAGTAGTTGTTTCCCAAACTGAATAGTGTTAATTTAGGCATCTTATTTTAAAATTATCATTTTACTGATTTACTGTTTACATTGCTCGTTTAGGAACATTGTTTATGAATAATGTTTGGATAACTTTTTTTTTTTTTTATAGTGTGTTGGGTAAAATGTTGATTAAAAACAAAATTTAGGCCAATATTAACTATATTATACAAAAAAATCTTCCGCTTTCTTCTCCCGCTTTGTTTTTAAATACTTCAAATGAGTAGCTAAGTTAAAAACACGACCAGCTCTACTTTATAAAAATTTTCAGGAGCACGCAAAAACCGATCACATGGTTCCTGAATATCATATAGAAGTGACATTTTTAACACGTTTCTGGCGGCTTCTCTATGAAATGAAACAGCTTTACTATTGCATAGAAAAGAAAACAAGGTCTAACTCATTTAGTGAGAAAAATGGATTTGTAACTGAGCTATTCAAATATGAGTAAAAAATATTATTATTACTACGCAGTAATTTTTTTTTTTGGTATTTTCTTCTATTGAAACCGTCCAGAATACACCAGGAGAAAATTATGACATCCTGAAAGAATCGAAAGAATGATGGGTTGGTTTAATGGTGGTTTTCACAAACTCTCTGATTCGGACTTTGTTCCGGTTAAGGTTCAAATACTCTTATGTGCGTCGTACTGCCGATCGTCTCTGTCCTTTTTAGATAATTCTAAAATAGCGAATTCATAAAAAAGTTAATAATGTTTTAAGTTGTCGGGTGAAACCAATTGATTGGCTGCTGGAATCCTTTACTTACTAATGAAGTTGAAGGGGCCGCCTTACGGCTAACTCTGTATGCAGGGGACAGTACAGGTCGATAACCTTTGTCTTTTCGGCTGATTGCAGGCAGCTATTGGTATGCTGCACTAGTTTGTAGCACATGCCAGCTGGCCGTCGCGGTCCCCTACAGCTCTGCACATGGCCGCCACATGACCCCATATTCCTCGAGTATTGAACCATCACAAATATTTACATTTTACAGGATGACGAATTAGAAAGACTTTCATTTAAGTGGATAAGTGATTTATCGACCAAAAACATAAAGAAATAAAAAATATTCTAGAGAATATAAAAGCAACAAAGTACACACAATCAGTTAATTTTTTGCATTTATATAGTACTCAATAAGATAAGCGATATGCATAACGTAGTAGAACGGAGATTTTAATCAAGAGTGATGGTCGGAGTCACATAATAAAACAGAAAGTTGTTTTACATTCGTTAGCCAACTTTTCGCCAAAGAACGAAGAGATTTAAACTTTTATTGTTGCCTGGCGATGATGTGGATTGTGTCCCTTCTCTTGCTGAAATGGTTAATGTGTATTTAATCATGGCTTCATCATTCCCTTCCCTCTTTCATAAAAATACACGATAGCATACCGAAAATAAAGCGAAAGTGGAAGAACGTTCCCTAAACAGGAGGATTCAAAATCATCAGCTCAATAATCGAAACAAATGACCAAATTACAAAGATAAGCCATTGCACAAGTTGGATTGGTGCACCCAAAAGTCATGTGGCAAAGAAACAGAGAATTATAAATTCTGAGAATCACTGCTATAGAGCCGTGGTTCATTCCTGATGAAGGTATAGGCTGTTATATGTTCAGCAGGAACATAAACAACTAGATATACCAACAATCGATAAATATAATACTGCACGCACAAACACTTTCCTGGAAGGAGCGATGGTTCAGAGACTTTATTTAGAAATATCATCAGGGAAGCCATAGTGGCCGAGAGGTTAAGGCGTCACCTTAGCAACCTCTGTCTGCTACGGCGCCGATTCGAATTCGGTCTGGGCAGGTTGATTTTTATTTCGTGGCGGCCCTACGTAATGAATCTCGACCTTTCCACTCTGGTTAACAATAAAATGCAATATCAAATTATATAGCATATAGTGATAGAATTAATAACTAACTTTTATTATGTATAACACACAGCCATATCTTCAAATTTTGAGTAAAAAGCTTAGGGAGCCTCAAAAGTTGGCTTCCACGGACCTCCAACTTACATTTACATAGTATGTTGACGACTTGCATCACTGACGGTAATGATACCGGGAGTAGAGGGAAGGATACATAGATGTAACATAAGTAAGAAGACAGTACCGCAGTGGGCATTCAACAGTAGAAGAATGATTGGAAAGCGACATTTTGCATGGTAGACTCTTTTGTCTCGCAACGGTCGGTAGAAGAGGGATAAATTAATTAAAAAAGAAAAAATGGCTTTGCAAATATATGTATAAAATGTATGTACTCGACAGAGGTAATGAACTACTGGATAAAAAACAAGGCTAGAGAAGCAAAGGTAGAGAGAGAAAGATAGGCTGTGAGAACTGCGTCACTAATGATGATTATGAAGCTGCAACAAAGAATGGTGCTCTCCTCCCTGGGGACAATGACATCGCAACTCAACAAAAATATTCTAGCACAGCCAACCGGCTCACTATCAATGGAAACACAAGGCACTCTGCAACTGTATTAAAAACTAAACAAACATAAAAGATGTAACCTAATTAAACCATAAAAATGTAGAAATATTTGTAAAGTATATAGGAGCGATGTATATACTGGACTGCAACAAGATCGAAAAATTTTCAAGCAGAAATTGAACAACAATTTCAGTTATTTATAAATACATGTCATCGGCAGTATTTGGATTGTTTTCTTATTTCTCTCTCTACGACTTATCGTTCCAGTGAACCAAGCGAAACACGAATGGTAATCTACCCACATTTCCATAGGCCTCTTCAAATCGTTATGACCATCCATGGAGCGCTCCCCCCTTTTCCGAACAAAGAATAAATTCAGATGATGGAAATTCTCGTCATATATTTCCACCTCAATTGGCTATTCAAAGGACATATATTTGAACAAAGACTGACTTCTAAGATACACTCTTTCTGCTTCACAACATGTTAAAATTAATAGTGCATAAAAATAAAAGTCGTTACAAATTTTCACGAACTTAAGTAACAACTATATATCACAATATGCATTGTTACTTAATGATTTTATACCAGTTGGATACATTTTAGCAAGCTCAAATGAAAGGAGAGTACGTATCACTACAGCTACATAAAATAAGGGGCTAATATAAATATATGTATATATTTGGACTAATATTATATATTAAGTAGGAATATCTTAAAACAAAGCCTTGAGTTACATAAATAACGAATTAGGACATCATATACCAATAGTTTAAAAAATAATAACTAAGTAGACAGAGTAATATATGTTCTCAGCATTCTAATTATACTGTACATTTAAATGAAAATCACTATCGCGGTTGCGAGCATCTGGATAACATCAGCTGTTTATTATTTTTCCAAATTAATGGAAGTAAATATTAAACTTGTTTAATTTTCTTTAAATAATGACGGAATTTTTTTGTATTCCCTAAAACAGACCTGTCTAAGGATAAAGTTAAGAAAGTTATATTTTCCTCAACTTTGAGCGCCCACTACTGGGGGACCATCTTACGAAGACAGACCATCGGAGTGGAACACTGGTGTACCACATTCTGGTGTAACAGCGATTGGTATATACTTTCTAGTTACGAAGCCCACGCTCAAGAATGCTACTTGGGGACTCTTAATGAACCAGAGGCTCATTTGATGTCCATTACCGCTTTAAGTCACTAATAAGGCAAGAACTGGAGGGCAATCAACAATGTAGACCAGTTTTTACAATAGGACTAGTAACTTCCATTCTTACCTTGATGCTAAAGATCTACGTTACTTATTTGAACAACAGAAACCAAAATATAAAATAAACTGAAGTAATCATCACCAAATAAACAATAACGCATTAGTAAATCAAAGATTATATTACGCATTTCAATTAAGTTATTTCAATATATCGACGTCGTTTTTTGAAAAAGGCTTAAGCGCCATTTAACAAACTTTGCAGGAAACACTTGAAACGAATTTTCCCCAAATAACAATTTTTTTTTTTTTTTTTTTAAATTTTATTCTTTATTCTATAGAGTAGGACTTTATTAACATAGAAAAACCTTTATAATTGGAATATATTTTAAAGGGTTTTAGCACTGGTTAAGGAGAGAGTGGTGGCTGAGAGTCGTTAGTACGTGGTACTTACGTCATCAATATTAGATTTTTAGACCATTTCCAATTTTTTTTTTTGTCGATATATCGTAAGCGGGACTCGATTGAAATCTAAATATCAAATTTTTGGCGCTTAAGCCTTTTTTCAAAAAAACGACGTCGATATTAACTTTAATAAAAATACTTATTTAAATTCATCAGAGCACTAAAACAGCGAATTTGTGGATCAGTTGCAACAGAAACAGATATAAAGATTTTTATAAAACTATCAACCATAGAAAAAAGAAAAAAAAAAATGACGATTCACCGGATCCACTAGAAATAAATACTGTAAAACAGTAAACGCAATAATTGTTCGATCCGCCAAGAAAAATCTCATGGTTTAAGGTACCAAAAGATGACAAACCATGCAAATGATACCATATATTCGTTTTTTGTCTCAAACGTCAAAACTTATATTGCTATATCATGATATAGTATAGTATATCCATTAAATTTTCTTTAAATCTTTTTCTTATTTTCGTCATTAGGGTCTTTGAGGTGATCCATATATTTTTCCATCTCTATATTTATTTATAAGTTCCTAAAAGATTAGGATATTTATACTAAAAGGTAATAGTGAAGTGAAGACTAATTAAAGGAAATAAAAACAAGATTTAAATAAGAATTAATGAAAATACTAAAGCAATAAAAATCCTGAAGATAGAAGTATAAAAATTGAACAAAAAAAAATGTTTCCTGTAATTTAAAAAAAAGAAAGTATTAACAACACGAATCATCAATTTAATTAGTCTTTTTCATGTTAAATTAGACTTAAAACTTTTTTGTTCTTAACGACTCTGAGCTAACTTCTACACATCCCTGAAGTTTCATCAAACGGGTTTTCTCTTAATTCAGAAAAACGAGAGTACTAAGGTGATGACGAAAAACAGAGGACAAAAAAAATGGAATTACATAAAAATGATAATTTTTTATTTTAATGGATCCTTTATTTATGTTTGGTGTCTGAGAAAGCAAAAATAAAATTAAACAAACTGATAACAAATGGATTTTTCAAAAAACCTAATGTTTAAAAAATGACAAAAGTACTAAACTTATGCATTAGGTTGTGGAAATATTGCTAAATACCTGGCCTCTTAAAAATTATATCTCACAGGACAAACTAAATAATATGTGAACTTCTTGGAACTTTCGACACCTCGGCCAGATAAGAGCTAGTGGCAGAGTTAGACATTCAATTAATAGTTCTATAACTACTCTCCTTTCTTATAGCAACTAATTCTCAACACAATTTATATTTAAAAATATAGTATGTATAAGGAAAAGCAAAGTCACCATCACACAAG
The DNA here is from genome assembly GCA_948150685.1 of Rhaphigaster nebulosa. NCBI lineage: Eukaryota > Metazoa > Arthropoda > Insecta > Hemiptera > Pentatomidae > Rhaphigaster > Rhaphigaster nebulosa. Next base: position 93,222,660 of record OX411311.1, on the reverse strand, counting down.
ACATTATAAGTTCCAAAGGCATTAATTAAATTACAAGGAACGGCTGTTACTATGAATAAATTTTCATACAGAATTGACACACAGAAACGTAAATTGATGCTAAAAAAAAAAAAAAAACCTATTAATACAGATTATTATTAACTTTACTTTAGTATATTTTTAATTGTAAATTATGTACTCAAATTTTCAAAAAGATCAACGAATTTTTCTCAAGAGGTAGTACAATAATGGGATATTATTTTTAAAATTAGTATAATGATTATCAGATTTCCAATATATTTTTATTGTAACCTTCCTATGACTTTAAAAATATTTTTGAGATGATTTAAGCGACAAAAATTAAAATTATAAATGGGAGATTTTTCCAAAATTGAGCATTTTGAATGCTGGATTTTCATTGAATAAAATGTTACTAATTCGACGGGTTTTTTTTCACCAAAATGATTTCTTGGCATGTTCACTAACTTTTAACTACCAGATTTCATTCATGGAAGTTTATAATTTTTTTGTCTCAAATTTTGAAATTTTACTCGAAAATATGATTTTTTACTTCAAATAAAAAATAACAGACATACTTTTGTCTGTGGAACTATTTTATTTGCTTGATATTAGGAATTTCCTTCTCAAAAGCTTCTTAAAAAGTAGATTTTGGGCCACATGGTCTGTCTAAATATTGTTTACTACTTTTTTTCAAATAAAATGATTTTAAATTTAGTAAGCTCTGCCTCCCCTCCCTCCCCAAGCCTCCGATCTCCTGTTGCGTGAGGGCTGCAGATGTGGTTGTTATGGCCCTGGGTTTCAGAAGAAAATCCCATTATTTTTTTTTTTTTTTTTGTGAGATATCTCATTTTTTGCCGACTGTTAAAATAATAAATATGCAAATGAATGAGTAATTCGGCTTCTACAGGTTTTAACCCAGTTATCTTTTAAAAACTTTGCCAATAGATTACTAAGCCGTGCATTAGAAAAAGATAAGAAAATATTCATACTTGCAAAATGATGTTAACTTAAAAAGTGTAATACTGGCTGGAAATTCAAACTTTGGCAAAGGAATGAGAATCGGATTGTGGGAAAGGGATAAAATGAGTTGTGGATAACAAGCGTTATTGCATTAGATGATTTTCCTTTCCTTGCCTTAAAAGGCTTTCAAAACTAGTAACAATATCACCAAACAAAATCTAGCCTCATTATTCAAATCTAGCAGCCATCCTTACATAGGCTGTTGGAAGAAAAAAAGTGCGATTTCGGACAGGCCAAAGGAACAAGAATTAATACAGTAGTAGCCTGTGACATTTATTAAATCATAAAAATTGATCCGGCCAAAAATGTTGATGTGAGTCAGACACGAAACGTAGGGCACATATGCCCATTTTCGAAAATCACCCATATGTAAAAAAAAAACAGACAACATATTTCAAAATTGTCAACGTTGAAACTGATCCTGAGAAGCGAATTGGTCGAAATTCCAGAAAAAATTAAAATTTCATGTAAAAAAGTAAAAATATTTGTGATAAATGTCCATCAGACGTCTTCTAATACGAATAAAAAAACAAAACAAAACAGGCTAATTAGAGAAATAACCTTCTTAAATAATATAGAAAATCAAAATTAAGCTATAGTTGATAAGAATATCTTGCAATATAAGGTTATAAAAAATAGGTTACTTATACAGTAATTTTCGTAATATATTCTACATCACTTCCTATATTATAGTGAATTGTGTAGAGAATTGACTTAATGAAGGATGTTTAGCAAGATAAAAATCTTAGGAATTTAGTGAAATTATTTAAAAATACCTATATGAAATCACAATTGTTCAAAACTATCAACTACTACTATAACCAAAATATTCAGTCTATAAAAAACTCACCAAAAGCCAGTAAAAATATTAATAGCCAAATTACCTGTAACAACAAAAATGTATTTTTTTTTAAATTAGACTAAAAAATATAATTCATTAAAATTTACAACTACTAAAATTATACTTAGCAGAATAATTCAGAAAAATACAAAAACATTTTAGGAGAGTATTCATAAATAAGACATTAAACATATTATCCAGACGTTCCATGCTCAATTACAATGAAGCTCACATAAAGTAACTGGTATATTTTAAAATGATAATAAAGGAATATGGAAATGATAATTAAATATTTGTAATTAAGTGAATTCAGGGTAATAATATCAATACCAATATAACTGACCTATTTTCAAAAAAAAAAAAAAAATCCTTGAAGGCCGCCAGTTTAAAACCTAACTAATAAGAATGTCAGCGAAATAAAAGGTCAAAACTCTGGTCGGGGTTAATGGTGAAGCAGTTATACTTGACATTAACTTTCCTTTACAAGTGGTATGACATTGCTGTGGATATCAGTTTCAAAAATGTGTAAACTGCAAAGTTAAAAAAAAATGGTCATGAAATATATTAAAACTTCTAAAATATTTTAAACTGTTCGAAAAACATTCAGAAGGTAACTGCAAAGAGGCTGCGCCTGCTACAGGAGAGTCTCCTAACAGGCAGGAGTCCAGCGCCTTACCCAATTCCTCTAACTAGGAAAGTTAATAAGAATTCTTAATTAAATAAATACGAGACAAAGAATTTCTTAATATATTGAGTATCGATACCCATCCTATACAGACTGTCTATAATTCGTGTCTCGGATTGTTTGTTTTGCCGTAATGCATTTTTTTAACGCGTCTCCTTGTCAACATTGTTGTCGACATGTTTTGTCGTAACGAGATTAAGATATTTTTACAAATATATTTTAAATGTACCTCCTGGCTCCAAGTTCTCCAGACATAAACAAAATTGGCAGGATGCTCTTCAAAGAATATCTGCCCGAAATGCGCAACCACCCCTCTCGTTTCAATAATTGTTTGATTGGCTTTGGTAGGAAATCCTACGGAAGCTAGCGATAACAAAACAAAAAATATAATGTTCTCTAAACAATTTTCGTTGTTAACTTCTCCGTTGAGGTTTACAGCAGTAATGACGATCAATTGCTAGCAGGGAAACACAATATCCATACAAACAATTTCTTTAGTACTTCCCACTTGTTGAGTTTTTAGTGATTAGTATGCAGCATCACTATGAAGTAGTGCATTGCTTGTTTAAAGGGATGTCAAGACAGTTATAGAGAATAAATGCGGAAGGAGGGAATGTAGAATGTGAGAAATAAACGCTCGCCAGCTGACTAAAGAAAAAGTGAGGAAGGGAGAGGGGAGAGATAACCACAAACCGCAATAGAGAACCGCAACTCCTCTCTATGTTGGGCCTTCAGCTTCTGCATTTGACTTATAGAGGGTCAGCGCTCCATCTCTTGCTTAATAAATGAAACATAAAAAACTTGTTTGCTGACTAATCCCTGATAAAATTATCATTATTCAAAATTATTTCATGGTATCTTAAATGTTAATCCTTTGAGGGTATACATTGCACCATCGCCGTTAAGGATCAGCTTTCATCTGGGGTGGCCATCTCAATTTCAATATAAAACTTCTAATTATATTCTGCCATTTTACATTAATCTTAATATTATTAGAATGTTCATCACCCTTAATTATACCCGTGAAGCGGCTGGGAGAGAAGCGCGGGGATATCTGAAGTTCTGCTATGTCCTCCACAAGTGAGGGGTAGAGCCTCGGAGTTCCGGAGGCTGAATGTAAGCACTGCACATAAGTATGAATGTTTTTAACATAATTTGAACTTAACTTAATTATCATTAACTCAGTTATTTGCTTATTTTTCTTCTTTTTTTTTTATTATTTGTTCTATTTTAAATAAGAAAAAACTAATAAGATCCTTAAAAGTGATTACTCATTTTTACTATATTTGGTTTTTAAATACATTTTATTTTTTTTAGAAAAGTATTCAATTTAAAACAAAATAACAATGAATTTTGATCACAAATATCCACAAAACAGCTAAATTGTGGTATAACATGTTACTCTATAAAAACAAAAATATTAATTAATAAATAATTAATGGCTTCATGTTTCATAAATACTTAAATGTTTTTCCACGTTGAATCTGACCAATGGGAAACAATAGGAATATCGTCACCCTAATTATAAAATATCGTAACTTCCCATATCAGTTATAGTGGAGTTACGAGGTTTCGTAATCAGGGTGGCAATATAGTAAAGCTAAACAAGTTATGATACGATTAAAATGAAAAAAAAGTGCAATATTTCTGTTGTTTTGTTTTATTAAATATATTGGCCAGAAGTCTATAAAAAAATATGCTGTCCATCTACATTATTATGCACTGGATCATTATCGAAAATAAGGCACTTCGTATTAAATCCGGGATATGTGAGCTTTTTTGTCTCAAAAAAGTCTGAAAAAAACTGCTGTCGGAAAAATTACTCAAAATGGTAGAAAATTATGAAATTATTGCATAGTTAGAGGAGTGATGTCAAAGATAGTGTTTCATACTTTTTGTTTTTAATATTTATATAATACTTTTATCAACAAGAACTTATTTAACAAACTATTACATCTAGTATAATATCGAAACCAGTATAACGGCATCTGCAAAACCTTTTAAGAACTAATAGAGACTTACGAGGTTTTGGAGGTATAATGTCGATAAGATAAATTAATAAAACATTCAGTTTTTGTTTATAATTTAAAGTCGACGTTAGATATTTTTTGTTGCACCTCACTCTGTGTAACCCTTCAGGTTGTGCCAAAATGCCAGATTGAAACAAAAATTTTACTTGAACTCGATTTTTATAAAACCCGTTAGGAAATGGTTTAAATACAACACACCTTGATCAAGAAATATTAGGTGATGATCTGATTTCGGTTGTTTGGATTCTAAAACGGCAATATATATTTGAGCTACCCCAGACGCCAGCGGGACAAGAACGGGAAGTGCATTTTGTAACCCGAGCCTCTGCAAAGAAGCCCTACTTCCTCCCTGACTAGCATTACGACCAAAGGCTCCTCTTATTTTAAGTCTTCATTTCTTCGAAACCAAACCAAAATTAAACTGGATTTGAAACGGAAAAACATGCAAAAGCAGTATCGACATGAATGAAAAGTTCAAACCCTAAACCCCCATGTCTTATGTAGACCTACTTTCATAAAGGAAATTTCGGATTAATTGCTATCCTGGAAAATTGTCATAGAGAAGATCGAACGGAGCGTCACATCCTCCTAATAATTTGAAAACCCCAAAAGTTTGGAAATTTGTGATTTGAGAACCTACTTCAAACCGCTAAAATTGTGGTAAAACATTTTGTTCAAAGAGGTATTAAAATTTAAAACCAATACTAATACATTTCAAATGAAGAAATGGGGATTTTATTGATCAATTCTCTGGTTAAAAAATAAACGTATTTTTATCAAGCGCCAGCATTCGCAACAGGTACATAAGTGAAAAGTTCAAATCGAAAAGAGTTCGGGATCTTACAATAATTCATAATATTGAGGGGAAAATTAAAATATTTAATAAAGTTCAGAAATACGGTCTAAATTGTTGGGAAAGTTTAGATTTTGCTACCAACCCCGCCCATTAATTGTATTAGCAATGTCCCTTCTGCTATCATTTCATCGAGGAAAACATGGAAGTAAACAGTACACAGACACCTGATTCTTAGTTAATTATTATCTAGAGCGTCTCTTTTGCTGTCTATACCTTTTTTGAAACGCTAAAAGTAAAGATTACAACAATAGGGGGGAAAATAAATGAAAATTATTATTTGTAACTACAAAAATATAATGAAAATCGCTTGATTCAAGAAAAAAAATCCTAAACCAACCTCCAAAAAAGTATTTAAAAAAAAACTATAAATAATTCTAAGAAGTTCTGGAATCAAACAAAAAAGTTTTACAAGAGCTGTGTAGTGACAATGATATGTTTTTATATAATATACTGTGTAATAGTATTGATAATGGATGAATACCATTAGATTTTATACAACAGATTTTATTTAGTTCAATTATTATTACAGTATCAATTAACTGTTTCAATTAATGCTTCCTGATATTTCATTATTCCGGGACTCAGCATTCTTATTAATAAAAACTTAGACATATTCATATCATAAAACGTTTTGGAGAGCTTAATAGCACACCACGAAGTCCTACAAGAATAGAATATATCTGACTGTACCCAACGAGAATAGAATTAGCTCTACCAATAATAAGCAACAATGAGGTCATCTTGAGCTCCAAATTCTAATAATAACTGCCAAAATTAGCTTTTATGAATAATGCGATCATTAGTATCAAAGAGCGCAATTTTAGGCTAGTCAGAAGAGGGTTTGCATGATGCAAAAGGTTGGGTTGGAAGCTTTTATTTTTTCAACTTGTTCATATCGGTGCAGATACATAAAAAAAGAAAATGTTGAGGATGAAGGAAAGGTGAAAGAAAAAAAACTGATGTTATTGTTTTTCAATATTCTTCTCTAAGTTCTACACACATAATAATAATACACACAACGCTTAGACAACATTTCTACACCATGAAAAAAAAAATTTCCTTCTTTGTTAGAAAAATGTTCTTCCACCGCTACTAGGACCTCTTCGTCGGTGTTAAATCTCCTCCTACGAAAGTCAGATTTTAACTTTTAGAAAACGTAAAAGTCACTAGGAGCCAGTCTGGGCTGTAGGGTGGATGGGATGTTTCTTGGAATCCACAGTCCGTCAAAGCGGCCTTGGAAATCAATGCTGTGTGGACAGGGCATTGTCGTGAAGAAACCGAACAACCTCTGCTCAACTTCACCCACCTTTTCTCTTGGGCGGCGTCTCGCAAGCGGTGAAGTAGGGATGCATAATACTCGGCATTCAATGTGGTGTTTCTTTCCTTAAAATCAATCAGCAATATTCCTCTACAATCCCAAAAAATGGTGGTCATTACCTTTTTTGTCGACTGCTTGACTTTTGCCTAGAGTAGAGGTGCTTCTCGCCTTCTCTATTCCATGAACCACCTTTTGCTGAGTGGGTCATAGTATAGAATCAGTGTCTTATTTCCAGTTACAATTGAATCCAAGAAATATTTTAGGTCGGCATTATGCACACGTAAAAATTCATTGCATCAGCAAACATGTTTCTCTTTTTGAGCAGCCGAAAGAATTTATGAATCCCCATCTTACATTCACCTTACTCATATGCAAATGTTTTTTAATGATCCTCAGAACATTTGTTTTTGAAAACCTCAATCTTGCTGCTATTTCTTTGGTTTTCAGCCTCCGATTAGATAACAATTCAGCATACACAAGCTGGATAGCTTCCAATGGGCGACCAGGATGCGGGTTGTCATCCAGACTTTCTCTCCCAAACTTAAGATAATTTTTCCCATTGGCAATCTCCTGAACTCAGGCAATTGGTTTATTAGCTCGGTTGAGATATCAATATTGGATTGCAAAAGGTGGAGTAATTTTGATTTTCAGATATGTTGCATGTATTGCCCCTCAATAAAATCCTAGTTTATGCTTTTTCCGCCTTCTTGAAAAAACGCTAAGAAAAATACTTTTTCAGTTATTCCTCAGTAACTCGCTTCCAGTGCATTCAAGATACGAATGTGTCATATCAATTTTAAATAACATTAAATTTCCTGCACCTATTTTATGTAAATGTAATATTTGATTTGGGATAGGTACTGTGAAAATATGCAAAAATGCACCAAAAACGCAAAAAGTTAGATTTATCTTAGCTTTAATAACTATTTTTTAGTGCAATTTTGTGAAAAATGCCTAATAAACAATCTTTTAGAGGATTAAATTTCCTACAACATTCATACAAAATATTACTCTCAACAGACGCCAATATATAATGAAATAATTTTAGAGAAAGTGGGACTGGAAACTGAAAATATCATCTTCTATTCAAATTAGTATTTCTGAATGTAATATCATCATTGATCCATTATTTCTCATACATGCATATAACTCTTATTAGTTTTTTACATGTTTTTAGCCATATGAACAAGTTAAAAAAATAAAAGCTTCTACCCCATCTTTTTCATCATAAATCCCTCTTCTTACACTCAACTGACTGCTCTATTTTCCGAGTTTGATCCTTCAGACCTCCTCCTGACTTACCAAAAGATTATTGACACAAAATTATCAGTTTGTGATTATTTATTTATAGTATAATTATTTCTAATGGATTTACAAAAGAAGAAACAGGTTTATATGAATTAGTTCAACTATCGTTTTTAAATTACCCATTTCAGCCATGATCTTTCCCATTTCAGTCTGTTCTTGTATGAAGGTGCATCTAGACCGAATAAGGACTTGATTCGACAGGAGTCCGGTACCGGACTAATATCGTGTATTTAATAGGAACGACATCGAGTCCGGAATGGACTTGACTCCGGTCCCTATATGAAATACATCATGCAGGTCCGCTTCCGGACTCCTGTCAAGTCAAGTCAAATCCGTATTTGATGTAGCCGCACCTTGAAGCCCTCCAAAAACGTTTTAGCATAATAAACAAATATTTGCACAACGGTTTCCGGGCATGTGACACATTTCCAGTATAAAGAAAAAAAAATGTTTCCACTTTGATGATAACTAGCACAAATTATATAATTAGTAAATGAAATGAGATTAGTTAATGTAATGATATAAAATCTAAATAAAAACAAAGTGTACCAAAACTACATTTTCTCTATCTCAACAAAAATAATGCTACATCATATTACTACATCTAATATGAAGCCTACAAGCCCAAATAGATGATGAAAATATGTACAGCATTTTTTTTCAATTTAAAGCGTTTAGGTGAAAACAAAATATAAATCAGTAAAAAAAAAAAAAGTCAGTGGAATGGAGGGTTGATGAGTGAAGCTATTCCTACAAAAGCTCCCGTGCCCGTTACGTTACTAACCTCCATTGTTGGATGGAATGGAGACGTTGTATGTTGCTTTAAGGAATAGAAAGAACATTGCGATGAGTTTGCTCTCCTCATCCCCTCCGACCGTCGACCGTCACGTCTCCATCGAACACTTTCTTGTCGGCGGCAGAAAATCAACAGGCTACGAAAAAAAAAAATACCGTCTTCACTATCTGAAATTCCAAAGTGAATTCATACCTTCATGTGTGATATAAAAACGATGGTCAAGTTACATTCAACTACTTCGGGGAGAAAATAACACAAAAAAAAGTAAATTAAAAAAATAAAGTGGTTAAATATACATAGCAGGTAAACTTTTAAATATTTAACAATTAAATAATTACGAAGAATAAAAGACAAAACATCTTGGAAGAGATAGTGACACTATTCCAAATTTGGTTTGAAATTTAAAAAGAATGCCAGAAGGAAGATTACCAAGGAAATTAAAGGGGGTAGAATTTAGGTGGAAAAAGACGAAGAGAGACCAGAAGAAATGGAGGAATATATGATGAGAAGTGGTGTATGAGAGGAACGGGCCTTGCATAGAATGATCTGGAATGAGGTTATAGAAAATTTAGGTAAAGGAGACTCGCTGCTTTAGTAGAAAATCCTTAAAAATAAAGATTGGGCATTAATAAAAAAAATAAAAATCTATAATAATTTAATTTAAGATGTTTTCATTTCATGAGTTGCTGCATTTTAAAGTTCCACATCAGCTAAGCTTCCATTGAAATAGATCATTCCTCAATCTCTTACATTTTCGTTTGAGTGTATAAAATCAGTTTGAAGCAGAAGTGTCTAGGTGTTCGAAGTTAAAACGTTGGATTTTGATCAAATTTAATAAAATGGACTCAAATGCTTATCTGGACCAGTGGTCTCTAAATTATGGCCCGCGAACATCACAAGTCCGGCCAATTTATATTATTTTGAATTCATTGTAAAATTTATAATGTATGTAAATCACACAAAACAATAATCACATTTTCTTATTTAACGACAAATTAAGAAGCACAATAACTGACTGACATACGGAATGTCGTCTAGCAATTGTAAAGCTTCCGGTATCTATTAATATTATTCAAAAGACTGAGACGTTGAGAACTTTTAAAATGTTCATTGTACCATAAAATCATATTGCTGCATCTCATAGAAACAAATTCGATCATGTGAATATGAACTGGTATCACTTTCGCATCAGATATTAAGCAACTACATGAGCAAACGCCGCGAAATATGCGGTCAAGAAATATATAATAGAATAAAAAAAATTAGAAAGGAGGGACTTCGATAATACGTAAAAAAAACCTTTGAGACGATTTGTTAGTTTGCAATTTAATTGCTCCTTTGGTATTGATGTTAATTGGAGAACTCTTAACAATATTCAAACGAGGGAAACTGATAACAGCTTACAAGACCACAAAGGCAGAAGACGTGGCAGCAGAAAGAGGATGGGGAAGACATAGACAAAGAGACTTGGATGGCAATTGCTGGCCAGTGATGCATTGCAGCAACCACTCCGCGGTTCAACGCTTCACTGCCCCAGCTGCACTCATCTACCGACCCGGGTTTCTCTCGCTCCGGACAACATTCACCAAGAGAGTATTAGCAGTTTTAACGAAGCAGTTTAGAAATTATTAATTCTTACAGTTATAAAGCAGTGATGTAAAACTATCGATAGTAGGTACTATTAAATCGGTTTCTTTTAATAGAAATAACATCCTAATCACTCAATTTCTATCCACATAATGTCTAATCATTTCAGCGAGGAAAAATAAAGAAAGGCATAGGTATGTAAATATATTTCCACGAGGGTTTTTCACGAAAATATTGTAAGTAAACATAAAATAATGAAAAAACATACTTAAAGAAAACGTATGAATTCTTGAACAAAACATTTTAAAAAGTCAATAAATGACTAAAAAATTAATGTTTAAAAACTTCAATGTTTTCCTATCGATGCCATTTGATGTCATCCCTATACAATTCTTTTGAAATCAGTGTTGCCGGGTCTGTCATGTATTTTCCTCCAAAACTTATCTAAATTTTCCCCTAAATCCACAAACTTTAACCCCAAATGTTTAATTATTATTTTTCCAATATTGTAGCCGAAAGTATGTCCTAGGATAAGATAAGATAAATGATAAAATGTCTGATGTGGACAACACATGACTTCCTTTTACGCCTAATAAACTATAAATCGGTGGCTCAGAACGTTATCCTTACTAGTTTCCGAAGATCGCAGTATCTCAAAAACAACACTCGGCGTCGCGACATCCATCTATTGACACACATAATTAACACATAACTTATATCTTATTCTCCTGCTGCAGACTATTTCATCGCACAAATAGGGAGGAAACCAGTTTTTTACACTAAATTTTAACACTTAAAACAAGTAATAAAAATGTTTAATTGGATTGGAAACCAAGATGCGATTGTAACTTTTATTACCGAAACATATGATTTATGAATTTAATTTAAATGTAATTTTTGATGTAAGCTTATTATGACCTTTAAGTAAAGTACCTTTTTCGGATCATCAATTTTAACCAAAATATAGTAAATACATTCACATCAATATAAAAGTTCTATTTACCAAATTTGAGATGTTTTACATTATATTTTAATATAATTTTTGATGAAAGTCTAATATGACCTTCAAGTAAAGTACCGCTTCCGGTTTTCCAATTTTGACCAACATTTAGTATGCTATTTAAATCAATATACAAGTTATAAATACGAAATTTGAGAAGTTTTGCAAAGTATTTTAATATAATTTTTTATGGAAATCAATTATGACCTTCAAATAAAGTACCACTTCCGGTGATTAAGCAGTGACCAAAAAGGGAGGTTCACAAGTAGATTTTACAACTATCCTAAATACAAAATTTCAACTTTCTACGGCCAACCGTTTTTGAGTTATGCGAAATACGAACGAACGTAGGTACAGACGCCACGACGAAACTAGTCAAAATGGATTCAGGGATGATCAAAATGGATATTTCCGTTGAAATCTGAAAACCGAAAATTTTCGCGATTACAATACTTCCTTTACTTCGTACAAGTAAAAACTAGCAAACATAGGCAGTGGGTACGGCCAGGTGAAGCTGCACAACCGGAGGTTCGCCAGGATCGGTTTGGGAAAAAAGTGATGCTTTGTGTTTGGGGGAACTTGGAATGCGTTTTGCATTTTGAGCTAGTTCCTGATGGTCGGGCAGTGGACTCAAAGCTTTACTGTGAACAGTTAAGATAGAGTTTGTGTAGTTTTGAGTGCAAAGTACCCCGCTTGGTCAACAGGAACCAAACCATTTTGCAACACAACGATGCCCCTGCACATCGTTCTCGTTTGACCAAGAGAAAATTATCGGAACTGCAAGGAGTAAACATTTTGACTCATCCTGCGTAAAGCCCAGATATTGCACCATCAGATTATGTTTTTGTTTAGACCAATAGCTCATTTTTTAAAAGGCCAGATCTTTGATAATTACGAGGACGTATTATAAAAACCAAAGGAGTGGTGCCGGCATCATATCCAATTACTGGCAGAAAGATGAGTGAAAGTAGTTGAAAACAAAGAACTTTACTTTGAAGAGTAGTGTTCAATAATGATTAAAATATGTAATCTGAAATAAAGCTATACTAATGCACAAGGACTTTTGTAACAACCAAGGATTAGTATTCTCTCAGTCCAAATCGAAGCACGTTGTTGAAATGACAAGTATGTCTATTCATTGACACAAGTGTTACCATGTTATTCTTTCGAAATACCGACAATTAATAGTATCTATGGTCAGTAAACAGAAGCATAGGTAAAATTTGTTTTGGTCTCTCAGGAAGAGTAAAACCATAACCAGTCCTGAGAAACGTCATGTTGAATTAAAAAACTCACAAATGTTATCTATCAGCAGTCACTTTAACGTGGTAACTCTTGTGAAAGAAAATTTAGATTATCTTTTTAATATGAAAGAAGTTGAAAAACTGGAAAATTTGACAATCCCGCCATGTATAAATTGTTGATTAGGATCGTAACTAAAAAAAATACTTTAATTTTTTAGGCACATTATTGGCAGATATTTTCTAGAAAATTATCATTTTCGATGAAATCCACCCACATATTGTAAGTAATTCAAACACGTTATCGTATGTTTATGCAAGATGAAGATAGGGCAAGATAAAATCTTTAATAAATTCTAAACTACTATTCCCAACATCCTTACCACCAAAAAATAAACGTCGCCAAAAACCTCATACATCGATGTCTTTCCCTTTCCGACTCCCACCTTCATGATACCAACATTAATCGTATCAAACAAATCCTCTTAACCAATAACTTTCCCCTCAATACCATCAACAAACTCATCCACAACTACAAAAACCCTCCCCTTCCCATCACCTCTACCACTACTTCTTCACCACCCACTACCACTCCCTTCTATAGATCTCTTCCATACATCCCCGCCCTTTCTGAAAACATACAGAAATCCTTACGCTCCTCAATTCCCAATCTGCGAATTGCTTTCAAATCCCACAACAAACTTTCCAACCTCTACACACGTGTAAAAGATCCCATTCCTCTTAAACACCGTTCCCATGTCGTATACCGCATCCACTGTTCCTCTCCCAACTGTAACTCTACCTACATCGGCGAAACTAAAAACCTCCTTAAAGATCGCATCACCCAACATAAATATTCCATCTCTTCCCGTAACCAGACTTCCTCTAAACTCTCAGAACACGCTTTATCCTTAAACCACACTTTTGATTTTGACAGTACTTCAATCCTCGCCACAGTCCCTAACCATGACAAACGACTCTTCTCAGAAAGCATCTTCATCCAATTAGAATCCCTTCCCGTCAATCAAAAAACTGATATACAAAACCTTTCTCTAACCTACTCCCAAGTATTCAATTTATTAAAAAAAATATAACTTTTTTTTTTTTTTCCCCGTGACAACTCCTTATACAAAGTATTTATTTAAAATTTTTCCGTAGTAAATTAAACCCCTATTGTTATTATTTAACTTATACTTATTGTTTACTTAACTTTAATTTTATTATCATATTATTTTTTAACTCGTCACCCGCAACGACTCCTTATACAAAGTATTTATTTATTTTTACATTTTTTTATTTATTTTATTTATTTATATTTTTTTCCTAAGTAAATTTAACCCGTAATATTATTTAACTTATACTTACATTTAACTTAACTTTAATTTTTTTCAAATTTAATTTTTTAACATTAATTTTTTTTTTTTTTTTTTATATATATAGTTTTCTAAATATACTTATATCAATACGTTTTTACAGTTTTCAAATCAATTGTTATGTCTTTTGATCACACCACATTTAAATTTAGTGTTAGTTTTATTTCAAATCAGTGAGTTGGTAACATTGTTTTAACGGTTTTCCTAATTCCCGGTAATCCATTATTAATATTCAGTTGGCGCTAGACCACACGCCTCGCTGGTATGTAATTATCACGTTTTCTTTACATTTCCTCCTCCTCATTCTTTTCTATCCTTCTTCTTTCTTCACCACATAGGATTTTCATCTATTTTTGTTTTTGGGGCTTACATTATTTTATATTTCACTTCTTCATCTCATAATTACAAAAATCAATTACAACAATGTCAACTTCTTTAACATCATAGTCATCTTTTGCATAACTTACAACTATCTCTGTATGCTTTTATATACTGTATGCATTTATGCTTTATGCTTTGCTATGCATATATGCTTTACACATTACCAAACCTTCATATTATGTGTCTTTTTAATTAATAGATTTCATATATTTCACTATTCCCTGTGTAAATATCGCATTGTTTTTAATTTTTAATTTTTACATTGTTATTTCATTTATTTTATTTTTTCAATTGTCTTTTGTATTATGTAATTTAGTGTTATCCTTTTCTTTTTATTCTTTATACTTTTTATCTTACTTGTATTTTCTGTTTTTTATCATTTATCATTTTTACTGTTACTGGTACTGCCTCTTTTCTCTTTTTTCATTGTTGTTATTTTGTTTTCATTTTAGCCCTGAAGATGGCCTAAAATTTAGGCCGAAATGTAGGCACAATTATATAAGACCACACTTATTAAGTCTATTTCTTTGACCGCACCCCCGATCAACTTCTCCCTTTAAATATAAATATACGGTCAACAATAACTCCCTCCATTATAAAATCTTTGGCTTTAAATCTTTTAGGCCCGTTTACACGTCGCCAAACAATGGCAAACCTAAGCGTGTGCAAACGCTTCTCTACCAGCCGAAATACTGCGCAAGCCAATCCACATGCCCCATTTACAGGCTTGAACTTGTTGGCCCTTGCCATTGTTCCGTAAATGTGTAAACGCATCTTTAGACTAGATTGAGTTCTTTATTAAATTTATCGAGTTACGTGAAAAAATAAAAGCAAACCTCTTAAAACCACTCCAACACATATTAAGCTGAATTATTATTTCGATACATCCGTAACCAGCCATTATGGGCATAGAAGTTGTCCCTACATAAGTATAGGACAGAATATACTGACTTGTAAGTATGATATAGAAGATAAAAAGATCGATACTTTTAGAATCTACAATAACCATTATTAAAGTTCAATAACCAATTAGTCAGACATTGCCATTGACAGTGTTATAGCTTGCATGGTCATAAATTAATTTATAATTATAACGAAAACTGGACCGTGCCTATTTTGAACCGTTATTTCCCCTTTAGATTAAAGAGAAAACTGTGACAGTTACACTTTCCTGAAACCTTATCGTGGAGGAAATAATATCTTCACTCCAAGTGGTGTAATATTTACTGTTAATGATAAAAAAGGAATATTTTTATTTTTCTTTCAAAACAGACCACATCCGTGACAAACAACTGTGAAGTCAAAATAAAATTATAGATGAAGAACAGGCGTAAGAATGGTAACCAAATTTAGACGTGCCAACCCTGGTAGTAATACATTAAAGAGCCTAGTTGCGAAGCAACGCACTCAACCGAGTAGTTGAGGGATCGAATAGCCCCCCAGCATAGCTCCTTCACTTCGGACAAACCAATGATTAGCGGATAGGGATAATGATGGTTGATACTGAGAGAGAGCAGATGTGGAGCGATAACTCTCGAGAACAAGGGAGAGATGAATCAGTGGCTACCGGAGGGAGGAAGTTATAGCTCTGGTCGCTAGCAAATGTGTTCCGGACATTGTTTTCGACTAATTGACCGAGCCACAATGCCTGTCTTCGCCATCATCTGTCCCTGGTCCCTGCTTACTTTCACCAGTTGCTTCAGCGTTACCTTCAGAGGTTAGCGGTGGTATTTGTTTATTTCAATGTATTCATCGACTAATATTATAAAAACTAGGAATAAGTTTCAATACTAAAGATGAATTTCTGCAAATCAATACCGTTTTAATCAACGCTCAGATATTTTTACTTTCCTTTAGTTATACATGAAATATTTAGTAAGGGAGAATATTGTGACCGAGAAAAATTTTAGAAATCCAGTACTCAACGGAAATACACGTTTTAAGGTCCTCTGAGTCCAAATAACCAAGCGTCGCAAAATTGTCTGGGTATGTATGTGAACAGCCTATATCATATGAAAGGTAATTAAATTATCTAAAAAATAAAAAAGAAATAATCGAAATAGGACCGGTATTAGCGAAGATGCAGCCTATTGGACTAATTGGAAGAACCAATTAAATCATCGGCTATGAGTGATTTTGATGAAACTTGCTAATACATCATCCAGAAAATGCAGAGAAAAAGTTGACGAAAAGAAAATTTAATTTGCACATAACTCCATCCTGTTGTCAACAATATGTTCTGTAATAATGTAATGTAATGATATAAAAGTATAAATTAACTTAATAACTTCTACTTTTATATTATTTATTGGAAACAATAAATTTCAATTTCAATGGAAACGTTTAAAATACATTGTCATTCTAAAATTATTTAAAAAACTATTTTATTGTAAATTTATGAAAGACGTGAGCAAGTGAATGCTGCAGAGTTTATTTCAAATAATGTTTATGTGAACTCTTTAAAATTATGTTAAAAAGATTATTAATATAGGATGGTAAAGGAAAGTTCAGTGATGCGCGCACCACGTCAGATTTTTTAAAATAATGGTGGTCTAGTGGGAAGGCACTCCCTACTCCTCTGCCCAAGTTTAAAGGTCCGGCTTTAGTTGAATTTTTTTTTTTTTGTAATCACCATTGGATTGACTCTGGGTGTTTAAAGAAAGTGGAGAAACATGGCCCATCATTGGACTGGGGAAAAATCTGGAAGTTGAAAATAATACTAAGTGTTCCTATATGTTATAACCTTGGTTAAGAAACAGTACTTCCTTATCATGTTCCCAACCCATGACACTTCAAGATTTGCAATAGCATAGAGTTTTTTTATTTGTTTTTTATTCAAAAACCTATTCAAGAACTTCATTCCACCGATAGTTATGGGACCTATTTCTTTTTTATAAAGTGGGTAATGGTCAATTCCATTAAATAAGATATTTAAATATAGTTTTAGATTATTTTTTATTTAGTTTATTTCTCACATAATAGTAAGACTCAAGCATCTTAACCAAGTATTTCGTATTGGTGGGAACTTCCAACATCAATACGATTGGTTGGGTCCATATTTTCAGAATCACATCTTTTTTGTGCATATAATAATAAGACAGAGAATTCCAACTTTGTAATTGAATGAAAAATGAAAAAATTCATAAATTCATCAATGACTCAGGAGTTAAATTTATACGTTGAAAACAGCCTCAAATTAAGTATATATGAAGCACTTGAAATAATAAAATCCTTCAAATCCAATCCAGATTTTTGCCTAAATGAACAAATAAATATCTCCAATAGTCCAATCTTAAATTTATTCCCATCTATAACAGAAAAAACAATTATTCACCGGCATTACTGGAAAAACCCTGACCCTTAAACCGTTACCAATAAACATCCTAACTACCTTTCGTTCATTGTTAGTTCAATGCGAGAAGAAACCAGTACAAAATTTTCTTTTATTTATTTATTTTCCTGTACTGTTGATCTATATATGTGTGCGTTCGGACATTGGTGGTTGATTAGTTTCATAAATTTTCAAATTGTCTAGAGTTTATATACTGGATTAAGAAGGGGTTGATTGTTAACTGGAAGGGAGAATTATGGAGAGGTGAGAAGGTAGTTGGATGGATGAAAGTAAATAAGGGATAGAAAAAGAATATGGTGTGTAATCGAATACAGACGAAAAGTCTATGAAAGATGTGTATGAATGGAAAAAAAAAAAAGAAATAAATGTAAAATTGTGTATATATAAATATTTTATCCACTATGGATTGATTAGTATGCTGTGTATTATAGAAACCCAATGTAATTGGGCAGCACTGATTTTTAATAAATCATTTCTCTCTCTCATGATATAATCCATTTAAACTTTAATGAGTACCAACATGTATTTGATTTCTTGTCTTAATTAAATTCATAATTCATAAATGTTTTATAATACTGATTAATATTACAACTAATTTAACATATATAATAATACAAAACTATATTTTGAATTGCTTATTTTTGAATTTTTTGTGTGTTATTAGAACTGAGGATGAATGTATAACATTCGAAACTAGTTTTCAATACAACAAATTTATAGAAGTGGCAAATAATTTATCAATCCCTAATTAGATTGATCCTTCTATACCATCATGGGGATGTCAACTGAGTTACACAATTCTTAGTCTTTTCATAAAATAAAATTCTTAAAAAATAGGATTGGCCTCTGATTAGTCTGATGGGTACAGAAGAAGAAGTTACATTTTCAAGCCTAAGAGAATTTACATAATCACTCTCAAAATAAATTTTAAGAAACAAACTAATAAATTTGTATTGAATTGACCTATACTTTATAAATTCCAATGCTGATATTTCATTTAATAAAACAACATAGTTGTAACACTGAAGCACACATTAAATATTAGAATGTTATAAATCATTTTGGATATGAAAAGCAATAGTTAAACACTAAAAAAATATGATGAAACTTACAAGAAGCAAAATTCTAAATGACTTTTCCTTCTTACTAAAATAAGTTAAAGTGCTAATTCAGTTTTTTTTCAAATGGGTGCTTAAATATTTATTTCTAATTTGATGCTGCACTAGATAATTTGCCGTATGTTTAAAAATGTCAGTAAATGGATCATGAGATCAAAATATTAGTCCAATGGCAGTTCTTTAATTGGAAAGCATTATCAATCACCAGGTTTCAACACTTTTCACATTCAAACGTCCCAATGTATTACTTATTAGCATTACTTCAGACAAAATTGGGTCTTGAGATGAAAAGGTAAGAAAACAACTCAGAAATATAATTTTAAATGTCCATTTACACAAATGTGAACATTATGATCATGTAATTATAAGCTAGACAAAGAAACAGATCAACCATATGTATCAGTATTAAATAGATAAAAAACTTATCCATGATTTAATGAACATTGTTGATTCAAACATTATCAAACTAATCTAAGGTGCTTCTCAAAGTTTTTGGTACATCATAAGTATTTAATACAAAAACAGCAGTCTCATTATTTTTAAAGATTTGTTATTTTATGGCCTTTTTTTCTTTCTTTCTTAGTTCAATTATAAAAAAGACAGTATGTTGATCTGGTGGCTTTTATGACACATAAAACTTAAATAGTATTTCCTTCAATTATCTAGTAACAAAGTACATATATATATATAAAACTCCAGTTACTTAAATCAATTGGAGACCAACAAGCAAATGATAGGAGACAGAGAAAAATTCAGAAACAGTATTAAGAATGCCAAATTTTTAGTAAGTGAAAGGAAGAAGATAGGAACATTGTGGAGAGAACAAAGGAAATAGGAGCGCAGTCAAAGGATGAGAAGATTTTGGGAAGAGAAGAGAAAGAAGGGAAAGAAGTGAGAATTGTGTCATCATGAGATATTTAAGCTCAAACACTGTCCATAATAGCAAAAATGATGTAAACTCCAGTTAATCACTAAAGAAATAAATTAATTAGAAATGAAATATAATGACTATAGATTAAATGCAAACTTAATATGAATGAGATAAATACATAAAGCTTAATTTTTGAAATACTAAGCTGTGGTTAATAATAGAACTGTGTCCTTTCATGAGCCCATTAATGACCAGGATTTTTCAAATGCAAATAATCAACAACAAAATAAGTTATAAGATCCATAGAAAAAGGAAATTAAATATGTTCAACAATATGGACAAAATGCAGTAATGTCATGCTGGGAAAAATTTTAATATGAATAATAATCTTGATTCAATAACATAATTGCCAAAACCTAAGTCAAAATCTCAAATTTCAAACCAATATTATGTATTATTTTTCATAACTCATATTTGTTATTAATAATTAAAGTTTTAATAAATGCATTAATTTTAAATATAACACTTTTACAAATCAGATTTACCAATGCAATTATCACAGCAAAATATTACATGTATGAAGAAAAAAAAAGAAGTGATTATTGAGCTTAAACCTCAAAAAATTATAGATGAAGAATAATCCTGAATAATCATCTAACTGAACATAATCTCTATTAAGGATGGATAAATTGAAACAATTAGCAAGAGAGAGGGAGGGAGAGTTTTGACAGATGATGCTTAGCGCCAGTCACCATTATTGAATCAGCCAACCCTTGATCACTTAATATAAGCAATCCCTAGGGGCAGGGTGCCTGTCAGTCAAGCTGCCACCCATTAAAGGGCTTACTGTTCAGTCAAGTTTAATACCTTCTATCACCAATGGATTACTCCACAATAACAAATAGTTTGCCCTACCTAAATTCCGAAAACATAACACACTATCTTCACACAGTATGAGTAGAATTGCCTATTGGATTTTTAGTGGGTTTAAGTGGGAAAAATAAATTGCAATTTTAAAACAGCATATGCAATTTTATTTTACATATGATGGTTGTAAAACACTGTGTTATAAAACGATATGACTGTTGAGGATTGGTAAAGATGAAAAAACTTACACCGTATGTGCATAAAATTTATGATGCATAATTTCGTTCTGATCTATTGAGTAAATAAAAAATGGAAAAAATACAAAAGCACAAAAAAATTAATGTGGAAAAAGGATTGAAATGTCAGGGCATACTTTAAGTAAGGGTGAATTTGGGGGTTTACCTTTAAAGTAAAGGTGAAAACAAGCAAGAATAACTAGGTAGTCAAATTTCAGAAAAAAATAAAGAAACAGTCTGAAAAAGAATATTTTTGGGGATATGAGAATAGCTAAAAAATATGTATTCCCTATCATCTTTATGGGTGATAAAATAGGGTTCCAGATGGATTGGCATAGATTTGGTGAGCTTGTTTTGTTTGTTTTCTTAATGCCCGTGACCATTGTTAGGATGGCAAAATAAACCAAACCTGTACCTGTACCATGAAGTGTTTTGGGTTCGAAACATGTTAAGGAAGTACGTTCCTTGACTGACAGTTATCCTAGGAGATGATGTGGTCAGCACTCATGCTCAACCAACATTTATCTCCCAACCCAATTAATGGCTGAGTACACATTTATAGAGGAGGCTGGGTGTGTCCCAGGAGGGTCTCCTGACCTCAAAGCTGATCTATGGCTGATATTACTTTAATAAATAATTTGCAATAGCTGTACAATCCCGGGAGTTAGGAGCCCAGAGTCTTACCCACTGAGCTACGAGCTACCCCACTCCTTTGTAAGAAATAGAAGGATTGTCTAAATCAAAGGAATGGTACATGGATGTTCATACAGTTCGTAGACAGACAAATCATGAGAACTGATGGCTTTAGCTTTTATCAAAAAACAAACAAGAGATGTCTAATTCCAGTAAGATGGCCAATACTTTTACAAGAAAAACACTATAAATGAAATTTGCAATATATTGAAACTGAATTACTTTTTTTGGAATATTTCTATAAATTATTAATAGTAATAAGGCTAAACCAACACAGAGGTTTAATGTCAATAACACCAACATTCTTTACCAGCATCCTGCCTTCTACTGAATACCATCTTTACCCTTTACCTGTCATTGATCCAGAAGTGGAACATAATTTTAAATTTCTTTTTTTGTAATCTTAATAATTTTTTTTTGTAAAAAAACAATTTTTCTCTCATCAAAATCGAGATTAAAATATTTTCATATAAATAAAGATTTTATCACTTTTAGTTCAAAAAGAAAGAAAGTTTAGTTTTTGATTTTTGAATACCAAGAGGTATGTACATCGATAAAACTTTTTTGTGCTGAAATTTAATTTATTGCTTATGATATATTACTGAAAATTATCAGTATATTTATAGAATATAGAAATAAAAAATCCTATGAATAAGCTTCTTTTTTTTTGTAATCCTGTTATTCCTCTATGAAACATATGGCCTTGGTGAAATGACGCCATCTCTCTCTGTCTGGAGCCATCTCTAGAAGGGTGGCCCAAGTTTGATTTTGCCTCCTAGCCTCTTCCAGGACAGAACACCTCCGCATCTTTCTTGGCCTGCCAACTCGACATTGTCCCTGAGGATTCCACTCGAGAGCTTCCTTCCTCTTAAAGGTGTGCCCGATTCATCTCTATTTCCTTAGCCTAATTTCATTTTTTGCTTTTCTCTGCTGTATAGGGAGTTTCAATACTGCGTGGATCACAAAGGGAACCTCTCTGAACTTTTCCGAACCACGATGGGGGTTAGACAGGCCTGCTTGCTGTCACCTCTTTTGTTTATACTGGTGCTGGAGAAGGCAAAGAGGAAGGCTGCAGCAAGAAGCTAGCGAGGAATCCAGTGGGGTCTCCAAAAAATACTGGAAGGGGTCAAGTATACATGGCCCATAGATTCTCGGACATTCAGGGAAAGATGCACGACCTGCATCGGACGGCACGAGGGTGCGGACTGACAACTAATGTACTAAGGACTGACAAAGACCATGAGGATAAATTTCAGAAATGAAAAGCCAATTACAATCCAAGGCCAAATATTAGAAGAAGTGGAGGCTTTCATATATCTTGAAAGTGTAGTGACAACACAAGGAGCAGCTGACGACGATGTAGAAAGCCGATCAGAAAGGCTAAGGGCGCTTTCACACAGCTCTGCACTCTGTGGCATGCCATCGAAATAAATCTGGGAACAAGGCTCCACATATTCAACTCCAATGTAAAACATGTACTTCTCCATGGCTCAGAGAAGTGGAGGGTGACCCGATCAATCTCAGCCCATCTGCAATAGGATGCTTGAGATCTGTTTTAGGAATTTGGTAGCCAAGAACTATTTCAAATGAAGATCTACTGAAAAGAATCAAGCAGAGCAGCAGCAGGAATAAGCTTTACTAATTTAAACTTGAATGTTCCTCACATGAAATAGTAGCCAGTTCTTACTATAGAAAGTTTTGTTCTATTTTTTGTTTCCTTGACAGTACAAAACTGAAAAAAAAATTCTTGGAATTACTGATTTTCAATATTTTGTATAATCTCTTTCAGGTAGAGCTTAATTGAGTCTATTATTTTGTATTGAGTCTATTATTAGTTTATAATTGAGCTTAATTATTTTCTTAAAACTCTTGTACAATATTGTTGAAATCATATCATCAAATATGTTAGTGTTTGGTTCTCATTCAGCCATTAGTGTGATCACGTTGTGACAACTACATCGTGTTGCTCATTTTTATTTTTAATATAATAAGCAGGTCTTTTACCTTAGTGAAAATAATTTTTTTTAATAGTCAATAAATTAAAAATGGAAAAATATTTCAAACTGTAGAAGAAGCAGAGGATTATTTGAATTATAGTGATTCACGAAATAGTTCTGATCAAGAAATTGATATGTGACAGATTCCTCCTGACGAGCATAAACTTCTAACAGACGAAGAAGACATTGACTAGAATTTTATAGAGCTAATCATTCCTAAGGATATTGGTGGACAAGTAACATTATTTAAAAAAAAAAAATAGACTGCTGGCACTTTTGACTCCTGACGAACAACCCTTTTTTCCATTGCTTATCACAATAAACCAATCATCAGAAAGCTATCCCCCCCCCCCAAAAAAGGCATTCATATCTTGCTTCACACAATACTACCAGTTATAAACCTTATAACATCATAAATTTTTCAAAAATATTATTCACTTTTATGATAATTTCTTATTTTGTCTACAACAAAAATTTATAACATTGTACTATAATATTTAATTATTATTCTTTATTAATATTAATTAATACAACATGCTTTTTATGTATTGATAATTCAATTGAAACTGTTTGGAAAAGTTTTTTTTTTCCATTGTACAACTTGAACCTGCCATTGTTCCGATGGCAAAGAAGAAAGATGTTGAAAGATTCTGAAAGATGTTGGAAAATTATCAGACTTTTTTTTTTTCAAATAAAATTAAAATCTGTAGCAGGCTTTAAAAACTTAACAGTTAAGTCTTTGTACCATCTCCTAACTTTTTACCAATTGTAACAACCCATAACTTTTTATCAATTGTACCATCCCCTAACTTCTTACCAATAGGATGAGCTCTTAGTCAAATAGTATTTGTGAAGCTTTTTAAAAAAAAAAATTGAGAAAAATAATGGATGCCCCATGGCATATACTTCTTAGGCCTCTTGTCCACTAGATGTATAAAACATGCAATATCGCAGATATTTGTGGGACGAAACACAACAGAGGTCCGAGCACTCCAAACATGAAAAATTGAGTGGAGGCTTGAGATAAGCATTCGACATCATATCTTAATGTACAAAAATGCATTAAATCCAATTCTGTTTGGATTTTCAACATGATATAGGCCTCATGTCCATCATATGCATAACATGAGACAAATGGTCGAACGACAAATAATTGTGGCAAATATTCATGCTTACTTCAAATTAACTCATTGCCAGTTGACATCCGCATGATGGTATAGAAGGATCAATCCCTAATTAAATCATTGCCGTTGCTGCATGTTTTATGAATCTATTGGGCACGAGGCCTTAAGTGACTGCCTTACATAATTTTGAAAGTATTCATGAAGGATTGACATAGAATTACAACTCATTGAAAAAAAATGCTGAGCACAGCTGCTACACTTTAGTCTGTAGACGGATTATTGAGATGATGGCCAAAAGGCTTATTTAACTGAGCTCTCTACCAAGATCATCATATTTGCTGATTAGTGAAGCAAATGGCAAAGTTTCATTATAATAAAAGCATAAATTATTGTTATAAATAAAACAATTGCTATATTTGTCTTTTAACTGTCAGTAGAGTGATTAGTTAAAGAATCTTCACTTTACACAATGAATTTAAAATTGTTTTTCCGAAGAGTTCTATGATGCCTTATTTTTACTTACAAACAACATAATAAGACAAAAATAATTGAGAATCAAAACAATAAATTTAACTATGAAGAAACCATACTAAAACAGTACATTTATGTGATCTACATACCAGTTCAAATAGACAATAAATAACATTTACCTTTAGATTCTTTGAGATAATCATAGACTTTTTCAACAGCCAACTGTTCAGAAACAACATCCCAAAGACCGTCACAAGCAAGTAATAAAAAATCTTCGTCTCCAGTCAAATCATAACTGCTCACATCTGGCTCTCCAGTAACATAGGGCTTATAATCGACATCACCTTTTAATGAATAAAAATTATTACAAGAAATATTTAAAACCAAATAATTTTGAGCACCAATTCAGATTACATAGTAATTGAAAAAAAAAAATTAAACATTTGAAAATGAATTACCTATCGATCTGGACACAGCAAGCTGGCCATTGACTCTCCATGTACCCCAAAAAACAACAGAGCCTCCCATTTTTTCTATTCTTTCACGTTCTTCCTGCAAATCAATTAGCACAATGAAAAATATCTTAATAAAATTATATGAAAAACAGAAAGCTACATTAAAGTAGCTTTCAAAAATTAACATTGACACCTACAGGAAGATCTGGACGGTGAGGATTAACAAGCTGAATGAAGTTTCTTCCATTAACAAGTATGGCTTGAGAATCACCCAGCCACGCTACATATACTTTTCCCATATCATGTCTTATGAGAACACTAACAGCAGTAGTACCACTCTTCAGATTCTGGAAATTTAAATAATATAAATAGTTAAGAATGTGAATGTGTGGATATAATATTTACATACACTTATATGAGGCATAAAATTCCAAAAATAGTCAAAACCCTTTTCCAATTTTTATTATTATTTTTTTCTAACAGCTTTTGTACTAGATTATCATAGATTTCTGACAAAATCAGGTAATTTGCATGTAATTTAACAGCTTTTGAAAAAAATCCTTTCACCTCATGATAGCCAAGTACAAACATTGTTAAAGGAAAAAAACTTGTTAAAGTAACAAGATTAGGAGAACAAGAAATTAACAAAAAAATTGAAACAACTTACTTCTTTGTTAGACTTATCAATAAATCGATCATCTGCTCTAATATAAGCTTCTTTAAATGCTGCTTCTGGATTATGGGGATAATGCTGGCTTTCCACTAAATATTGGTGCACATGTGCACATGCATAAATAGCAGCATCAGAACCATTGTGACCATCAAATACAGCATAATAACTAGCCACACCATAACCCTAAAAAGAAAGTAAATTTGTTAAAACAATGGAAAAATGTAACACAACAAAATAAAACTATTTCCAATCATAAAATGCTAAATAAGACCATAATGATGCTGTTCAGTATAATAATAAAGTTCAATAATTATATCAATTTAATGCCTGAAATCTAGATTTTTCCAGTTTAGAAGTTACTAGGTAACTTAACAAATACCTTAGACCTTAGCAATATAAATTCATTAGACCTATTAGATTTCCAAATGAGATTCCCAAATTAAGATCTAAAGACGTGCCAAATAAAATACGCTTGCACATGCAGTGGTTGGAATTTGATAAAAGTAATATTTAACCATCTAGATACCAACTTCACACAATCCCCTAAAATTTCATCAAAATCGGATTAATGGTAGTAGGTGTTGTGCCCGTCACGTGGACTTGACTACGGATAAACTGGCACGAGACCAAATTTGTTCCTTCATGTCTAAAATGTAAAATGCAAGAGGAAATTTTCGATTCTGAGGGCATAAAAGTTTTTCATTTCCTTCATGAATACAAAGCTTCTCTACCTTCGATAGTGAGGAAGCAAAATTAAATAAACTTTATTTCTTTAAAAACGAACGTTCGTATACTCAGATATGACAAGATCTTAAAAAAGTCTTAAAACATAACTATAATTTTTCTTTTTACCTCAATTCCAAATAAGGCATGAAGATCATTAATCACTATATGCCGATCTTCCATTGTTCGTCGGGTATTTTTAGCTGCTGCAGCAGATACGGACGGAGTAACTGGTGGAGGTGGTGGAAGACGACACAACTTTGAATTATCATGGTACCTCAGGCAAACTTCAATCAGCTTTTTTATAGTAGTTTGCATCAGCTTTAATGTCTGATAATCTGAAAATATAACTTTTAGGTAATTTTTTATGTTAAATTATTCGTATTACACACAACCAAGTATTTAGAATATTAAAATTTAAAACTACAGCTATAAAATATAAACAACAAGAAAACCAGTAAAATATTTAAAACCTGTAATAATATTTCAGTCCAACAACAGGAAAACAACTAAACATTAAGATTTCAAGCAAAATCAATAAAAGATTTAGCATATAAATACAGTTTGAATTTTATCAAACAGAGTTTTATACATAAGAACAGGGATACAAGCACATTGCAGTGACCAATATATACTATATACTATATACTACCAATATAATGATAATATACTTTCCTGACGACAATGATATTATGAAAAATAAGGAAGCCCATACCACAAGAAAAAAAATAATGATTATACAAAAAAAATTTAAATAAAAATATAAAACGAAAAATGCTAATGCATAAATGTATGTATTAGTTTTATAATAGGTAATAAATAATTTTATATGAAAATAATCAAAATGTTCCTTCACCTTTGTATATGATATAATAATAGACATGTGAAATAAATATAATACCAAAGACCAAAGATTAAGTAAAGTAATATAGTTTGAATTAATTTTTAATACAAAATAGTCATTAGAATCTATATTATTCAATTTTTTTTGTTGTTGTATAATAAACTGTGGCCTTATTAGGCCTATTGTGCACCGTATCACTTTAGCAATTTAAAACATAAGTTTAACTGGATTCTATAAATTTCAATAAGCTCATTGGATTGGTTAGCTCACATTGCCTGGAGTCCACTACGTGATTAGTGTCAAACATTAAAACTCGTGAATCTATTGCACCAGCAGATAATATGATACATGACAGAATCTGTACGTCAGTTTGAGGTTGATTATATATATATATATATATATATATATATATATATATATATATATATAACTTTTTAATATATTATTAATATAACGGAAACAAATCAGCAAGTCAGTTATGTTTTACTTTTAAGCTTTAATCTATTTCATTCAAATGAAGCTTTGAAGTCTACGCCTATATAATATTTATTTATATTTTAAATATTATATGATTTAATTTAAATGCATTTTTTCATAGTATAAATATTCAATTTTGATATCCATTTAGTAATTAATGAATATCAAAATTAAAATATCTTACTAAGTTAAAATATGTTCCTTTTTGAATTGAGTTAATGAAAAGTAATTTGAAGTATGCAATGTGATTCTATTTCTGTTTTCAGTAATTTGTTATCTGCATTTTTCATTACTAATCATAAAATAATGATTGGGTTTCCTATAGCTCTATTCGAACCCTTATTGGAATGCTGCTTCAAAGGAAAATTATATATATATATATATATATATATATATATATATATATATATATATATATATATATAATTTTCCTTTGAAGCAGCATTCCAATAAGGGTTCGAATAGAGCTATAGGAAACCCAATCATTATTTTATGATTAGTAATGAAAAATGCAGATAACAAATTACTGAAAACAGAAATAGAATCACATTGCATACTTCAAATTACTTTTCATTAACTCAATTCAAAAAGGAACATATTTTAACTTAGTAAGATATTTTAATTTTGATATTCATTAATTACTAAATGGATATCAAAATTGAATATTTATACTATGAAAAAATGCATTTAAATTAAATCATATAATATTTAAAATATAAATAAATATTATATAGGCGTAGACTTCAAAGCTTCATTTGAATGAAATAGATTAAAGCTTAAAAGTAAAACATAACTGACTTGCTGATTTGTTTCCGTTATATTAATAATATATTAAAAAGTTTTCCCAAGGTTTAAAGGACTATAAAAGTTTAAAGTTAATGGATTCATTAAAATATTATTTTCAAAACTGAAACAAAACTAAATATCAAAAAATAAGAGAGCGTTAGTAAATAAATAATACATTTTATTATAACTTTAAAATAATTACAGATTTATCAAGACACTTTAAATGTCATTCAGTAAAACCACATAAATGCTATTGGAATTCAGCAGCTATACAAATGAAACCATTTATAAAGGATCACAACCCCTTTAGCATTTAAATGAGTATGCTATAAGAATTCATATTGACTTTTTATCCCAAAGAATTTATATGGTTTAAAATGCTTATTATTAACAATAATGTAACATCAAACAAAATACCAAGATAGCAATTGATAAGATAAAGTATATTCTGAAATTACAGAGCTTAAAGTTAAGGTAAATTAACAGGAGGTTAATTAAGAATAAAATTTCAATTGTAAATAATTCATTCTTTACAAGGTTATACAGGTTGAGGGCCTAACTATGCAATAGATTTCCATTTGAATCTGACTAAAGTTCACTGTCATATCTTAGTATGTACAAACAATCAATATGATATAAACAAATGCAATGAAACAATGGTTTCAAAACAAGTAGATAATTAAAACAGTAACAGAAAAGAAAATAAAAGCAAGAAAAAATAATCCTTAACAGAAACTATAATGAACAAACAGGTTTCATTAAGTAATTAAAACTATTAAATTATAGTGGAAAAACATACCATCTTCTTTTGCTCTGTAGCCACAACTTTCAGGTTTTTTTTTAATTGTTTCTTCCATTTCCAAAAGAACGCTGCGGCATAGTGGAGCAATAAGGCTGGGAGGGCATTTACTGAAATTACAATATACGAGATGATATATATATATATATATATATATATATATATTCTTACATGGAAATAAATATATTTATAGAAAACATTCATATTGTTCCTACTGAAATTATTGAACATTCATATAAAATAAAACATATTTTTGGATTTTTTTTTGTTTTCAAATAAAACAGACCAAAAAAAATCGAACACCAACAGTGAAGTACAGATTACAATAGCATCCTTACTGGTTTTTAATTTGAATTTATAAACTAACTTCTGTATTAAAAATCTTAGTTTAATGATATAATTATTCAACAAACCCAAAAATCATTACCAAAGGGAGATATATTGCAAGGCATAGGATTATTAATTTTCTAATTTCAGTAATCAAAAAGTGTAAAAAAATTGATCAATCTACATGGAAGGCAGAGTAGATTAATCAATGAAAACATATCAACAGAAAACTATAAACACTTAGTTTCAAACACCTTAAAGACAGGTTTTATTTAATTCATACTGACATTGCTTGATTTAAAGTTGCTATGTTATGAACAAATGTTGAGCATCAAATCATAATTACATTATTAGTGACAATTATTTTTAACTATGAGTCACAAGTTAAGAAAGAATATTAGTCCAGAAGTCAAATATTCAGCATTTACCTGAAATTTAAATATTCAAGGCACCAAGAAATAATTTCTCCGGTAATTTCAAATTCAGATATATTGTATTTTCCAATGTTCACAGGCAGGGGGTTGTCTAAATCCACCGATTTATATAAATTATCGAAAAAGGCGCGATATTCAGTTAAATAGTCCTGATCAGAGTCATCCATTGTTGCTAAGAATTATAAAAAATAACTTTTCTGTAAAAATAAACCACAAATGACAAACAAATTACACCGCCAAATCCAAACGCCCATCAACCGAACTTTACTATACGTTCACCAACAAACAATCCATCCAGATATCAGTTGCCATAATAATCGACTTAAATGTATCATTAGAAAACTCGATAGCAAAATCGAGCTTAATTTAACAAAATTATATTTTCTAATTTAGGTTACCATAATTCAAAATAGTATTTGTTAGCAACTGGAAATAATTATTTAAGGCAAACATTTTATCGTATATTATAGTCTGAGAACCGATTTCAATATTTACAAATTTTGATTCAACTTGCTGAGCTATAACCAAACAATTAGATTTAGCATAACATATAACATCCATAAAATAACATTATATAAATTCCTCACTATTCCATTTTTTTCTTCACAAAAGCATCATATTCATTTGTGCTAAAATTATTTTTGTTATTACAATCGATATTCAACTAACATCCGTATCAATACATCCGTTGTTGTCACTTATCAGGAAAGATCTTTATTCACGTCAACTAAATTCTTTTGATGAAATTTCTTAATTTTAAAAATTTACTTTGCATTAAAAATAAAATCAACATTTACTCCCTCTCATAATTCAATGTTGTGGATGAAAAAAAAGGGAACAATTAAAATTTCGAATATAGATAAAGATGGGTAAAATGTATATCTGTGCGATTATCAGAAAACTGTGCATTATGAATTTTTAAATTTTCTTGAATCAAATAACAATGTTCCTATTTCGACGCTTTTTTCACCAAAATCGTTTCTTGGCATGTTCACTAACACTTTAATACCTACCAAATTGCATTCATAGAAATTTTTCGTTTTTTGTCTTGTCACCAATAACGAGATTCAGCTCGAAAATTTAATTTTTAACTTCAAATAAAAAACAATAGATATACTTTTGTCTTTGAAACTATTATTTTTACTTAAAAAGTAAAAGTTGTAAACTATTTATTTTTAAACAAAATGCTTCTAAAAAAAAGTAAATCCCCCCCTCCACCAAGTCCAGCATCTCTTGCATGGGGCAGCAGAGGTGGTTGTCTTGTTTCTGAATTTTAGTTGGCTTTAGAAAATCTCATTTTTTTCAAGTATCTCATTTTTTTTTTTTTACTTTTGAAATAATAATGGCAAAGGAATGAGGATTTCAGCTTCAACAGGTGATAGATAACCCAGTTATCTTTCACTTAAAAAAAAAAAAAAGATTTGCTTATAGATTATTAAGTCATTCATTAGAAAAAGATAAAATAACATATTTCAAACATACAAGATGATGTTGATAGGCGACAAAAGAATGAGGAGAATGAACAGATACACCACAACATACTTTTGGATACTGATTGTCAATTAAAACAATAAAAATATTGCGAAAATGTTAGACGAGAACTGCCAGTGTTGCCTGGCTAGGAAATAAATGAGCTTAATAACTTTAAGACTGGCAGGATTTTTTTTACAAAGAAATGAGAATTGGATTGTGGGACAGAGATAATATGAGTCGTGGATAACAAGCGCATTGCTTTAGAAGGATTTTCCTTCCCTTGCCTTACAAGGCTTTCAAAACTGGTATAAATCTATTGTATCCATTGTACAAAATCTAGTCTAGGCGTGTCATTGTCCTTATACAGGCTGTTGAAAGTAACAAAGCGTGGTCTCGGGCAAGGCAAAGGAATTGAACGGTTTATGATCAGTTAAAATAATGATGTCTAGCGATTTCAATATAAAAAAAATTAATTTAGTTTATGACATATATTGTCATAAAAATTGATCCAGCCAAAAAATGTTGAAAGCCACACAAAGAATGTTGAACATAAAATGCCCAGTTTTGTAGTTATCACTCATCTATATGAAAAATCATCAAACCAGGACAAATAAGCATGATAGTAAAAAAAAAAATTCTTCTTGGATCATATACTATTGATATCTTTAATATAAATTGATCTAGTGCCATTTTTTTTAATATTGGCATTAATTATGTAGGAAAATATTAACTTGAATGAAGCTCAATAATGTAAATGCTTTAAAAATATATCCATTAGTAGACATATACATGGTGCTAGTTAATGAAAATAAAAAAACCTTGGAAACTTATTGGTTATCATTTTTACTAAAAAATTTATATAAATAAATGCATTAATAGCATATTAAATGGCACTAAGGTTTCATTTTCCTCTCAATTCTCCACTAATAGTACATGATCTTTGCAGATGATTATAAATATTGTTTTTTGAAAAAAAAATGTTTTTAAATGTATATAAGCTATGTACTATGTAGGAGTCTCTTCTACAAAGCGTGCAAGCAAAAGATCAGAGGTTTCACACCCTCTGTTGTGATGCTGAGAAGGAAGGATGGGACCTTGGTGCAAACCAGTGAGGAAAATTGTAACATCTTTGCTGAATACTTTTAGGTCCTGCTCAACTGCCAAGAACCACAGGAGAGAATGACAACCTGGAAAAGTCCTGAGGAGCGAATGGAGTCGGATCCCCCAGATGACGAAGAAATAGATGATATCATAATGGCCCTCAAGAACAACAAAGCATCAGGTGAGGATGGAGGGCTAGCTGAGATGTGGAAGTTGACTGGGGAGGACTTTAGGAAGAGGGTCACGGAGCTGATGATGGATATTTGGCTGGAGGAGAGAATTCCGGATGAGTGGAGGACTGCAATTATACACCCTTTGCACAAGAAAGGTCCAAGAACGGACGTCAACAACTATAGGGAGATCTCCCTGTTGTCCGTAAGTTACAAGATCTTTTCTAGGGCGCTCTTGAATAGGTTAAATCCGCAAGTGGATCCGATGATTGGGGAATATCAGGGGGTTTCAAGAAAGGAAGGTCATGCCAGGAACCAATTCTGAGTCTGAAACTACTAATAAATTACTACAAATCTAGGGCAAACAAGAATCTTTATATCTCCTTTGTGGACTTTAAGAGGGCCTAAGATTCTGTGGATAGGAGGGCTTTACTGGGGATTCTGGAAGAATATGGAGTAGATGGAAAGACAAGGAGGTTGGTTGAGCAAATGCTGACCAACACGACCTCGAAGGTGAAATTCCAAGGAATCATCGGTGGGCCCTTTATGGTCAGCACGGGGCTCAGGCAGGGGGATTGTCTCTTCAATAAAGTGCTAGGTAGAGTAATGAAGGAATTATGGGTCAAAAATAGCGCGGGAGCAAAATTAGGAACCAAAAAGAATAACGTCAGAGTAAGTTGTCTGGCGTATGCTGATGATCTGACCTTCCTGGTGGAATCTGCGGATGAAGCAATAGGGCAGTTGAACACCCTAAAAGAAGTAGCGGAAAGAGTGGGTTTGCAAATATCATTTGAAAAAACGGAGTTGATGACTACGGATCTAAACTTTCGGGAAAAAGCAGTTAAAACAAAGTATGGGGAAATCAGGGTCACAAATAGCTTCAAGTATTTAGGGGAAATTATTTGTGGTAATGGGTCTGAGAGAAAGGGTATGGAGGAGAGGTTGGTCAAGATGGAAAGACTCAGCTTTGCCACCAGTAGCCTATACTGTAAAAAGGGTCTTTCAATAAGAGCAAAAATAAGACATTACAATAGGGTTGTCAAATCGGTTATTTTGTATGGAATGTAGGCCGCTTCTCTTCCTACCTTAAAGAAACTTTTGGGAATAGAGAGGAAGATCTTGAGGAAAATTTATGGGCCAATAAAATTACCAGAAGGATATAGGCTGCGGCCTAGCAGAGAATTATACAGAGAAATGGATGACCTGGAAACGGACATTAGGTTAAGGAGGCTGCGTTTCTACGGTCATATGGTCAGGATGAACCCGAGCAGAATAAATAGGGAGATCTTTGGGAAAATTTGGGAATATAAAGGGGCTGGGGAGTACATCAAGCAGATAAAGGAAGAAACGGGGAAATTGGGGATCTCAAGTCAGGACTGTTTCAATAGGGATGAGTGTAGGAAAAAATTAATAAAAATAAAGGCCCTTGTGGTTGCCAAAGAGGTGAGAAAGAAGAATGCAGTCTGAAAGAATGAAGAAGAGGTGAGAAGAGAGGAGGAGAGGGGAGTGTGTGGGGAGTTAGGAAGAAATGATATTCACGTGGTCTGTAAAACCGCTTCGTGTCAAAAAATAAAAAAAATAAGCTATGTATGCAAGTGAAAAAAAAGAGAATCCAGGTTGTGAAGCCCATGTACACAATCCTTAGTCTGTAAGTGCACTAAAAAATATATTTCGTAGAAATATTAATTTGATACATTATTTCATATCAAATATGATTGATAAATTCTTAAATTTGGGGAAGGAGAGATATAAATTAAGAAAAAATGTTTTGTGCATTAGATATTGTTAATATCATCGCCTAATGCCTAAATAAGGATTAACAGATAAATTATTAAATACAATCAATATTAATAGTTAAAAAGAATTTGTGATGCTCAAGAACCAAAAGGTACTTAAGATTTATCTAATTCTAAGAAATTCTTTAGTATTCTTTAAGACTAAACTAATGGCAACATACCCCACAAATTTTATTTAAAAAATAGTTCAGTGGTTTAGGAAAACAAAGTGGTTGAGGAAGCAATTAAGTTTTTATTTCTCAAAACATATCTATGTGTCGTACATAATGCTAATGAACCCGATCGAAAATTCATTGATAGAATGCTTTAGTGTATACTTATCACAAAACCCCATAAAACAACTTAGAAAAGATAAAAACATGACTGAGGAACATGAAAAAAGAAAAATGGTCAAGAAAGAAAAAGTAACCAATAATTATAATGATGTATCCATAATTGTTGAGAAAAATTCTGAAAACATGTACAAAAAATAAACTTTAAACTTTATTTTACCCAATTTCAAGGAAAAAATGGTAATAACAAAACATCAACTAATTGAAGAAAAAAAACAAAACATATATTTAGTTGTTTTTTTTTCAACATATACCTTTCCTCAATTATACTTTACATTATTAAATTACACAAATGTACATTTATACACTTTCTTCTTTTTAACATATTTTCTAAAAATTGAAACTGATTCTAAAGTGTTCAGGATATTACACATAAAGAACTATCTTTCTTGGAACCACCCTCCTTCATTTCTTGAGTTCTTAAAGCTAAATATGAATTCTTAGTTCTTTCTTCAATATGCGGAGGAAGTGGATGATTCCAGTGCGACGGTGGCTCAGTGCGCTTCTCCCATACATCATTACCCAAATGTCCAGAAAGTCGTTCTTTTCTTCTATTTAATTCATCATCAATCAGTTCTTTCTGGAAAAAAAGAAGTATACTCTCAACTTAAAAAATAAATTATAATGATAAGTATAAGTTGTAATGCTAAATATAAAAAATAAAATCCATACATAGCAACAAAATCATAAATCCATACAATTTTACCTTGGATTATAATATAGAAGAAAATAAGATCCAAGGTTTCGATTGAAAAAATAATTTCTCAAAGAGAATCAAATTAAGTCTCCAAATGACTTCAAAGGACAAACCAATCTAATATTATTAAAGCATTTATTAATTATTACAAGAAAAAATAAATACTCTAATCATATGTGAGTTACATAAAAATTCTAAATAAGACTATGCCTGGTCAAATTTACTAATTAATAAATAATTAAATCTAAAACTCAATATATTTCTGGTTGCTGCTGGACAATAAGGCATAATGCTTCAGCATGCACTACCTACATGAACCTATAAACCAAAGGGTGGCCTACAATCTGAATTTAACAAACTGTTGCATTTACCAAAGAAATATTATAAGTGTTCAAAACAATTAACACCAATTGAAGGGTTTGCGAAATCAGTTTTTTTACTGAATAACATTCTGTACCTATACTGATGCTTCCATTGCATGTGCTCAATGTAAACTCATAATAATATCACTGCCTTTTGGCTCAAACTCTTATGAGTTTGGCAGAATAATGGTCTATGTTATTTTCAAGCAAAAAAAGGTGTTAGCCTAATTATGGGTCGACTCATTGTCTCCCATAAATTTATAAAAATCAATATGCACCGTTATATGGCCAATCCTTCAATAAATAAAATTAATCACCAACTCTGGTAGCAACTCAGAAGTTTCTTCTTAATCAAGATTTAATGCTTTTCCTATAGGCATTCCTTTTTTATAAGGATTAAGGAATCCAAGAATTCATAATTAGACCTCTGTGTCATTTCGAAAACTTCATTAAAATACCTTATACCTCAGCATTGCATGTTGCTTCAAAATTTCTTTAATTGAATATCATAAACTGTACAGTTAGAAATGAAATTTTTTGGAGGAAATCATTGATGACTAATCCACTCGGCTGGTTTGAAACAAATTAGCCTATCTG
This sequence comes from Rhaphigaster nebulosa, assembly GCA_948150685.1. Classification (NCBI taxonomy): domain Eukaryota; kingdom Metazoa; phylum Arthropoda; class Insecta; order Hemiptera; family Pentatomidae; genus Rhaphigaster; species Rhaphigaster nebulosa. Next base: position 93,185,449 of record OX411311.1, on the reverse strand, counting down.
AAATTATTTATATTTTTTTTCTTTTTCATATCAATCTTGTTTTCATATTTATTATTAAATTATAACACACAAAGTTACTATTCCATGACAAATTTGATGGAAATTACAACAAACTTAAAGTTACCCATTCAGTTGGATGGACTACAGTTGGATCCATTCGTCCACTCATCGTTCTATAAGGGATCCGTTCAGCTATTTTAACCTGTACTCATAGTTAACTATTTATGAAATTATGAAACCTTATTATGAAACCTATACTCATACCAAAGCTATAAAATATATGTATAAATTTTATTCCCCGCCTCCCCTCTTTAATAGGCTTTCAGGGCCAACTAGCTTCAACGGGTATGAACTCAGAGATTGCTAAAACAGTGGCTTTTCATAGCGTTAATCATGCCTAAATTTATTTGTTTTTCATAACTTTTCAATAAAATCAAAATATTTTTCTGAATTAACAGCTTACACTTTCTGACTCACAAATGCTCTTCTATCTTTTGTTTCTTCCCATTTAACACAATTGTTATAACATCTTTTCCACTGACCACAGTCATCCATCTTTCCTTTGACAAAATACTGATGGATACGAGCATGTATTGAAGTGCAATCACTGTATTCATCATTATATATAGGACAATTTCTCACCTGTAACCAAGGAAATAAACAGAAAATAAATTATTTGATACAAATTTATATAATATTTTGTATTGCTAATTATGCTTCAAAGAAAATTAATGTTAGATAATAATATGTTAGATAACATAATATGTTTAATTTTATTTTTTCTAAGCTAGCATAAACATACTGTACACATATACTCGTACACATATAAAAAATAAATTGTGACAGGTTTTCTTGATTATTCAATGTTTAACTGTTCTTTGCCATATTTTCCAGAGCTGATAGAGGGCATTATACACGCTTCCATAAAGCAGAAAATATGTTAAGGTTGAAGAAAATTATGCACATATTACATTGTGTGATGCAGAACGTAATTGCTTATCCTTGGTGTGGCCTGCACCAGTACTATAATTGAATGGCCACTTAAACAAAAAATAACAATAGAGAAACGATTAAGTTAATAATTATACCGAATGATTGCATTAAGAAAATAATCGATTACATAAATCATAATGTAACTGATAGAATTATTGCCCACATCATGTTTATTATTCTTTTAAGTAATGAATATAAATACTGAGTTTAATTTTTTTTTTACGTGCCCGGTTCTTTTCAGAGACTACTGGACCCATTTTTTTGACAATTGATACCAAAGTCACAGGTCACGCTTGGATGATTCTTCGGAACTCGACATTACCATCCGCTATTTCGTTACAAACTGGCGGTCTATTAGATGTGTCATACGCCCATATTGTTTATGGGGTATTTATGAAGAAAATAGAATAAAATAGCAGTATAGCTTAGTGATCAATAACCGTTGTTATAACCAACCGTTGGGTTATAATCGATAACCATTTTTTTGTATCTAATAACCTTATTTTTTTCTTTTTTTTACACTATCGGTTATAATTCTTTTTGGTTTTTTTAAATCCAAAAAAAAAAAAAAACGAAAAAATAATAATTGAAAATAAATTTCATAAAAAAAGAAAAAAATAACCTCTTGAGCAAAAAATACAAAATAAACATTCTGCCTTTTACCCATCTGCCTACCTTCTAGTACTTATACCTTCTTGGTAGTCACACCGTTACAGGGATAACTAACTTTCCATTGTTTACTTCATGCTCACCAGTATCGCAGTAGCCATATTGAGGTTTACAGATTTCTTTTTAGTTTATTATTACTCATTTTCTTTCTCTTTCTCATTCTCAATTATTTCTTAAGTCTGTCAGTTTGTTAGTTTCTTAAAAATTGAAAAAATTACAGGGCACGAAATTCATCCTTTGAAAAAAAAAAAAAAACCTAGCTCTGTGGCCTAAAAAATCCTTAAAATTACTTCATTCGAAATAAGAAAAAATTCTAAAAATTGAATACTAGCTGTATAGTCTTCTTTACAGTCCCTAAGCATTACTGAACCTGGAACGTGAAAGAATTTCTGATAATTGAATCCTAGGTTCAATAGCCTTTAAAATATATATATATTTTTTATCTCTCAAAAACCAATTTTGAAAAATGAAAAAAATCGCTGGAATTTAATTATATCTCTACAGCCTTAAAAAAAATTACTAAAATAAAAAAAAAAGTGCTAACAACTAAACTTGCATAACTAATTTTATTAAATTTTAAAGCTTCAGTGCCTAGATTAGAGCCATTATTCCATTTTATCTCACTTAGGTAATGCTTAAACAAAAATTTGCAAAACATTAATTTTCTTAAAATTACAAAAATTAATTTAAACTACTAAGATTCTCATTAACTTTTCATCATGGTTAAGAAACTATGCCATCTTTTACAGTGGTAGTACTGAAAAGCATGCGTTTGGAACAGCCTTTGTAGTACCTTCAAGATTTAAATCAGCTGTCATGGATTTCCAGCCCATCAATGAGAGGCTTTGCAAATTAAGAATAAGAGGGAAGAAATGCCATGTGACCCTCATAAATGTACATGCAACTACGGAGGAGAAGAGTGAGGAAGAAAAAGACATTTTCTATGATGAGCTGGACAGAGCACTAGCAGCCAGCCCTTCCTCTGATATGAAAATAGTGCTGGGAGACTTCAATGCTCAGGTTGGGAAAAAAAGAATTTTTAAACCTACCACAGGGAAAAATAGTTTGCACGCTAAAACAAATGAAAATGGAGTGCGAATGATAAATTTTGCTGCATCCAGAAGCTTAGTAGTGATGAGTACAATTTTCCCCAACAAAGATAAGCATAAACAAACATGGCACTCGCCAAACGGAATATTCACCCAAATCGACCATGTGCTAGTCTCTAGTAGGCATTTTAATGATGTCAATGATGTTAGATCATATCGAGGGGCAGATGTGAACTCTGATCATTTCCTTGTTATAGCAAAGACTGTGACCAGAATAACATATACACAACAGGGGCACCTCAACCAATCGAGCAAGTGGAGTAGAGATAAATTAAGGAATGAGGATATAATGAGGCAATATAAAGAAAAGTTGGAAGAAAACATAAGGAGCATCCCTGCTGTAAGTGGTGACAAAGAGGTAGAAACTCAGTGGAAGGAGTTGAAGGAGTCAATCACTGGAGCACCAAAGCAACATTGCCGAATAGAGAGGAAGCCTCCAAATACATCTTGGTTTGATACAGAGTGCGATGAAGCCATCAAGGCTCGCAATATACTAAGAACCAAGTGGCTGGGTAAGGACACACGGCAGAGTAGAAAAGATTTTCATGACGCTATAAGAATCATCAGGTCTAAGAAGAGAAACTGGATGAATGACAAGGTTAGAGAAATAGAAGAAGCCAGAAGCAACAATGAGACTAGAAAATTATACAAGGAGGTCCAGCAGCAGAAAACAGGCACTAGAAATAACAACCTGGTTATAAGGAGTGAAAATGGACGCCTATTGGTCGCAGATGTAGAGCTGCAAGAACATTGGAAGAAATACTTTCAAACACTCCTGAGATCTGAGCATGAAGTTGAAGCCACGATACCAGCAAATTATGCGAATGTTGGCGATGACGACGAAGATATCCCACCAGATAAAGAGGATATCGAAGCTATTGTGGAAAAGTTAAAAAGTAATAAGGCTCCTGGTACAGATGGAATACATGCAGAATTCTTAAAAGTGGCAAATGGGTCATTAGCTAGTGAGATGCATGGACTAATTTCACACATTTGGCAAATAGAGAGGATGCCGAAAGAGTGGTCAGAAGCAACAGTCGTTCCACTCTATAAAAACAAGGGGGATAGGACGGACTGCAAGAACTATAGAGGCATAAGCCTGCTGAACACAGCGTACAAAATTTTCTCTATAGCTCTCTGCAACCGCCTACTGCCATATGTGGAGCGTAAGCTGGGAGATTACCAAGGAGGTTTTAGGCCTAACAGATCAACCATCGATTAAATCTTCTCCTTGCGACTGATGTGTGAGAAAATGAAAGAATTTCAAAACAGTATGTGGCTACTGTTCATTGATTATAAGGCAGCATATGATTCGGTTTTGAGAGAGGAATTGTTCCAGGCAATGAAGGAGATGAATATTCCCTTAAAAATTATCAGATTTGTAATATGCACAATGAACGATACCAGCTGCAAAGTTAGAGTCAATGGCAAGTTAACCAGCGCATTTCAGATAAACGATGGACTCAGGCAGGGTGATACTCTAGCCCCGCTACTTTTCAACATCATTCTTCAAACTATAGTAGCAAGAGCCTATCTGAATGAGGGAGGTAATATCTTTTACAAAGGGGCCCAATTATTAGCATATGCCGACGATGTGATGATAGCTGGAAGATCTCTTCTTAATGTCAAAAATGCTTTTGGGAAACTGGAAAGGGAGTAATGGGGTATACCGTCTTAGAAAGAATAGAGAAGTATATTCCCTATATGACGATGTGAAGATCTCCGATTATGTCAGAATACAACGTCTAAAGTGGTTGGGTCACCTCCATAGAATGGGTGACGGCAGAACCGTCAAAGAGCTATATAAGGATTGTCCAGAAGGAGTGAGAGCTCGAGGGAGGCCACGAGGCAGATGGAAGAACAGCGTCTCAGAGGACCTTCGAAATCTTAACGTGTCTCTGAGATTTGCTACGGACCGACAAGACTGGGCAAGAGTGATTGAGCAGGCCAAGGACCGCCATATGCGTCTGTCGCGCCTATGAAGAAGAAGAAGAAGAATAAAAGTGGCATTATGGATTTGAGCATCAGATCATCTAAATTTTCATTCTGTTAAAAATCATCTATGGTTTAAGGTTTATCATTATAACTTCTAAAGAAAGCTAGGATAGCAAAAGGATTGTTAACAAGACTAGCAATTTTGAAAACTCAAACCTATTTCAACATAGAGATGCAAAATCTACTTTTCAATTCACTATATATGTAGTCCAATATTTCACTAGGAACTAAGAATAAAAAAATGTGAATAAAACTTAACTATTAAATTTCATCAGAATAATTTTTTTTTTTTTTTAATTGTTGCAATTTACTTTTTGTTTTATTCTTTCTTAATATGAATATATAAACCAAATTTTTGATGTTCTAGATTAACCCTAACCTTGGCAGAACATTTTGATTTTTTTTTTTAAATATACTTAATTTTTTTTTTAAATTTAATATTTTTACAAAAATTGATTTAAAAAATATATGACCCTAGTTAAATTGATCCTTCTATACCAACATGTGTACGTCAACTGATATATCCCTAAGCTTGGCAGAAAATTTGAATAATCAAACTGTATCAGGAATGAAGAAAAGAAATTGAGTCTTTAATGGCACATTGCTGAGTATAGGGTCATTTTATAGATTGAGATAGGCTACTTCTGCATCTAATCTGAACCATCTTAGCACATTATGGTCTGGTGTTTTGTGCTGGTGCATTAAGGATAGAGCCAGTAATTCATTGAAAGTATGAGTGAATTTTATTCCTTTATTTCTCTCATTCGCGTAGTTATATGTTTTGTATAGATGGGTTGTAATCTATACAAAACGAATAAATGGGTGACTCGCGCTCTACTCACTACTTGCAAAAATGTATTTTTATAAGTCCCAACCATATGTTTAAAATGATAAAAAAAAACAGAAAAAGCTACATTTGTAGATAGGATAGTTCTGCTCTGAAGCAGCAAGATGTATTTAGTCTTAAACCACTGACTAAAAATAAACAGAAAAAATGGTCAAACCAAATTAGTTACTTATCAAATTTACAATTAAAAGCAAATGACATTATATAAATTTTCAATATATCAATGCAACTAAAATTTAAGAAATGAAAAAAATATAATGTTTTTAACAAAACCTCCATTGGTGGATCAATAAGAAAATTCAGGAGTTAAGAAACTCTATATGCATCAACAATACATTCTAGCCCTAAAAAAAGGATGACTTAAAAAACAAAGCACTATTCAATCTGGATAACATGCTCATTCAATCAATTGCGCTAAAAAATAATGAAGTTATGAAATTACGCCAATTGAACTTATCTAATTTTGCCAATAAAAAGTAAAAAAAGAATAAAAGTGGTATAATGCTACATGGAACATCAACATGTTGTATATGACAGATCAGATTGTTATAAATAGTCATTGATTAGAAGACTAACAGGAAGCATCACAAGAACTACACACATTCTTAAAAATAACTCTACTTAGAAAACTATAATTTATAGTAAATAATATAGTGAAATAATCTACAAGCATTTATAAATTTATCACTATAAATTAAAATATCTTAATAAATTTTAAGATGCAGTGAAATTATACTTCATAAACTTATTAATAAAGCCACTCAAAGTAATAAATGATGGAAGAAAATAAAGACATAAAATTAGTAAAACACAAAAAAGTCAGGTTTACGGAATAATTTCTCACCATCCAGGAATTGTTTTCAATAAATTCATCAGAAACAACCATATTTAAAAATATAACTTTAATAAAAAAAAATCAAACCCGTATGAACATTCAGTAGTGCTAGACTAATGTGGTAGGTTACCAGTTTGTTATAAAATTAATAATCATTTTAAATTATACATTTAATTTATTTACATAATTGTATGTGTAATATGTAAGGTTTAATAAATATTTTTCAGATGAAAACTTCATTAGAAAAATATTTAACCAACTGATACCCATTTTAAGACTGTGATAAATAACCTTAAAAACAAGTTTGAAAAGTTATAACCAAACCGTTATTAGCTTAGATATGGCACTGGCAAGCTTGTGCTTCAAAGCCGAATTTTGTAAACATGTCTTGAGTTTTATTTATTTTCTGTAATATTTAGAATTAATAGACAAACCATGGCAGGCTCAGTAATTCAAATATTTCCGATTAGTTTCAAATATTTTCTTGACTATGAAGTTATAATTCATTTTATACAGTATATATGTGATTTTATTTAGCGTTTTTATTTATTTATACCTAAAAGTTTCCATTGAAATAATGAAAGGGTTTTCTTATGAGAAAAGATACCTCAAAAGACCAAAATTAGGCCCTCCAGATGTATATCCTCAGGAACCAAAACAAAAAGAAGTTAGTGTATTTATAAATGTCATCAATTAATATGATAGGTTTTGTATTAGTGAATTCACCCTAAATATTTTTGTAGGATGAGCTGACAATTAACAATGTAAAACATGGATTCGCTGCTTATCCTCAACTCTCAGATGAATTTGGAACAGCTCGAAACTGTAACGTCACAGCTTCTAAGGTAAAAGTAAATTGATTTGCGGTTGATTATGTATCTTGTTGTGATGTTATAGGTATTAATGGATTCCTTTATTTGTTTTTTTTTTCAGATTGGTGCTTACTTTAATGCTATAATTGGTAAAAAAGATGAAATCAATACCCTTCCTGATTCGGGAAGAAAGAGACAACAAATTAATCCTAAAGATAATTTTTGGCCTGCTACTGCTCGTACTAAACCAGCTGTCGAAGCTTGGTTTAAAGATCTTGCTGGTAGCAAGACTTTACTTGCTCTGTCCAAGAAAGTAAGAATATTTCAGTTATTCTCTTATGTAAACATTGACCTTTTTTTTTATTTGACTAGCTGGTTAAAATTGAACTTCAAGTTTTTATGAACAATGAATGTATCAAGTATTTTGTCATTTTATCTCCTTGTAAACAAAAATACTTGTCCTCCATGTTAACCACTATATGGTTTGAGAATTCAGGCTGTGTTTCGACCTTTCGTTAGAATGTGATGCCAGTTTACTATATTTTTTTCGCTTGAAACAGAATAAATTGTGACAATCACACTCTTGGCTGAATAAATCGATAATCAGTTATATAGCTTGCCTTTCAAACTCTGTTTAGATTACCCTAGAATTTTTAAATGAGTCTTATATTGGTAATATAACATATTTAAATAGAGGTCTTATATTGTAGATCAGAAAAAACTTTAATAATATTTATATGCACGCAGTGAAATTATATCTGCTCTGTCTAGATACTGTGGCAGATTTTAGGTTGTCTCAGACCAAAATTTAGGGTAGTGTTATAGACCTAATAATTATCGCTAATCATCAAATTCTCATGTCCAATTTTCTCTTTTAAATTAATATATTGTTTTTACAATTCTGAACAAATCAAAGTAGGTATAGCTTATAGCCTTGTTAACAAAGTTATTCATATTTTTGCTTGCTTTATAATCCATCATTATGAAAAGTATGAGAACTAAAAAGCAAAAGTATTATGAATAAATTTATTAATTAGCATGGTTGAACGTTTTATAGTAACTGTATTATGATTTTTAACACAGTAAGTTAAAATGAGGGCTTTATTTTCGAGCTGCCGAAATCTAATTGCTATAAAATATAGTTTTATGAAAAAACATTAATGCTCATAAATGATGTGAAATGCTTAGAAAGTAGATTGTATCTAGTTGGATTTCTGTTAGACTATTTTATTTTCTGAACAGCTTGCTGTTGTCCTTATAACAACATAGTTATGTCTTTATGTAATTTTATCTTATTGAATTTCAATTATTTTCTGTTGTAGAGTGCATGTTTTGATATGTTCAACATTCCTTCATTGTGATGTTTTAAAATTGATCACTATATTTCTATTTTCAGGCTCCAAATTTTAATAAAAAAGAGGAAATTTTTCCATTGTTATGTGAATTTCAAGTCCCGATGTTAAGAGCTGCTTGGTTCATTAAATTGAGTTCAGCTTATACTGTTGCTGTGACTGAAGCAAAACTTAAGAAAAGACAGCTTCCAGATCCAACTCAAGGTATTGTATATGAGTTTAATATTCATAAGAACCTTCATTTAATATATTCATAAGAACTTCCTAAAGAAATTTAAAGATAGAAGATAATCTATAATCAGAATTTTTCAGAAAGTTTTTACTTGTAAAATTATCACTATTCTTTTTTTCTTATTTAGAATGGACTGGTACATTGTTAAAATTTCTAAAAGAACAACTCATGAAACTGCAGGACTTTTATCAGTCAACTACCCAGACTGTGATGTCCGATGAACAAAAATTAGCTCTGAAACTATGGCATTATAATGTCCAACTTACAAGATATCTTTACCAGGTTAAATATTTTTTTTTTATTTATGCTCTTTTAAGTTGTATTATGCTCATTTATTTGCATAATTGATCATATTCCATCGATTTTAGGAAGGACTTATTGACAGACAAGAACTTCTACCATGGATACTTGACTTGGTGGAAAGATATAAGAACTGGGCTCCAGCTGACGATGGTCCCCTCCGCCTTGTTTTACCAGTTGTTTTACAATATTTAGAAGAATTCACCCAAAATGAACTTATGGCTAGAAAATTAGCATACTTCTGTGCTCTCAGACTTTCTCAACTATGCACCAACCAGAGTGGTGGAGGTGTATCTCCTAACAGTCCTAACCACAGTCTGTAAGTTTACAAACAATTGTGCGGGTGTGAATGATAGTGGTGTAGGTGAATTTTTGTTTATTTCAAAAAAAGGGAATATTTTATCTGCCATAATGAGTTAAAAGGTCCTAACTCCAAATTATTTTTCTAAATATTTTTTTTTTCCGAGTTTTGTATTTTTCAAAAAATTTAATATATTTTTTTCTATTTTATAATGCCATAGTTTCAGAGCTAATTTTTGTTCATCGGACATCACAGTTCTATTTTTTTTTTTAAAAAAATATAACTTTTTATGGCCTTTGAAAAAACACAGATTTGAATTCAACCATTGGGCTTTGGGTTGTCTAATTTCATAAAAAGATGTAGTTTGGGTAAACAAAAAACATTTATTTAGAAAAATTATTTGGAGTTAGAGTCTTTTAGCTTATCAAGGCAGATATGTCTTAGGAATACATAATATGTAAGTAAATTATATATGCATAATATTCATTTAATTTAAGTACATTCACTTTATCAAAAGAACTGAAAATTGATTTTCACTATCTTTCTAACTGGCTCAATTATACTAATATTTACTTGTATAATGATGTATTACTATATATATCTGTCTGTCATTAAATTTTAATTACTCATTTTCATTTCTTGATGCTGTTTTCGGGCTGATATCTTGTGTATATTCTTAGCATACATTCTAAGTGGGTAAGTAAAATACTGTCTAATGTATTATCAATCAAAAGAAATTGTGTCAATTTATTTTTTTATTGTGCAAGTTCTCATTGTTTGATCTCATAAATTTCTGTTGGCTCACGCATCGCTGTTTTAGAATACTACATTTTTTTTAGTTATAATTTTAGTAGTACCTAAGTAATATAGTATCTAACTGATTGAAAAATCTCACCTTATTTTCAGCTTGGGATCAATGCAAAACAACAACAACAGCAATAACCAAGCAGCTATAACTTTCAATGAGTATCTCAACTGTCCTCATCATAAAGATGTTGTTTTAGCTCTCAGTGTTGTTATACAGGTTAGTATTTCGTTTTTAATATTCATTATATCTTTTAGAATTTATTATTCTACTTTCTTCACCTAAAAGTAATATTGAATAAATCTAGGGTAGACTGATAGCCCTTCCAGATACTGTATGGTCTTCATTAACAAATCTTGAGATCACTCTCATTTCATAATTAAGGAAATCTCTTCCATCATGTTAACTTGCTAATTGAATTTTGCTACAGCATTGAATATTATGTTTTATTTTGGCATCTTATTGCTTTATACTGACTCAGTGTGTACGCATCCGCAATTTTCACTGCTTGAAAATTTTGGCTCTACCCATAAGTTACTGGGTATGTATATAGTTTTCATGTACTCAAATAATATTTTGTCTTGTTTAAGTAGTTTATGTAACTGCATATGATAACAACGGTTCCTATATATAAAAATTTTATTATTCTTTTTCGATGTGATAGTAATACATCAACAAGAAATTTTTTTTATTACTGTTAATTTGCACAACAGTCCCTAACAGAATTTATTGCCTGTCGTAATTCTGGCTTTTATTTCGGATAGCATTTTGTGGTACAAATTTACAATTGGGACGCTTTATCACTGGCTTGGGCTGAACTTACTCAAGATTGCTGCACTACAACTTTCCAGCACCATTTGTTGTAACTAACTACTTTTTATTCCATTTTAACATTCGTATTCATCAGAAATATCAAAATTATTACTATTCTAATAAGATATTTAGTAAGAAGATTTAAAATTATTAGTAGCTGGGTAGCTCAGTGGGTAGGGCACTGTGGTACTAATCTCCAGCTGTGGTAGATCCACGGCTGAGAGCAGAATAAATTATTACCTGTAATTATTCATTCTGTTTTCAGCCGTGGATCGGTCCTGCGGGATCGGGAGACCCTCCTTGGGTTCACCTAGCCTCTTTAAAGTGGGTACCTTTGATTGGGAGAAAAATCTGGCGGTTGAGCGTGATCTCAGCCAAATCACCTCCTTGCACAACCTTTGGCTTAGAAACCGTACGGTCCTTACCAAGTACTGAACCCAAGGTCCTTCACGGGTTGTAGTGGTACAGGTTTTTTAAAATTATTAGAGCTGTCGATTTCTGCTCACTACTTTCGCCCAAGAGATAAAAAAAAAAAAAAAACAGATCCTTGTCACCTGAGATCGGGGCCTTACCATAATTTCAATTACTACTGCTTTAATTATATCACAGCTGTCGATTTCAGCTCGCTCAATAGATATACGAACCCCCAAAACTTCCTTTTCAGTTGTGGTCAGGTCCTTACCTTAATTTAAAATATTACTGTTTTAAGTTATTATTACTACATCCCAGACCACCGGAAGTCAACAGTACCAATAATAATTTTAATAATTCCAATGAACACGAATTTTAGAATTGAATAGAAAGCAGTTAGCAGAAATGGCGTGAGAGAGTGGTAGTGCGGCTACCTTCTTGTAAGATGGGCCCGAGCCGTTGCTAACACATCCTGATTGTAAAGTTGTACCCAATTTATTTTTTTCTGTCATGATCACACTATTTGCTATTTAAATTCTTTGCCTATAAGAAACTGATGTTGATTAATTTTTGCCATTTCATGTATTGCTATAATCTTACTTGAATTCATGTACATACTTTTTTCTTCATTAATTGTCAGGTTAAGTTACATTGCTATCCTTTAATTCTCTGATAGATTCTGCCAAATCCAGCAATGTGCAAGTGCTGATAAGAATATCATTCCCATATGAAAGGCATTGTGCTAACCGCTTATAGATAGTCCCTCCAGGGTCGGTACTTATTTATTTATTTTTTATTTGGTGTTTCACGTCCTTTCTAACTCCAATTAAAGGGCAGACATGAAGGGTTATCCTACAGACTGCCAACCTATTCCAACGGGAGTGGGAAAGCCAGGGTTGGTTTTTATTGCTCTAACTGCCCTTTCTAGTTCTAGATTAAAAAAGACTGACAGTATTGGGTCCTCCTGCCTCAAGTCCTATTTTACAATACCCCATTAAAGTCAGGGTGAGGCGGGGTTCAACACATCACAGTACTTGTGCCTCACTTATTTTAAAAGTTGGCCTTTCGCTTTTATTCTGTTTAGGTCATCACTTTAGAGTGTCCAACAGCTCTTGTTTGGAACAGTATATGTGAAGGAAAATCAGCTTGTATATTAAATGGATCACCATTAGACCAACTGCCATGCTCCCCTACTCAATTACCAATGCCTCAGAGGAATGCCAATACACAAATCAGGTAACTCAATTTTTACTTTTAAATCATCTTTTTTGTAATTTTGTAAATAAATACCAGATAGGATTATTTTATTTATTTATTAATTTTTTAGGAATCAGTTGCGATTGTCCGAAGAAATAATTAAGCAGAGGAGCCATGCTGCTGAAAATAAATGGTCTTGTGACAAATGGCAAACTTCTTGTGCAGGCATAACACATCATAGGGTTCTCGCTGCTTTAGATGCACTAGATCGTCATTCCTTTTATAAAGTAGATACAAACAACTCACTGGACACGCTGTATGCTAAAATATTTCCCAATTCTCCTGATAAAACCCAATATGTAAGTAAAGCAGTTTTAAAGTAAGTTTTAGTCAATATTTGTAAAAACTAATATTGTGATATGATATTTTTATTAAGATTTTACTTATCATTACTAAGACTAATCTGTTATCTCTAATTAATATTTCAATTTTAAAAGTAGAATAATATTGCGTGATTAGTTGTAATACATTGGAGTCTCACTTACACAAATATCAGGCGGAATGGAAAATTCTTCGTATAAGTGAATAGAAGCAGATTTTGAGGGTTTTTTTTTTTTTTTTTTTTTTTAAATAAAGAAATATTCTAGCTAGCAAATATAAATAAATAGAAAGATTAAATAAGATTAAATTTAAATAATAAAAAAGACTAAAGATTAAATAGCTAACAAAGACGTAATAATTATTCACTTTAACACCAAACAATTTAAAATCTTACAAAATAAGATAACAATAAAGTACTTGCGTTGATTGAGCTTAAAATATTTGATCTTATTTCTTCCACAAGCCACATTGTGTAAAACTTGTTTACAATGAACAAAAGTGTCCAAATCTTTTTCATTTACATTTTTAGAATAGACAAAAGTACCACTACTTCGAATACACTGAGCGTTTTGGATAAATGTTGGTGGTGCCACTGGCTTTACGTCGTCTAAATATTGGGTATTGGAATCATCTGGGATTCCTTTGACTTATTCTAGGATGACTTCAGCTATAATTTTCTGGTAACTTTGGGATGTGTAGACGGTAGAAGGTTGTTGTCCAATTCTAAAAAAGGTTCAAAAGTTACTCCTGCGGTTCCGTGAAAATTGGATCCCTCAGGAAGTGTTTTTGTCTCAATCGGATAATCATAGACTTCTTTTAATTTTCTCTTTTAGAATGTTTTAAAATGTTCTTTTTTTATTCATTTAAAATAAAATAAATTTTTGATAAAGGGTGATGCACAATAAAATAACTTTTGGTACTGACAAAATTAAGGGATTGGGAGAATTTTGTGAACTGGTATGAATCACTGACACAGAGGAACAGGCCAGAAGCCCCAAGACGATTCATGGAAATCCACGTGGAAGCGAACACCTCCTTCAGGCATCTACAAACAAGAAATATTTCATTAAAAGGCATGGGTTCTTCGTCTAACTGAATAAAATTTACACCTTATAAGTGAATTATTAATTGCATAGGGCTAAATGGATTTTCACCAGGGAATAAGAATTTCTTCGTATAACTGAATATTTCGTATAAGTGAGATTCCACTATACTACATAACTGGTAAATAAGTGCTTGTATGTCGTCAAATATAAAATAGGCTTGTTTTGGCTGCAGAGTACCCATCAGTTGTACCAGTGATGAACAGTAAAAGGTCTGAGCTAGTGCATTAAAGATCGTTTAAATGAAGCATTGCTGAAGTTTTGCACTGTTTCCTGTATCCTTTAAGAAACATAAAATATCCACAAGAAAAACAAAATAAAAAACAGCCTTAAGTTATGCTGTTTTTTGGTTTTGGTGGTTGACATTTTGTAGTTTTGCCATTTTTCATTTGCACATGAAATTTAGCAATGCTGCGTTTAAAAAATAAATCTTATTGACAATGGTCTGCACTTTCAGTGATCAAACAAAATCTGAGGTACACTCTTAACACAAGAGATACATTTTTCTATCACTGCCCAACGTACTCTGAATTATACTGTTATATTTAAATTATATAGCTATCTAGTCTCTTGATTTAACAATCTTTGGATTTATTTGCCATGTGGGTACAAAACTAAAGCATTTTCAGGAGTGTAAAGTATTAAGTGATTTAGTAAATTTGAAATAAAGTAAGTAGATTCGAACTATTTTAAGCTTATTTGTAATACCTATGAAAAAAAAATTCTACTTAACAATAGTATTAATAAATCATTATACTTAATCACATCTATTTATACTGAATTATAAAACTGATTATTATATATGGCATAATTACTAAATTAAATCTAGTAGCAACAAATAACTTATGAATTAACAAAAATAAAAATAATTACTTGGAAACATGTAAGAGGACCTACTAGGTCTTCCTAGAAAATTACTTCAATGACTCACAAGTTACTGAGCCTACAGTTTTTACAGAGTTCCAAAGACATAACTATTCAGCTAGAGAATATATACTAGTGGTACCAGTGATGAACAGTAAAAGGTCTGAGCCAGTGCATTAAAGATCGTTTAAATGAAGCATTGCTGAAGTTTTGCACTGTTTCCTATATCCTTTAAGAAACATAAAATATCCACAAGAAAAACAAAATGAAAAACAGCCTTGAGTTATGCTGTTTTTTGGTTTTGGTGGTTGACATTTTGTAGTTTTGCCATTTTTCATTTGCGCATGAAATTTAGCAATGCTGCATTTAAAAAATAAATCTTATTGACAACGGTCTGCACTTTCAGTGATCAAACAAAATCTGAGGTACATCCTTAATACAAAAGATACATTTTCCAATCACTGCCCAACGTATTCTGAATTATACTGTCATATTTAAATTATGTGCTTAAGGATTGATCCTACTATACCATCATGCGGATGTCAACTAAATTATGTGTATTTCACTTTAAATATTTATTTTTTTGTAAATTGCTTTTAATGCAGTTAATACTTAATCCAATACTGTGTTGGGGGCCAGTTTCTCATCATTTCATTTTAATTGTTTTCTAGTTATTAAAATATTAATGATTTTTAAGTCCATTTTTATCTGAATTTGATATGAATATTTAATATGTGATATGGATAAATCTTTTTATTTTAAATAATTATTTTGTCCTGTCTGTAATTCGATCCTGATTAAATTATTATATAGAAATAGTTTATTTTTTACTAGGGATGACCTCTGATCCTCCCTATAATTATATTTAATTATATTCCAAGGAAGTTTTATTTCTGTTATGATGGTCTCAAGTCTAACAAGTAGATTGATGTGCATTGTTGATTGTTAAAGCTTACTAACGCTTTTATCTTGTAATATTTTTAGAGTGCTGAAAAAGATGAGCCAATTGTAAACCTCCTTTGTTGGTGGGCAGTGAGCGGTGTGAGATATGGTGAACATAGAGCAATGGCTGTGGCTAAATTACTTGAGAGGAGGAATGCCCTTGTGTTGGCTGGAGGCAATGACAACAATGATACTGAAGATAAAGATTCCTCTTCTTCCCTGCCTGCTGCATTACCTGTTTTTCAGCCATTACTTATGAAATTTCTTGATCATGATGCTCCTGTTCTTGGTAAGTTTTGTCTACATTTTAGTAGTTTCCTTAATAAAAAATAGTTTATTTCTTCTGCATGTGCTCCTGTAATTTTCCAAAACTTAGAATGTCTTATTTTGTTTCTGATTTCTTTTAAGATGACAGTAGCCATTCCTCATCGAATAGAACTATGTTTACAAACCTGGTTCATTTATTTTCTGAATTGGTTCGTCATGATGTATTCTCCCATGATGCATACATGTGTACACTTATTTCAAGGGGTGATCTATTACAAGCTAATGCTGCTGCAGGTAATTTATATTTGTTTTTTATCTTCAATGTTTCATCAGATGATTATTATTTATTATTAAAATGGTAATGTATTTTTTAATTTGTTCATTTCTTGATAATTTTCAGAATTTAGCATGACATAAATTAACAAAATCATTCAGATATTGCATTATTCATCAATGGATATTTACTGAAAATTTGAAATTGTTGGAAAATCATATTTAAAGGGTTTTTTTCTTTCCTTTAGAATACCTCTTTATTGACCTATTGGAGCTTGCAATCAAAAATAAACCTGTGAGGTTATCAAATGTATTAGAATGTAAAACATACACTTTTTTATGTTTTTCCCTAACATGCCCATACGAGAATCTATCATGAAGATTCAATCCTATGATTCATTGTTAGGTTAGAACAGTGATTCCTTAGGTATAGCTATCGAGTCTCTTGATTGAACAATCTTTGGATTTATTTGCCATGTGGGTACAAAACTAAAGCATTTTCAGGAGTGTGAAGTAATGAAAAGCATTTTCAGGAGTGTGAAGTAATGAGTAGTTTTAGTGAATTTGAAATAAAGAAAGTAGATTCGAACGATTTCAAGCTTATTTGTAATACCTATGAAAAAAAAAAATTCTATTTAACAATAATAATAGTAAATCATTATACTTAATCACATTTATACAGAATTATAAAACTAATTATTATATATGGCGTAATTACTAAAGTAAATTTAGTAGCAACAAATAACTTATGAATAAACAAATATAAGAATAATTACTTGGAAACTTGTAAGAGATCTACTATACTATAGGTCTTTCTGGTAAATTTCTTGAAGATTCACAATGACCTCATAAGTTCCCGAGTCTACAGTTTTTACAGAGTTCCAAAGACAAAAGTATTCAGCTAGAGAATATATATGTCAAATTAAATTTATTAGCAACAAATAACTTAGTAATAAACACTATGTAGCTGCATGGTTAATCAAAACAAATGCTAAACGCATGGACTGAGGGTGAGGGTATCAGTGTATTTCTTGCTTTCCGCAAATCAAACGTCCTTAGAGGAGGTCGGATGTAGAATCTAGGAAGACATCTCAGGTTAAAATACACTGAACATTCGTAATACCATACGAACAGGTATCAAGAATTTCAGCGTGTTATAATGAGATATTTAAAAGTGTAGACGAAAAAATTTTAAATATGAATTTTCTACAATTTCTAATTTTGATTGGTATCTTCATTCTACGATATGTGTGATATGTATTAGTGATGTAAAACTATGGATAGTTTTAAACTATTGGTACTATTGATAGTTCTATAAACTGTCGATAAGACTATCGAAAATTAAAAAAAAAAAAATTGCTTTTAACAGAAATAACATTCAAGTCACTAAATTCTATGTAAATACAATGTAGTTATTTTAAGGAGAGAATAATTATTTTACTTATTTTTTTGACGAAAATATTACACATAAACATGGCGTAATGATAATGCATACCTAATGAAAAAAATATCCTTAAGGTTTATCAAATTTTTTTAAACATTTTTATATTACTTCAGTTCAATGTATTTAATATTACTTAAGTTAGTTATGCTAATTTAAAGATCAGGTCAAATTAATGATTACAACCAAACACAAAACAAGATAAATCAAAAATGAACATTTAAAAAAAAAAAGATCCAAAATTATTAGTTCAAAATTGTTGCCATTGAGGTTTAATTACATTATTTATTGGATATTTTAATTTAATCTCAAAATTAGAACGTGTGGCTGTGACG
Organism: Rhaphigaster nebulosa; assembly: GCA_948150685.1. Lineage (NCBI taxonomy): Eukaryota > Metazoa > Arthropoda > Insecta > Hemiptera > Pentatomidae > Rhaphigaster > Rhaphigaster nebulosa. Next base: position 93,167,172 of record OX411311.1, on the reverse strand, counting down.
TTACAATAAGCGACACTTAGTCACGGGAACATCTTTTTGCTATCTTATTACTCTGTAGATTCAGTAAATACCATTAAAATAAATTATTAATAAAAACTCAAGGTGTGTTTCAAACTGATTTTTTTTTTTTTTTTTTTTTTTTTGCTACTCATTCCAATTTTTAGTTTCTAATCAGATAATAATGGTGAACCCATTTATAGCATTAGATAAACCCCGAGAGAGAAAAAAAAAACTTTCTCATCCTAAAAAAAAAAAATTAAATCTGGTGGGAGAAAACAACTTGTCAACACTTTTTAAAAATTTTAAAACTATCAATAGTTTAGGTACGATAGTTTCGGGACTATTGATAGTTTTATGTTTCTAATATGTATACATAAGTTAATAGATTATTAACATTTAAATTCATAAAAACAATAATGCTATTGTAGAAGTTGGTTGGTTGGGGCATGCGGTCAGCACATAGATAAGTATAAACTTATTTTAGTATGTGCAGACATAAAACCCCAATCAACTTCTTCAATCAGTTCTGAAATCAATGATACCTCCACCATTACAGTAATTCTATATTTATAAATTGCAGGAAACACTAACCCTGGTAGTACCAGACCTAATAGCAACAAACCTTTAGATACTCCAACTACTCAGATTCATTTAGACTCCGATCCAACAGCTCTTTTTGACATAAAACCCAACAAGATCCAGGTAGCCAACATTTGTTATTGTTGTTTGTTCTGTGTTTTCATGAATTTCTTTTTTCTATTAAGTATGTTATTGTCAATAGGAACATGTGAGGCCGATAGAGTATGATGATAGTAAGGCTATAGATGATGACTTAGGAAAAATATTGTTGTCTATAAACCAACAAAATTCAATGGTAAGTTATGAAATGAAACTATTTACAAATCATACTATATCATCGCTTAAGTTGTGACAACCATAACTTAAAAAAGTTGTTCTATCAAAATGTTTTAAAAATTAATTTTCTTATTTTTACCATTGTTTTGTGGGATATATATTTTTTTATGATTTACAAGATGTCTCTACATTGATACTTTTTTTTTTATGGTTTAAAGATTATATTTTTTATTTGATGTTATGAGATATCACAGTTTAAGCGGAGATATGTTGCTTCAAGAATTTCAATTGCATTACAGATTTCTTTCTTTAGTTTTTGTTGTTATAATTGAAGTATTTTTATATTTATTCAAATAGGCCCTTTTTTGTTTGTAAATTGATTAAATATATTTTAGGATGATCCAGTATCTCCAAAAGATGTAGGAAGTTCCCTTGTTGGAGGAGGAATAGACCATGATGGTGGAGAAGCACCTGATGGAGTCGCAAGGGCTAAACCTACACGCCATCTTCTCTATTCAACACATTTTCCTCTGCCTCAAGTAAGTGTTCAGTTTATATTTTGCCTTGTATGTGGTTATATTAAATACGATGTCCAGAGATAGCATTTATTAAAATATAAAAAAATTAATACAATGAAAATTTATCAATTAACCTGAATGTCTTCCATTGTTATAACCTGCCATCGTGCTAGAAACTTTTTAGTTTACTCTTGATAAAGATTGAGGTTGGAAAAGAAATAAATTCCTAATGGTGATAAGTCTAATAAATTTGGGTGATTTCCAGAACAATTTTCCTAAATTACCTAGCTTATCTTTCACGTCTTGAGATCAATTCAGGTTATATTCTATGACATGTAAGTTCTTTTTCATCCATCATATTGTCATTCCCATAAGGGTGTATAATGGACACCTTCGATAATTTTTTTTTTCTGTTGGTGTTGCATTTACCAATTGGATATTGGATGCTTTTTCAATTCCATTTTTTTTTTTTTTTTGTTTCATTTCTAACTTATTATTTTATGTTTTTTTTTTTACCTCTAAAATTTTGTCAATTTGTCGTATCCATTGCTTTGCAGGACGAAAGTTGCTCTCATGAATGCAATCAGAGGCACGTCTTGTTATATGGTGTTGGAAGAGTCAGGGATGAAGCTCGCCACCTGGTGAAAAGAACTGCTAAAGACATTTGCAAACTGTTTTCAAAAAAATTTAGTATTGATGTCAGTGAAGGTGGTAAAGTGAAAAAACATTCTAGGAATGAGTTTAGCTTTGAAGCGACTACTGCTAGGGTCCAAGCTCTGTCCTATTTCGACCAGCATGTTGTTACTTGGCAGTGTGCTATGACTGTCTTGGAGATGATTAGTTCTTTTGCTTCGGGTAAATATGCATTACCTTATTGCCAATCAATTAATGAAACTATTCATTATTTGATTTTAGTACAAATAAAAAAATCACTATTATATTGTATTATTTAATTACAGATTTTATTGTTCTTTGCTTCAAAAACCTGTTTTGTTTTAGGTAACACCAATTACCTGCCTGTTCAGGAACATGTTGCATTTTTGTTTGACCTTATGGAATTAGCTCTTAACATCTATGGTCTAATTGATATTTGTATACAGGTATGCGTTTATATTGCTAATATGATTTGTGTTATATAATGCTATACAGTAATGATGATGAATGATCATAATTACTTATCTATGAGTTTTATTAATTTATTTTTTGGTATTTATTGTTCCATTATAAAAAAAAAATAAGGAAATTTTTTAATTAGCTTGTAAAAAAGTTCTTTTTTCTCATTTATTATTATTAAACTTATTCATTTTAATTAGATATTAAAGGAGATTCCTGAAGTTGAGGCTCAACTCGCTGCCAAAAGTTCCAATCATGTAAGATCTTATACCACAGGACTTGTGCTTTATATTGTTGGCGTGCTGAGGAGATATCATTGCTGTCTTTTGTGTAAGAATTTCAATATTTTTAATACTTTTGTATTATCTATTGGGCTTAATGGAAGAACTTCCAATATCAAAATTTTTCAATTTCAGAAAGAAGAGATGTAAAATTTTAAATGTAATAAGAAAAATTATATTAAGTTTTGTGAATGAAGATAGAGTTCTATCTGCAGGCTTTTACCATTCCAGTATATAAAAAAGTTTTTTTAGCCAATCTTTCAACTATCTCGCTTAGTTCCAAATAGACTTTAGTTGTTTTTACATTGATGCAGCAAAAAAGGCTCTGTCTGGATTTGGTAGGTAAAAGTGCCACAGAGTGATAAATGCTTGTTACCTTACACATTTGCACACCCTCGCAAGAAATTGCTATTACCAGATTTTCAGATCTCTAGTGCCTTTCTGTACCCCATAATTAGCCCAAGCTATCATTATTTCACCTTTTTTTTTTTTTTTTTTTTTTTTTTTTTTTTTTTTTTTTTTTTTTTAGGCGTTATGCTATGAGTCAGAAATTTTTTTCAATTTGACGATGGATCTCATGAACTATTCACAGGAATTTTTGGGTCATGCTCTAACATCTATAACACTGCATTCTATTGCTGTTTTTCAGAAAAAAATAGTGCAAATTTGGAGAAAAACGACTATAACTCTACAAGTTGTCGAGCTGGAGAAATGAAAGTCATATTCTACCTTAATCTAAGCCATTTTGGCATCCTCCAATTTTTTTTCCAGTTTTTTCGTAGTGCTAGGTTGAAATTTTTGAAAGAAATTTTGCATTTCTTGAGGTTAAACACAATTTATTCGGATTTTTTTCCTTAAAATTGTCATTATTAGAAAATAATAAGTTTTAAATGCAATTCATTATACATCAACATGGATATAATTCATTAGCACATCAAGCACAAAAAATAAATAGTTAAAAATAACACAACATAAATATTGGTGATATTGTTAATCATAGAGGTAATCAAGATGGTTGGGATGCGTTCAAGAGAGAAAACACATAGTAAGTATAAAACTTCTTTTAATGCATGCTAAAGTTTCGGCCTGAGTTGTAGATCTCCATCAGGGCTAAGCAATACAAGATATAACTATAAAAGAAACAAAGAATAAATATAGATATTCTTGAAAATAATTTCATACCTATACATAAATTCATATGAAAAATTATATCTTTTATATAATTATAAAAAATTAAATTTAATATAAACACCTTATTGGGTCTTAGGAAAAATATATTGAAGGTAAAGAAAGTTATCATTCAAGTTTGTGTTTCTTTCATTTGCCTCATTCCCTATGACTGTTCAACCCAATGATCATGAATTGACCTCCACCATTCTTTATGTTAGTTTTAACTATTATTTTTTTTGTGTTTGATATGTTGATGAATTATTACCTATACATGTAATTTTATTTATGTAAATGTAATTTTCATATCTTGTGTTGCAATAAAAATGATTTCGTAGTTTATCTATATTTATTATTTGTTTCTTCTATGGTTATATCTTGTATTGCTTAGTCCTAATGAAGGTCTACAAATAACTCTGGCACTCATTAAAAGAAGTTACACTATGTATTTTCTCTCTTGACTGCACCCTCAACCATCTCCTTTATTACGTCTACAGTCAACGATATCTCCACCATTCTTTATGTTAGTTTTAACTATTTATTTTTTGTGTTTAACATGTTAATGAATTATATCCATGTTGATGTATGTTGAACTGTATTTAAAAAAAAAAATTCAAATAAAAGACAGGTCTAAGAAAAAAAAACTCTGAATAAATTGCGTTAAACTTCAAGAAATGCACAATTTCTTTCAAAAATTTCATTCTGTGGAAAAATTTGAGGATGTCAAAATGGCATAGTTAAAGATATCCTATGATTTTGGTTTTGGTTTGTCCAGCTCAACAATCTGTAGAGTAATAATCGTTTATTTCTAAATTTTTTTTATTTTTTCCTGGAAAACAGGGGTACTTTTACCTATCTTACCCAGGCAGACCTTTGTATATTAAGATTTTTTGAATTTTGTATTAGATTAATATTTGTATTCTATAAATTCTTGTAGCATTTTCTCTTAGTACATTTTTCCTTTTTCATTTTATTTACACTCTTGAAAATTAATATTAATAATCATAGTTACTTATTAATTGAAAGGTTTCATTCTTTTCTGCAACTGAACAAATATTCTTCTTAATTGAAGGATCCAGGGGTAAAACTACTTTACAATTCAAATTTTGTTTTGAGAATAACGAATTTAATAGTTTTCTAACATGTATTCCCTGGTAAATTGAAACTTTATTGTTATTTTTTACATCTTTAGAATTGTTTTACACCTAATATGATTGCACATGGTTTTAGTACTACTTGAAAGCTTCAAGACGGCACTGTTATTCATAAACATTTTCCACAAAAACTACTGTAAAGTGGTTTTTCAGCGGTTTTTGACTCTTCATTTCTCTTGTCTCTGCTTTGTTATTTTTTAAAATATAGAAATGATTTATAACTATTTCAGTGTCTGGAGAGCAGACGGTAGCGGTGTTTGAAGGACTTTGTAGGGTCGTGAAGCACATTTCTAACCCCAGTGACTGTAGCTCTGCTGAACGGTGTGTCCTATCTCACCTCTACGATCTGTATTCAAGTTGCAGCCTGCTCAAGACTAGGCCGCATGGAGCAGAACCCTTTTCTAATGCCTATCCAAAAATAATGAATGCCCTGTATTCTCCACTCACTCCGAGCCAATCCGGAGGTGCTGCTGGCCCTTTTATGGCTGATGTTATTAAGAGTGTTCGTAGAAATAGTAAGTTTATATACTTCTATTATTTTTACATTGTTACTTTATCTCTTTTTATCTTAACAAACTGTATTGTTTTATAATATCATATCTTTTATTTTAGTGAAAGTTGAGCTCGCTTGGGTGCGGCAACTCAATGACAGTTCTGACAACAGGTATTCATTTGTTTGCAACGCTATCATTGCAGTTTGTTCCACTGCTGACATTGATAGGCTAAATGATTTGGGTCATCTTTGTGCTGAGCTGACTGCATCTTGTAACACACTCTCTTCTGAATGGCTTGGTGAGTGTCTTATGAGAAAGATTATTAGTCTGGGATTCATATTTAATCATAAGTCAAATTATTTTTCACATTCTTTCTTCTGTATTTTTTCTAACATTAGTCCTGCCGTGGATCTCCCTGGTCTCTTAGCTGGTGATGGAATTGAAAATAATCATCAATAAATTGCCTACTTACATTTTCCTATATAGCAGAATAGAGTTTGATATTGCTAGAGGCCTAAACATTTTAATATTATTTTTGGAAAGTAAGGCTTGTTACAATTTTTACATTATAACACAGAACTTTTTTTATTTAAAATTTTTTTTTTAATGAAATTGTGAAATAATTGATACTACTGTATCAATCTGCACTACTGTATATTCACATATCAGCATAACAAAAAACACTGGACCATAAAATTTTAATTTAAAAAATAAATGTTTTAAAGTTCTCTCTTATAATAAATTTCTATCATTGTATCATTTTCAATCTTCCAATCGTAAAAGTAACTTTGAATGCTGAAAACAAACACTGTTGCTCTCTTGGAAGATGGTAGAATTCCTGAGATTTGGAACCTTCTAAAATATGAGCCTGCAAGAGAATTCAAAAGTGCAAGAAAATTAAACTGCACTCTGAAGAGAAAGGATATGCAGGTGTCTAGTGATACTCAACAAAAAAAAATTTTTTGTAAAACAGTCTCACATGGCCCACTATACTCAATAGGGATTTCCTGTATGAATACACTTTTAGAATATTAACAAATATAGTCATTAATAAATTATATCTTTATATTTTTCACTATCATGATTTTTACATTACAGGTGTGCTGATGGCTCTTTGTTACGCCTCAAGTAGTCCGTCTTACCTTGATGTGTTGAGTCAAGTAGATATCCATGACTTGAGCATTCACAATTCATTGGCTGTGTTTACTTGTATATTGGTTGGTAAGTTCCTTTAGTGGATATATCTCTTTAATATTTTAGAATAGCACATAAGAATTTTTACAAAACATAATCACTGACAATAAATTCAAATGATTCTATTAGTTCAAATATGGCTTCTTTATTTTTAAATATATTTTTTCTTCACAGCTAGGCACTGCTTTTCATTGGCTGACTTTGTTAGGCATGTTGCAATACCATCTCTTCTGAAAGTGTATAACGAAGGTAATTATTCCACAACATTATTTGTTTAAATTTAGATTAATGGTTATGATATTAAGCTCTCTAATTAGTACATTCCTCAGTAGATCGATCAAATTTTATTGCATTTTTTAAAATTTATTTTTATGAATTACTAAAATAATTCGTGTAAAATACCTTGTATTGTATAATAATAATCATGTTGAGCAATATTACTTGATTTAAGGAACACAGTTGGTCTGGAATCAATTGAATTTTTAATATTTTGTTAATTATATTTAAGGGCGCAGTGATATTGATGTGGATGCAGAAGCTGGTGCAAGATTGACTTGTCATCTGCTTCTGCGTCTTTTCAAAACTAGTGAAGTTCCTCAACCTGCCATGTATTCAGTTGGTATGTATAAATAATGATATAATTTTTAAGGTAAATCATATATATGGCTGGGGTGGGACATTATATGTTGATTGTTTACAAAATATAAATTTTCAAAAGGCTAATAATTTTTATTTCCATTTAGTTTGTTTGGCATTTAATTTCATTTTGAATACTTAGTTCACTATAATCTACTAGTTTTGGTTGAATTGCCTTTATTTTTGTGTATTAGTATATATTATTTATATGCATCAGGATGAGGATTAAAAACCTTAAACTGTATTCTGAAAAATTAAATTTATCATATTTTATTCTGACATCTGCCTTATAAAGCTGTATTATGTAAAGTAATCATATTTATCAGTTGATGTCCGCATGATGGTATAGAAGGCTCAATCTCATTAGGGATTGATAAATTATTTGCCACTTCTATAATTTATCAATTCCTAATCATATTTATGTAACCGATACATGAATTTCATTATAGGATTTATTATTTTATCATTATTTTCATTCATTCCATTGTTGTAAGTGATGCAAATAGTCCTTGCGCCATCTCCTGCAGATGTCCTGTATACACTGCTGGAGAAACTGCCAGTGGGACAAACGATTGCTTGGTAAGTCCCTATAATTATATTCTGGTGGTGAAAATATTGGCACCCCAATTAGAAAATGACCAGGTGTTAATACCTCGAAATCCTCGGTGTCAGAAGACAGTAGGTGCAGAGGTCTATAGTTCAGTAAAGCCTTAGTTCTTGTGGTTAGGGTGGCAAATTCTTCAAAAGAAAAGGATCTTGAAGTGATAATTCAGCGTAGGTGATATTTAAAAGATTTTACCTCTGCTTCCAATAATCCTCCAAAATTAGGTGCATGGGTGGGTTAAAGATCCAGTTAATATCCCTCTTCTAACAGTAGGTTTTTGTTTAAAAGATTCATAGAATCTCTTTTCAAGGCCTCTGTCTTATCATTGGGGATTATATTTATTTTATGCTAACCCCATCATAATTATTTCAATCTTTTATTGTATAATATATATTTTTTGTAGGTACATCCCCTCATCCTTTGCCAATGGGATCAGGAGCATCAAGTATGCGTCTTAGTTGTGATCGACATCTCTTAGCAGCCGCACATAACAATATTATGGTTGCACCTGTTTTAGCTGTGTTGAAGGTAAGCTTTCCTTTGAATTATACACAGTATTAGAGAATTTTTTATGCACTTTTATTGTTCTATATCTGTTTTCAGGCTATACTGGTCGTTGGCGATGCTATGGTTGGGCGTGGCAGTAGAACAAAAGTAAAATCTCATAAAATGACTCCTCCAAGTGGCCAACCTGAACTTAGTATATCTCATATCTTAGGAACTTCTGACATTCTTGCTGCATCAAGAGATGACCTTTTGATGGAATTAAGGTGATAAATTGTAACAAAAGTCTTTTAAATTTGTGTTTTGTTGGCTTTGAAGTTTCATATTTAATTCTTATCCTTATTTTGTGTAATTAATTGATGGAAGATATTTTTTTTATGATTGAAATAGTAGAATATGGTATTAATTCTTTCATCTACTCCTTATTCTCTTTTTCTCATTTATTCCTGTTATTATAAAATTGTTTTTTCATGATAATATTGTTGATTTTGAGGCCTCTTATTTCTTATTTTTTTACTTAATGTGTTTATGCTCTATACTGTTTCTTTCTATTGACTAACTTTCTACAAATATGTGCCTTAAATTATAAATTAAAGTGTGATGTGCATATGTCAGTTCTGTATCTCATGTTTAAAGCATTTCTTCTTACCATTATGTAGCTGAACTATAAAATATACTGGTTTTAGCCAAATCATGGGGGAGGAAGGGAATTTATTATTGCTTTGATTGATTTTTTTTTTCATTTTAGTGCTGGCAGTATGACACCAAGTGGAGGGCTGTCTGAATTGGCACAAGTTGTATTGAAGGAGATGTGTAGTGAAGAATGGATCCTTGAAAGGTGTCTTCAAAGACCAGAGGAGCTTTGTACTCAAGATTTAATGCTCGACAGCATGTTGACTGCCAAGCAGGTAGCTAGAATTTTTTGTTTTATATTTATAAAATATTTCTTAAGCAAATGTGTTTCTTAGTTTTTTATTTATTTATTTATGTTTTAAACTAATTAACTCTACTAGATTATGTTAATTCTCTCAGGCTCAAAGATTGCTGCATATGATTTGCTACCCTGATCGCCCAGTTATTTCAGATGCCAACTTAGATCAGAAAACTATGATAACAAATATTTTGGAGGTATAGTATTTCTTTGCTTACTAAATGTAATTCAATTGAATGTAATGTATAAGGGATTCGAAAATTTTTGTTTCCTTTAATTATCATTTTTAATTAGATTTTGAAGAAATTACCTGATGAAATTTTAAATGAAAAAAGTTTCAGTCATTTTATTTGTAATTATTTATTTTTGTCTGTCCTACTGTTGGTTACTAGCATCTTTTTGTTTTCGATTTAGAATTTGGAACTCTGGACCCTGCGTGTTTCTTGGCTGGACATGCAACTAATGTTGAAGCAGTTTCCACCTGGTGCACCCGAACTTAATCAATGGTTAGATACTGTTGCGAAGGCTGCAATAAATCTGTTTAATCTCAGCTCTCCTGGAAAGTAAGACATTGTTTTTTGTGAAGAGCCTTTTTTATTTTTTTAATCTCAAAAACGTTTATAGTTAATTGATGTTTGCGTCAATGTTTATTATGATTTTATTAAATAAAGAGGTTGTTCTGTATTTCATGTATGGCATAAGGTCACTAGTGTTTGCCAACTAACTGCCATGCATTAGTCTACTGGTTGGTGTGGCAAGTGACCAAAAAAAATTACTCATTTTTATTTTTATAAATATAATATTGTTTAATTTTAGAATAACATAGATAATTTTGATTACTTCTTGTGATTACTGTTACATTTTACCTATGCCTGTCTTTTCTCACTCTTTTTTAAAAATTGGAATGCAGTAACTATTTGAAAATTTAAGTAACTGATGTTTCTTCATTTCAGGGAGGAAGTTAGTAAAAGTAAATCGCAGTCGATGTGGCTTGTTGCTCCATTAGTTGCTAAACTGCCGAGTCCTGTTCAAGCTCGAGTTCTCAAAGTCGCAGGTAGGTATTTTATTTTGGTATTGAAATAAATTAATGGACTCGGTTTTTATAAAGTAAATTAGTAAAGTTTTTATATAACACTGAAGTGAAAATATTGCTGTTGTAGTGCCAATTGCTCTCATGGTAAAACAACCACATAAGTACTAACCTACAACACACCAAAATCAGGTACACAGCACAGGAATGGATACAGATTTACCGACCGTTATTGATGTATTTCAATATTTTTTAGAATTTTATTTTCTTCCTATTAGATGGAACTGTTTATCAACTTTATTCATAATATAATTAATATGTAATAAATTACAAATAAACAAAAAGTATATCTTCTTATAAAAAGAAAATCTTGTTCCATTTTATCTTATTTCAATACACTTTTTTGATTTTAGGTCAGGTACTGGAATCATCCAATTGGTTCACTAGTAGTCGAAACAAAGGAAATACTCGGACTGGACCACAGGTGGGTCACCATCAGCCTTTTCTTGCCCTCGTCCTGACGTGCCTCAAAGGACAGGAGGATCAGAGGGAAAGTCTTCTCATGTCACTTAACAACCAACTGACCCAATGTCTTCAAGTTGCAAAGGAGGTAAAGGATATTCAACTTAGTACAGTGTTTGACTAATAAAAGGATGTTTAATTTAGAATGAATGAATAAAATGTGAAAACTTATGAACAGTTAAATTTATTAATAGATGTTCATATATTTAATCAAACTATTATTATGTTGAGGGATGGGAAAACCGTAATCATGACCTGTATGTATCTTTTGTGAATATTAGAAATCTTCCATAAATTCCTAGCTTCTTACGAAGCATATGAGATCCCTGGAATTTGTTCTTGTTTTATTATTTTTATGTATACAATTTTTTTTTTTTTTATTTATTGTTTTATTAGTCAGTTGACATCCGCATGATGGTATAGAAGGATCAATCTAATTAGGGATTGATAAATTATTTGCCACTTCTATAAATTTGTTTTATTGAAAACTAGTTTCGAATGTTATACATTCATCCTCAGTTCAAGGTTTAAATGGATTATATCAAACAGAAAAGTTTGTACTGGTTTGATATAATCCATTTAAACCTTGAACTGAGGATGAATGCATATAATTCGAAACTAGTTTTCAATAAAACAAATTTATAGAAGTGGCAAATAATTTATCAATCCCTAATTGTTTTATTAGTAAATAAAAATGGAGCGGGATAGCTCATTGAGTAAGGCACTATGCTCTTAACTCCTGGCCCTGAGTTCGAGTCTGGCTGTGATAGATAATTATTTATTCTGTTATATCAGCCATGAATTGACCCTAACTCCTGGTGCTCACCCTGCCTCTATAAAGTGGGTACCCTTAATTGGGGAGAATACCTGGTGATTGAGTGTGATACTGACCAAATCACCTCCTTGCACAGCTGTCATCCTAGAAACAGTACAGTCCTTACTAAGTACTGAATTCAAGACCGTTAATGGTTTATGTAGTGGTACAGGTTTTTCTCTTTTCAGTAAAATAAAGAAAGTTTTCTTTTCTTATTTTTAGGACCGTAATTATGCATATGACACAGAAAAAAGTAGATCTATGATGCAAGATGCACTTCTTCTAAGATTCTCTTTGGTTGGTGGAATGTTTGATACAATACAAAGAAATACGACTCTCACAACTGATTGGGCAATTCTCCTTGTGCAACTTGTCATTTACGGTGTCATTGATTTAAACAATAACTCGTAAGAATATTTGTTTAAAGATATTGTGGGATATTTTTATTTTCTTATTTTGTTAATTATGTCATTTGATTTCAGAGAGTTATTCAATACAGTCATTGACATGCTAGCAACTCTTATACATTCTACACTTGTGTCTGATTCTCAGTCCGACAAGTGTGAAGAGAATAAAAAGCATTACCAGAATCTTATGAAAAAACTTAAAAAGGTTTTGCTTGTAAATTTTATTTTTTATCACTAAAAATTATATTATTATATTGTGTATTAGAAGGTCTAAGTATAACATTTTTTTTCTTCATATTTTAGGAAGTCGGTGAAAAAAATTCACCCTCGATACAGTATGTTAGACAGTTAATACCACCCCCTAAAAAACAGTTTGAAGTAATAGCCTGTGGGCACATGGGGCTATTAACAGACATGAAAGGAAACAAAATAGCTTTTGATTCTGTAGACAAACATGTAAGTAATTCATATTTGAAATGTTTCAAAATGTTGCCAAAAATATTGATTAAGAATGTTATAACTTTTCTATATATAATTTTATCCTTATTTAAAAAATAAATTTCTTTCTTCAAATTCAGAAAACTTATATCTGTCAATCTTAGAAGAATAAAACAGCCTTATATGCTAATTCTTGTTGAATTAATGAAGTAATAACTTGTAATAAAATCATACCGCAGACTAGGATGTTATCTTATTAAGTTTTAACATGGGCCTAAATAAGGTTCCAATCTCTAATTAATCTAAAAATAAGTCAACTGCATATTACAGGGGTTTTATTTTGGCACAGTAGAATATAAATAACAAGGCAATCATTCCAAATGTGCTGATATTCAATGATTGAATATCAAGTTAGAATATTAAGAAAGAACAAGGTAAATGATGTGGTAAAACTATTTACTTATCCCTCATCTAGTCTATTTGTGCTATATCCAAACAAGAGTGGAAAAAGAAACAAAAATTATTCATAGATTTTTTTAAAAATATATTATTATTTTTCATACCGAATGAATACTAATTTATAAACTGAAGTTTGATTTTTTTATTTTAGTTGCTGTTTTTATTTGGTTAAACAATGTTTTTTATTTAGTATATATGTTAATTTCTAGTCATTTCTATTTACATTTGTTACTATTTCAGGTGCAAAGATAATTTTATCTTTTCTTTAATTTTTTTTTTTAGGGCCTCCATGTAACTGAAAAACAGCGCATGTCTCCCTGGGATGTACTGGAAGGACAAAAGGCTCCTGCTCCTCTTTCCTGGTCCTGGTTCGGGGCTGTGCGGGTTGAAAGGCGTTTATTACCCTTTGAAGAAACACACCGCCTTCTACATTGTCACACTCATTCTCTTGTAAAAGATTCATCGTATTATCTGGATCCTCTTCCACTTCCACCAGAAGATATCGATCCACCAAAACCTGTGTGTATTGCTTTCTCCTGGCATTTTTTATTCTTAAATATTAGCACATATTCATTTTTATCAAAGCCACCCTTTTTTGATGATAATTTAAATAATTATAACACTTCATTTTGATCTATCTTTCATGTCCATATCCAAACAAAATTTATATCTATTTTCAAACTTTTATTCAGTAACTCACTTTCATGGATCTATCCACTATACAGTGCATATTTTTGGCTTTCCTAATGGTCATTTCTTTGTACAATTGATGAAAATGTTTGGAACTCGCATATTAACTACTCAAAATCAAATAGTGTTTAAATCAAATTAAATTAATTACATTTTGTGACATGTTAAATGTGGCATGAACCAGTATCATTTCTCCGTATGTTTTCATGTATTTAGCAGCTTTTATTTTATGAGATTAGAAATGAAAATTCTAGTAATTAATTCTAACTAATACTATTTCAACTAATTGAGATAATGATTTGATGATTTTGATATAAATCATCTTTTTCCAGTTATAAAGATAAATAAATAATTTTTACACTAACCAACTCCTTAGGGTGAGTGCAACCATGGACTCATCGAGTCTCTCCTCAATGACAGTGTACGCACCCGTGCGCTCATCAAGCCCTTTCTCAATGGCTCGAAGTGTGCTGGTGCGCTCATTCCTTTCAATATTTTTACTGCCTCTGTGCTCTCCAATCATTCAGAGAAGCTTTGCCATTTCAATATACTAAAAGGATTTGTATTTGTATAAAGATTCAGTATTGGATTTCCACCCCATCGATGAAAGAATTTGTAAACTTAAGCTGATGGGAAAATTTCATAATCTTAGCATTGTGAATGCCCTTCCCCCAACAGAAAAAAAATTGTGAAGAAATCAGAGAAGAATTCTTTGAAAAATTAGTGAATGTTTATGACACTGGCCGAGTATTCAAATTTTAAGATCTTAAAATTGTTTTCGGAGATTTTAATGCATAGGTGGGGAAAGAAACAGAAAGAATTCATGCCCACGATTGGAAAATACAGTTTGTACAACTCCACAAATGAGAATGGTGAATGAATGATAAATTTTGCAGCCTCAAAGTCATTAGTAGTGATGAGTACCATATTCCGACATTAATAAACCCCAACATTAATAAACCTGACATTCGCCCGATGGCAACACAACAAACTAGATAGACCATGTGCTACTATCAAGTAGGTATTATTAATAGTGCCAATGATGTGAAGTCATACAGAAGCCCTTGCATAAACTCAGATCACTACCTAGTAGTTATGAAACTAAAACAGCGAATCAAATCCTTCCGAAAACCAAGAAAGGAAAGCTAAGGCATAGAATCTGGCATCCCTCAAAGAAGAAGTGGGAGCAAAACAGTTTCAATTAGTGACAACTGGTGTAAGAAGCATACCAGCAGAAGAAAATTTACATAAAAATTCAGATAGTCCTTTCTGAGATGGTCAGAAATAAAGTATATATTAAAAGTTGCTGCGGAGAGAATATTTGGACTGGCGAATAGACCTCCCAGGAATTCCTGGTTTGAACAGACAATAAAAGAAGGGAATGAAAAAAGGCACAGATGGTTAGCCAGAAACACGTGCAATACATTGAAAGAATACTCTGATGCAAAGAAACAGGTGAAAAACTGGTGATAGCAAAAAAGAAAATGTCTTTAAAAAATGAGATTCAATAACTTGAGGACTCAAAACGAAACGTGAAAGTTCTACCAGGAAGTATAAAGCGTTCAGAGGAAAGGGACAAATCCATCCATAGGTGTAAGAGATTAAGATGGAAATATAAAGATCCTACTGGATGATGTGCAGAGTAGATGGAAAGTTTACTTTTGTGATCTGTTGAATGCATGCATTGAATGCAATTGAAGATGGTCTTGCATTTGTTTCACATGGAATTGTTATGAAAGATTTTTGCAATGGGCAAATCTGAGCACCCTCAGATGCAGAAGACATAAAAGAAATAGTCATCAAACTAAAAAACTGGAAATCACCTGGAGTAGATGGTCTACCAGCGGAACTACAGAAGAATGGAAGAAGTGAGCTAAGAAAATAACTTCAAGAGCTCATTGCACTGATCCGGGAAGAATAATCGATACTCAGTGATTGGAAGGAAGGGATCATTATTCCAATTTATAAAAGAAAGAGTGACCCTACGCTCTGCTCTAGCTATGGAGGAATAAGTTTGCTAAGTATTGCATACGTAGATTTCACTGTAGTGTTATAGAGCAGACTGCTGCCGTATGTTGATAGGAAGCTGGGGGTTATCAGGGAGGTTTCAGATGTAATAGTTCAACAAAAGACCAGATATGGACTCTGAAAAATATCTGCGAAAAAATTAAGGAATATAATCAGACAGTGTAGATGCAGTTCATCGATTTTAAATCAGCATATGATGCCATCATTATGCAAGAGCTCTACTTTGTCAAGCAGGAAATGGGAGATTTCTCTGAAACTAGTATGCCTTGTGATGTATACAAGGAAACATATATATTGTTGAATGAGTTGTCAAGGTGACTTGTCAGAACCATTCAGTATGCAAAATGGGCTTAGTAAACAAGGAGATCCTTTTGCACCTCTTCTTTTCAATATTGTACTACAGGCAGCCATGGAAAGAGCGGGTCTAGTTGGAGGTGGGGATATCTTTAATCAGATGACCCAAATCTTGCCTATGCAGAAGATGTTATAATTGGCAGGCCACTAGCTATCATAAAGGAAAGTCTGCAAAAGCTTGAAATGGACGCAGACAGGTTGGGACTAAAAATAAATTAAAGTAAGACCAAACTGTTGGGATGCATACTTTTGAGGTGGTTCACAGCTTGCAATACTTCGGCTCAGTATCAGTGATAGTCAGAACAAATGGGAGGAAATCAGAAGAAAAATTCTGGCTGGAAACCATGCATACTTCGGCGTTTCCAAATTATTTATAATTAAAGCGGTTAGCCGTAAAACGAAAATTGTTCTTATTAAACACTGATTCGGCCTATAGTGACATACTGCCTTGGAGTCTTGGATACTGAACAAGAACGATTCACAGCTGGAAAATAGATTTGAAAGGGGCAACAAAGGGCCAATCAAGGAAAACAGTGTATGGAGAAGAAGAAAGAATGTTGAATTATATGAACTATATGGTGATATGAGCATATCTTCTTTTACCTGGATATAGAGGTTGAAGTGGCTAGGTCTCTTGCTTGGAATGGATAAAGAAAGAATGGTAAGAAGAGTTTATGAAAACTGTTCAGACTGAGTTAGGCCTAAAAAAATGCCAAAGGGCAGATGGAGGAATAACATCCTTGAAGTTCTCAGGAAACTGGATAGAAGGGACATGGAAATTAAGCAGGCCAAGGATCGCTTCAGGTATCTGTTGCACCATTAAAAGAAGAAAGGATTTGAAAAATAGGAGCAGGTGAACGTTTTGCAATACCTTTCACTGTTGAGAATTTAAAATTTAATTAGTAAAAAACTAATAAATTTAATTTTAGTGAAAAAACACTAAAAGAATTTTTTTAATATTTTTATCTTACATTTAACAAAAAAGGAAAGTAGTTTATGTTAAAAGGGAATAACAGTCATAGCCGAAAGTTTTTCGTTGATGGCGTAGTATGCTCATTAAGTTCAGCAATATTGCCATGATATTGAATAAGTTAAGTGAGATCAGATTTTTCCCAGTTTTCTTTTTACTTATACTCAAAAATTATGGTCTATAGATTCATCAATATCTAAAACTGAATAGTAATTTGATTATGAATAAATAGAACTCTGATTCAAATGAAGAGTTTCAAGAGGTTTGGTGATTATTAAATTTTATTTTGGTTAATAAGAATACCTTATAAAGATATATTTTATTGTGGTTAATTAGAATGGTGATTATCACAATGCTTCTTCAGTTATAAAAGTCCTAATATATTGAAATGCATGCATTTGTGCTTTTGCTTAGATATAAGTTATTTTTTGGTTTCTGTGCACTTGTCTCCTGATTATATCACAGTTTTTGTGTCGTTTAAATCAGATCTTATACACATTGGTTTTGAGCACTTTTAAATTTGGAATAAAAGATTCGTTTTAATATTCTTTTTGATTTATTCACTTATTTTATATCCTATTGGATTATTATTGCTCCGTAAATGTAGAAAATAATGTTTTATCATCATATTACATCTTAACTCATACACTTCTGTGCCTCGAACTATTGATAGTCTTGCCTAAATTCATATAGATCTATTAAGTCTCCTAACTCAACACCTAACAGCCTTAATTTATGAATCTAGTCCATTGAGTCTGAAATAATGGCCACTAAGAAATGGTCTGTAAATACTGACTTGAGGTTATGTGGTCCCTTAATTGCTTAATATCAATTTAATTTTACACTATTGATATCCAAACAAACAAAATTAAGTATTATAATTTTGTATTCTATTACTTGACAGATAGAAATAATTACTGTAAGATTTTTTGAAATATTGATTAGTTCCTGTGGTATATCAATATGAATTTATGATGCCAAAATACTTGGCTAAACATAAAATATATGGATATATAAGAACGTATCTGCACCGATACATTATGAAGGAAGTATATGGGTTTGGAATAACTTGGTAAGGGTTTACTTGGAATAATTAATTTTTAATCGTTTATTTTTGTATTCTTTTTGTTTCCTTTTGGTCATATGTACAGATCTCGAGGAGAAAACATTTTGGCTCTCCTTCCAAAACCAATCATAGAATCAGAATGATGATTCTAATAATTAATCATTTTTATTTTAATTGATTGAATAAGTAATAATAATAACAATAACAGTTTTAAAATAAACATCATGTTTTGAACACATTATTTGATTTGTTATTTTCCATTACTAATTGTTTATACCAGAGAATTCATAAAACTGTTACGTGTAGAATCAATAATTTTTATTTTATTTTAATTATTAATATAATTGAATAATTAATAATGCTAAAAATAGTAGTTTTAAAATAAGCACTATGCTTTGATCACAATATTTGATTTGTTATTTTCCCTTACTAACTTTTTGCATATCCATAAAACTGTATGTGTTGGATGATGTGATCTTACCAATGCACGTATAAACCCTATCACTAAAAAGATTGAATCCATGAAAATATATATTATGTATATATATTTTAAATAGTACTAATAATAATAATGAGCTGGAATTTCAAATTTAAAAACAAAAACAATATAATTCATAACGTATCTGTAGAGATATAAAATGCTCAAAAAATGTGTTAATTCATATGAAATTATTTAAATTGATAGTAAACGTTCTAATTGAATATTATCTTATTTTAAAAAAAATTTGGTACAGTGTGCGCATCACACGACTTTCCCTTATCGTCGTCCTATAATAATTATCTTTTTAATATAATTTTAAAGAGTTCACGTAAACAATATTTGTTATAAACTCAAGAGTCTCACAAAAAAGTCGGTGAAAAAACTCACATACAAGTCTGTACACAATTTACCATAAAATTCATGCTTTTTAAGTTATGCGCAAATAAAATATTCTTTTCATCATAACTTTTTCCCCTGCATTTCCTCGGTGATGTACCACATATATGAAAAGTTAAAGGCCTTTATGAAGAATAATTTAGGCATTTCATCAAAATCGTTAGAGCCATTTTCGAGAAAATTGTAAAAAAGTGTAAAATCGATTATATAAAGTAGCAATCCCGGTTAGTCGATTTTGACAAAAAAGTTGCTGTAACATCACATACATGTGCCTACCTAAATATGTAATTTTAGTATCATAAAACTTTTTGCTTTTGAATTAGACTGTTCACATGCATACAGACACACAGACCATTTTTCTTGGTTATTTGGACTGAGTGGACCTTAAAGTGTGTATTTCCATTGAAAATTCGAATTCGAAAATTTTCACGATCGCAATACTTTCCCTTACTATATACTTCGCATATAGGAAAGGGAACGTAAAACTCAAGTGAAACATTTTAAAGTATAATGGGTTTTATAGCACATAAAGGGTTAATACTATCTTAATTGTTTTTCAGCCCAAAGACTTTATTTGCCCATTTCAGTTACACTTATGCTATAACATCAATGAAGCAGCCTATCTATCATTGTTGTTATAAAATGGCGCATAAACAAACATTTATTATAATTCTGCTGGTAATTAGCATTGAATATTTAAAGCAAATCTTCATTATTTACCATGTCTACAATTGTCACTAGTACTTTCACATCTTTATGTGAGAGCTCCATTTTATAAAAGCAGGTAAACTATTATTATATAACTCATTGCGTGCGGCGGGATCAAACTGAAACTTTTCTCTGGGGCACAACTTTTTTACTTGAAATTAGTTTCCTTTTATTTTGGTAGGAATATATTATAAAGTATTTTATCATTTATTGCATGATTTTCAATTAAATAAGTTGATGTGGAAGCATGTTCGAAGCCTGCCTAAATGTTGCACATCGAGTATCAACTGATTCAGCTATCCCCTAACACACATGAAAAGGGAAGTACTATGAAACCCACTTTTTATCAGCATTGCTATTTCATAACCGTGTTCTTCTAATTTAGAATTGTAAACAAGCTTGAAATAAACCCTCAAAAAGTCGACCAGTTAAAAAGGTCAAGGAATGTCCACCCTTTTTCAAAATACCTGAATTGGATTTTTCTCCGAATCACAAGAAGGAAAGAAGGATATTGTAATTTAGAAAGTTTTTGTCAAATTATAACATTTTAATCAAACTAAATAAAGAATACGTTAAAAAATAATGTAGAAAAACAAAATTATATAAATTAAAAAAACAATTCATTCAAAAGAAATAATAGTAAATTTTTATCGAATTCCTACAATTTTTTACACAAGAATATTATATGTTCTCGGCAAATGGTTTTAGCAGAAAGAACACATTTTGAATAAAAGGAAATATATAATAGTGAATTATTATCGATCTGACTTTCCATAAAGGAAAAATTGAAGTATAATAGCTAACAAAAATATATATATGTGTGTATGTTTAAAGTAGTAATAATAAATAAATGAAAGACTTCTGGAAGAGGAAGAAAGAGGAGGAAGAAGTTAAAAAATAAATGATATTTCTATGGCCCATAGCTGGTCTGTTTGCTCCAAAAAAAAAAAAATATATAATGAAATTTCCTTTTTATTATTGAGAAGAACAGATTTTACGTTCTACATAATATTTGACTGAAAAGAAGTAATAGTGAATTTAAATGCGTAGATTAAATGTTGAACATGCTTCGACACCTGCCTCAGAGAAGCAGAACGATTTGTAGAAGTAAGGTTGACAGGCACATACAATGTGTTAATGATTTATACATGTAATAAATTTCAGAGTATTTCTCATTTCTGAAATTTCTTTTCAATGTTTCTGCTACAAAATTTGATATTATTAAGGGGACTTATCTTTATTTAAAATTAGCTGTTTTATGCAAATTTGATATAGATGCTTAAATTCTTAGCTATAATTAATTTTCTCTCCCTGCTTCTATACAGAAAATGGTTCTTAATATTTAAAATAAAACTATATTCCTTTAAAACAAAAGAAAAATCATGGTTGTTATATTTGTCATAGCTTTACATGAAAATCTGTGATATTTAATTGGTAGATAAGTTTTGCCAGGCTCTGTATTTCCAATTTATTTCCATGGATTGTGGGTGCCCTTTTATTTTTTACTTCTTTTTTTTCAATTAATATATTTTGATTATTTTATTTTAATAATTATTTTTTGCCGTCTAATGATTATTTTTTACTGCTTGTACTTCTGATTGACTGATAATATTTTTAAATAATCTAAAGGTTCATTCATTATTTCTAATTATTACTAAAGATACCCATTACATTCTTTGTTAATGGGCCTATTGAAGTTCTTTACATCTTGCAAATATATAACATAATTTAGTTAATTAACAAGTATATATTCTTGATTATCTAGGATCCTTAAAACTGGTGCTTAAAAAATAATATTTTATATTAGCTTTGAACTCGACTAGAATCTCTCAATGATATTTAGAGTGTCTTGTTATATTAATTCATTTATGATATGATTTATTGTATTAAAACCTTGTCCAGCAACATTTTAAATGTTTCACTTATTTGGATATAACAATATTTTTTTTAATTCTGCCAGGGTTTTTTTTTTTTTTTTTTGTATTCACTACGACTGTAATTGTTTTGTTTCTGTTTGTTCTTAATTTAGTTGTATAATGATGCTACAAGCTCCCACTGTACTTACTAACAGCTCATACCACAAATAATTAGAGGTCTTTTTCATTTTCATTACATGTTTTGTGTTCTTAACTTCCTCTGGTTTAACCAGAGTTTTCATTGTTCAAGTATATGCAAGAAAGTTGACATCAGAACAAAAGATGCAAAATGTGAAGTAGGGATTAGGTTGATAGTGGCCCATGATCTATTTTCTTTAACATTTTCTAGTTTAGTTTAACTTATTGCCAGACAAATTAAACAATTGATGAGTCCGATAGTACATTTTCTTTGACAAATTAAACCTTTTCTTCAATCTAATTAAAAAGAAACTCTTTATTCATTATATAGTGCTACTCTGATACAAAAGGGTTTCTACAACAGTCTAATTTTTAATAATGTCTACAACATGTGGCAGTGAATATAGATATTAACAAATTTATTTTATAATTATAGCTAAATATTAATAATTACAAAAAATATACAAAATGCATTCTTTATTTCACATTATATTATTTATTTTATTATGTTTTTGTCCTCTTGCTTAGTTATTTTCTCTTAAATACTAAAATGACTGATCTAAAGCAAGACAAAGATAGTCAAATATTAAAAAAAAAAACTTTATTATTAAACATTAAAATAGAAAGAAAAATCTATATAAATGCAAAATTCGACATATTTTTTTTTTTTTAAATCAACAGCAAACAATTAGATTGTAATACATAATTAAAAATTATATTAAAATTTAATCAAACTAAATCATTTTAGATTATCTTAACTGGTTCTGGTTCTTTGGGTGCAAAGGTGGAATTAGGAACAATAAACAAGGTATAATATTTGCTTAGTTGTTATTATTTTTAATACATATGGTCAATATGTTGTTGTTATCAGAATGAGTGAAGAGTATTGTGCGAATTGGGTCCTGAGTAGTGGTGTGAGTTGGATTTAGAAATACTCATGTCAACCCATACCCATTTCGTTTTGTATTAAAATATTTTACAAAAAAAAAATTATAATTATTCAAAACTTTTTTTTTATCAATGTTCTATTTTATTTTAACCTTAAAGTTGTTTTATAATAAAAAAAAAGTTAATTATAATTTTATGATAGATTTGTTTTTGTTTCTACATATTTTTATCATTTGATAAATACAGTAATTAAAAAATAAAACCTACCTTCTTCATTTACATTTTAAACTACCTTTTCAGTATGATTGAATTATTCAGTGAAAAGGACTATACTATATGTAAAACGGTTGATTTGATTGAAAATTGTTTTAATTTGTCTGGCTAGTGGTTTAAATAGACTGCTAAATGCTATAGATTATACAGATCTGGCTCCGAAATTTTCCTTGTTTTGGAATTATTAGCAATTTTAAATATTTAATATTTTTTTCACTTGCTAAATATTTTTGCGTATATGTTATAAATTAGTTCTGTGATATGTTATATAATTATTATTAACATGCAGTTGAATCATCTAAAAATTAATAAAGAAATAGTTGTCATAATTATAATAATAATAATTCAATAATTTACATTGAAATTTCTATGAAATGATGCTTGATTATTTGAATCTAGTGAAATTGGATATTTTTTCTGCATTAATTTAATTTTATTTGTTAACTTTTATCTTTAAAAATGTTATTTATGATTTAGTATTTTATTTGCTTAGGGATTTATTTTTGTTCCCTTTTTTTATTTGAGGGGCATAAAATTATGAAATAAATTGGTGAAATAAGGGTTTCGTTATCCTTTTTTTTATCCAATTACCAAACCAAATGGAACAGAGATAACCCCTAATGTGTAGTGCACTTGTGTTTATTGTGCCCAGATGAAAGGTGGCCTCCATGCGGATAGCACGCCTCCATCAGTAGAGAGCCCTAGAGGTGGTAAGCGACCGCTTGGAAAACAAGTTGTGGCGGCCAGGAGAAGGAAGCAACAGAAGCCAGGGACGCCTGTCATGCCTCACATGCAGGTAGATATCTTAGTTGTTTAGTAACAGTAGTTATTCTGTTTAGTTCCATTTTATTTCTAATTTAAAAAAAAAAAAAAAAATGGAAAATTTTATTTACATTGTTTATCGTCTCCACCCAGAAAGGTCATTGATGTTTATAGTATTTTTATTATAAAATTTTGTATTTTTTTAATAGTAATTTAAACCGCACACAGTACATATGCTGTATTTTCTATGGAATGTTTCTTCCTAATGTTAACAAAATATTGTGGGTTCGTTGACGACTGCGTGATGTATTTGAAAGTAGTCAGGTAATGTTTGAAAACATGATTAGTATTATGTTACAAATTTAAAGTTTTGAGAAAATTACAAGTAAAGTTGTTGTTTTTTTTTATGAATAATTTTTAAAGACATGTTCTATTCAATCCACTGAGAAATCATGTGATTAACAAATAATGTTGGGTTGTTAATGTTACAAGACGAAAATAAGCACATAACACCTTCATTCATAAGAAAAAACTTTTTAGATAGCACCTTCATCCATTCATTTATAAGAAATACATTTTAATGAAAATTACTGATTAGGAGTTATTTAATATTTATTCTGAACTTTCTGGTTAGTACATTACAATATTTATTCTGAAGATTCATCATAAAGGTTTCCGTAGGCTGTCAGTATTAAACTCAATGTGTAGATGGTTTTTATTTTTATGTATTTCAATGTTTATTTCAATAATAAAACATAGTCTGTCATTTTGTTTTTCAAAACTGCAGTGACCTTTCATTTTTGAGCAGCGAAAATTTTCAAAATTATTTTTGCTTTTTTGCCATGAATTGTATTAAATGTAGTAGAAAGAAAGCAAAGATATTTTGCATTATCAATTGGGTCTGTCAATAAAATTTTTTATCTAAGTCTGTTAATCGATTGAGAATTGCATCAATCACTTCCACATAATTGATTCACGGCTTTATAATGCCCTTCTCTCACTCTCATAATAAAACTGAATTGAATAAGAGTTGAATTTCTTTTCAAGAGATAATGTAGAATAATTATTGGTTAATGATTTGTATCTACATCAATAATGAGAAGTATGTCTATGAAGGATAGTGGATGTTATCTTTTGACTATTCTTAATTAAGGAGAGGATAAATTCATTAATTAGCTTGTCTTAGTTGTTTTTTTTTTCTGAATTTCATATAAAAAATGGTTAGGTAATGTGGGATAAGCACATAAATGTCTTGTCAAATCCAAACCCTCAACTGGTAAGAGCTGCCCTTTACAGAACATGAATTTGAAACATTGATGTATCATAAATCAGCCATGAGAGTTCACTAAGACAGAGTATAACGAGTTGTAAAGATATTAGTTCCAACCTGTTGATTGATTTGGATCCTTCTACTTCTGCTGGACAGCTGTATTTGTGTTTATCCTCCTCTAAGCCTGTTTTTTTTCCTGTACTGTTAATCTATATATGTGCGTTCAAATTTTGATGTTTGATTGGTTCCACAAATTTTCCAATGATCTAGAGGTTGTATACTAGATTAAGAAAGGGTTGATTGTTAACTGGAAGAGAGAATTATGGAGAGGTGAGAAGGTAGTTGGATAAATTAAAATAAATAAAAGTTAGAAAGAAAAAAAAATATACTGTAATCGAATAAAGATGAAAATGCTATGAATTATGTAGATGAATGATTAAGTGGTAAAAGGGAAAGGGGAGGGAAAAAAGAAAGAAACATAAAATGTTCAATAAATTATTTTTCTCTATGGCGGTAAGTGGAGCCTTCAGATGCTGTTCTTCAAAATATTTTGTGATTTATATTTCTCCTGAAAAGTTTTCTAGTTTTTAATTGCCTTTTTAAGTTTGCTCGGGAAAACATGACAGTAGGGTTAAGTGCGGATCCATGTTGTGGGACAAGTGCGTGTGGTGTACACTAACCCCTACTATCTATCATGTTTTGCTGAGTGCAACTGTGGACTAACACACTGGAAAAAAGTTCTCTTTTTGAATACATATATTCAGTCCACATCCCACTTTTATAACTCACTGAAGATTGTAAATGTGAATCTAAACAAGTTTTACTTTTTTCGATAATTACATCAGTATATTAGTCTCTCGGGAAATGAACTATTTTGCACTTGACTCACAACCATTCCTGCTTAAATAATGAGTCTTCGAGATACCTCCCACCTACTTCTCAAGGCAGGCCAATTGTGTTCTGGCTACTAATAAATTGAAATATCAATCTCATAAAAATTGACTTGATTGAAACGTGGACATGAATATTATATTTATAAATAATCGTCTGAAGAATATTTTTAAAAACGGAGGAAAAAATCTACCTTCTAAAAATAAAGATTTTATAGTCAATTAAATTCAAATTTTGTAAAATCTAGTGCGCATTTTCCCCACATTACATAAACTTTATTCATTATTGATTTTTTTATTAAAAACCCCATTGCAAATGAATGCTAATAAGTATGTAACAACATGAGATGCAAGGCGGCCCTGCCACAGGACAGATGGTTGGAAACTACCAGGCCCAAAGCCAGGCAGGGATGTTCCCCAGTGGCCCACAGCAATGGCCTCCCTACCAGCAGCATCCGCAGCAGGTCTACTATCAACAACAACCTCAAATGCAACAGGGTAAGTTTAATAAGTATCTTTACAGACATAAAAATAGGGTATAAAATATACTTGATTGAAAGAAAATTAGTGATAGTAGTACTTTGATTAAGTTAGTTATTTAGGTTCAGTAAAAAAAATTTTACAAATAAAATCTGAATTCCAGGTACAAATCCACGTGTCAATCAAGTTGGGACCAAGCAAGCACTTTCAAACATGCTTCGTATGCGGTTACCTCCTTCTAATCAGTATATAGGACAGGCTCAACCTCAAGTTCAAAATTTTCAACCTATGCAAAGGCAGCAAATGTTTAGGTATTTATTGCTTTGAATAAAGTTCGGTTATAGAAGCAATGGTCTCAAATCCCCATGTGTAATTATAGTGTTGAAATTATTTATGATTTGTTGTTTCAGACAACAAATGCAGACGCCAGGAATGCAAGCTGCCAATCAGGGAGGGCAAATGTTCCCTGGGCAACAGCAACAAATGTATCCCCCAAACATGCAACAGCAAGGTTTGTTTTTTAGTTTATGGAGATGATTCTATGATACTTAGAACTATCAAATAATCAATGAAACAACAATATTATCTAATTGTGCATGAAATGATTGTAGGGATGAATCAAAATTATGGTGGATATGGAGGAGGAGCGGCAACCATGAATGCTGGTATGTTTCCGGATCAGAGTATGATGAGGACACCGGAATACCAGCAGAGGATGAGGCCTCCTTATATGCCTGTAATAATTCGTTTATTTATTATTATTTTCTTATATAGAATCGATTTTCAAGTCATTTTTTCTTTGGATTCTATAATTATTAAAGTTTTTTCCTATTCAGTACAAATTGTTGTCTAATTAATTTTAGCAAGCTCCAAATGTTACGATGAATTCCATGGGAGGACCGTTAAGCCAACCTGCACCTCCTTACACTAGACCACAGCAACAACAGCAACATTTTAATCAGGTAATTTTTTTTACTTGTAATCTTGTTTTATTGGAAATATGTTTTCCATGTCCTTTGTCATAACATATATGATTGAATGAAAGTTGATTCAATTAGTAAAATTATTTCTTTTAATCTTTAAAGTTGAATGAAAGTTGTTGTAATCATTATAATTATTTTGTTTTTAATCATTAAAATTGAATGAAATTAAAAAAGATTTTTTTTAAATCTTCAAAATAAATTAGAAAATAAAGGACTAAATAAGTCAAGAGGTATAAAAATAAATCAAAACTTTATGAACAAAGTGAAAAATATTGTCATTAAGTTATGTAATGATATGAAATTTAATTATCCTCCTACCCCTGTGAATGTCAAAATTTAGTGATGATATATGCTTAAATATTTTACCAGCAACAGCTTAACCAGAGAATGAGGCACCAGTTGATGGCAATGCAACAACAGCAGCAACAACAAGGACAGGCCCAAAATTCCAATACCCTTGTACAACAGTTACAACGACAGATGCAAAGCCAGCAACCTAATCAACAAGCCCACATGTACCAGCAGCAACCGCCACCATATTAGTATTATAGGCTTAACTAAATTGTTATATAATTTTAGTATTTTCTGAGACTAACAGGAAAGTATTACTGTTTATTTTCAAATAATTTTATATGAATTTGATTTCCATGTATAATACAATCATATAGTTAAGCATAATATATGTTAATAGGTAGGTACGGATGTTTACTTTAGGGCAGTATACATTTTACTTTTTGAGCTTTTGTTAATTTATTGTAACTTTTAAATAATTTTGATTACTCTCTTTCAAAAATATTTGTTTTGTGTCTCTTTTATGCATGTTATTTTTCTTATTTCAGTTCTTTAATCGTTATTTTAACAAGAGCCACTTCTTTAAAATCACTTTTAGACTATTGATTGTTTTGGAATAGATGAATTGTTTTTAAACTTCTTTCTTATTCACTAATAATTATAAGGATGGAAAAAATCTATATCCAAATATGTATAGTTTTAGCATTGTTCATCAAATTATTTTCAGTTTTTTATATCTGTGATATTATTGATTCTTTTGTGCCCATATACATTTAATTTAATAGATCCTATCATGGACATTCACTTGACAAAATTATCTTAATCCAAATTGAATAAATGCCAATGAATTTGAGAACTGTTCTACATTGCCTGTATTTTGTTTGGTCTGTTTTTTAGACATTGCAGTGATTTGTAACATCAGTGGTCATAAATAAAAAGATATTGTAAATAATCTATAAACCTTAAAAATAATTCTGAAATTAATTTATAAAATAATAATAAAAAAATCATAGTCATGAATCCTAGAGATTAATGAGCTGTTCATATTTATATTCAGTTGGAGCTTGTGTTGAGAAGTTGCTCTGAAACCACGCTGTACATTATTTATAAATGTAAATTTCTTTATTGCTTTCTATCCTGAACTTGATAAGTGTTTAAGCACATAATTGACAAGGGAAGTAAGTATAGAAATACCATCAGTATTCAAACCATAACATTTCTAAAATATGGCTTAGGCTGTGTCTTCTAATCCACCGCAAAGAAACAAAAATCTGGCCTTTTTAATCAATTTATGATAATGTTTATTTTATGAAAAATATTTTAGTACAGTGGAACTTCTATATAACGGAGACCCATGGGGATGATTTTGTCCGTCATACAGAGATGTTCGTTGAAAACTGGTAAATTTAAAAATAACACAAAAATGAAATTACAACATATTGTACGTATATACGACTTGTTGATAATTTCTCCTGGTCCACTTCTAATAAAATGGCACACTTGATCACTTGTCAAAATTTTGGGAAATAAACGCAAAATTACAGTTTTGTTTTTAATTATGTCAGACTAAATTCAAAATCAGTAAAACCCAAGTGGTTTTACTGATTTTGAATTTAGCCGCTAAATTATGAACTTCCATCTATTCTATGAAAG
This sequence comes from Rhaphigaster nebulosa, assembly GCA_948150685.1. Classification (NCBI taxonomy): domain Eukaryota; kingdom Metazoa; phylum Arthropoda; class Insecta; order Hemiptera; family Pentatomidae; genus Rhaphigaster; species Rhaphigaster nebulosa. The sequence continues at coordinate 93,137,814 of OX411311.1, read as the reverse complement.
AAATCGACTTTGTTGATTTCGACGGAGGTATCATTATCACATATAAGTTGGTTAGAATATTGAACTTACACTAAATGCTGGTTATACACTGATTGAATGTCTGTTAGTGCTGTCAATACTCATTAACGGGTTTCTGAGAAAATGAAGGGAAAATATAGAAACAAAATCACGTAAAAGATTCATGGAAATTCATGAATTGTTGGAGCTATATACAAACATTCTTAGAATGAACAATTTATCTAATTATGTAAAAAAAGAACATGTTTTCACTTATTTTAATACGGAATATAATTTCTAAATATGTAATGTATATTTTCACAGTAATTTATCATATGAATTAATTTTTAAATATGTAAATAACTACATGCATATGTACATAAAATACGTAATGCATACTTTTTATTAAATATAAAGTTTTGTTAATGTTCTAATATATTTGACTAAAAACAGTATGTATTACTTATATTTTTTCTGAAAATAAATGACCCACGCAGTTTTAGTTCTGAAACGGTAACTTTACCGTAACATACATACATATTTTATGATTTTTGTCCGTTCTGTGTAAAAAGTGCTGATGGGGAATAAAATTGTTGTCCGCATACGGAATGGAGGGTTTCAAATGCATTAAATTTGTAGCATTTTGGCTACAGAGGGGTGTCTGTTAAGAAAAGTTTCACTGTACTTATGCATACAGCTCATTTACTGCAACGTCATAACTCAAAATTCACAATTTTTCACATGATATATTTGAAATTTTTAATACTATATTAATTTCTGTATTGCTATAATAAAAAATGGCACGATTGGCCTTGAAAGTGCAGAGGTGACATTACTAGTTAAAAGTTCACATCATTGCAATTGTCCCTGAGGTACTAACTCCAAAATTATGATTTTCGAATTATGATGTTGCAGAAAATGGATGATGTTTTTTATTTAATATTTTTACTTTTTTGAAAATATATAAGGTAAGTCGGGGTAAATTCACAAATGGAGATTTATTTCACATTAATTTTGTTGAGAAAGCTGCCATCTCTAGGGATTTTACTGTTTTACTCCACATTCTCATAGAAGTCACCTCTCCCTACAAAATAGATTTGAAATAAATCCCTATATATACACTTGTCCTGAGTATATGCACTTACCTTAATTCGTTTTCAAAAACATGACATGAAAGTTAAATTCAGTGCTGAAAGTAATTGTCTTAATGATAATATTTTTAATTTAATTTTTGCATCTGATTTAATTGCTAAAGGACAACTTCCCATTACATTTTCATTTTATATATAATTTAACTTTTATGCATTCATGATTGTTATTTATAAGATTTTTTGTTTTCTGTGTATTTATAATTATTTTTCAAATGTATGTATTGTAAGTTTTACATTAATTAATTTTAATGTTAAAAGTCTGAAAATTTTTCTTTAGTTATAGTAATATTTCATCAATGAAAGCTCAGGAAAAATCTTGTACATAAAACCAAAGCATCCTCTTGTTTCTTTTGTAAATATAAATATATTTATCAATTGTAATTATAGTGCAACATGTCAGAAGGTACAAATCCATAATTAGTTCTTGATATATTATAAATATTGTATATTTAATATATATATATTATATATAGTTAATGAAATGATTACCTTATTTTATATATATACATATATGAAGTATTATTTAAATTTGGTTTCTTTATTATTTAAAAAAAAAATTATTATTATTCCTGACCCATATCAAACTTTCCTCTCATGGGAATGTATGTATGCATTCATAAAATGTTGCAAAAACATTGGTCCATTTGGCATATACGCTTCCTCGACTGTTCTTTTAACTCCAGAGATGGCTGATTCATTTTAAGCTGATTTTTTTTATCTTGGATTACTCATTCTAAAAACCCGAATCAAATGATTTTGATTATCTTCTACTGTTAAAAATTATTGATTGATTTCAATTAAGTTTGTAGAAAAAAAAAATGTTTTAAGACAAAACCTTAAAAGCTAAAGACAAGAATATGGTTCTGTATTAATGTGACATAGTACCTAAATTGCTTCAGGGGATGCAAGGGTGGGCCAGAGGAAGTGAGAAGGGCATCTACCTTGGGCTCCTAGCCACAGAAAAATTAAATTAATAACATGCATTGCAGACGAATTTACAGTTTAAGAGTATATTGAAGATTGCCCACGTGGTCTTACCCCATATACAAAATTAAATGATAGAATTTCAAAATATTGTCAAATTCCATTAATAAGATATAGCCTAACACCTAACTGTCTGATTGTTGGGCCCAATTTTAAATGCTGCCATTTTGTCTCACAGCTTTCTAATTATTGCAGAAGAAAGTCCCTGTCTCCCCCCAGATTTTTCCTGGACCTTCACACTCTATGCTCTTAAACAAAATTCCTAAAATTACTGCATTTGATACAAGAAAAAGTACTGAGAAATTGAATACTAGCTCTGTAGTCTTATTACAATTTCTTGGCATTACTGAACTTGGAACGAGAAAGAATTGATAATTGAATTCAAGGTTCTATAGCCTTTATTATTTTTTTTTTTTTATAATCCCTCAAAAACCGATTTTGAAACATGAAAAAATTGCTGAAAATTTAATTGTAGCTCTGCAGCCTTAAAAAAAAAAAAACTTAAATTTGTGAACTCGAAGCATGAAACAATCGCTAACAACTAAACTTGCACAACTAATTGTATTAAACTTTAAAGCTTTAGTGAATGGAATAGAGCCATTAAACCATTTTATCTCACTTAAGTAATGCTTAAAATGAAAATTTGCAAAACATTAATTTTCTTAAAATCACAAAAGTCGACTTATGCTAATGTCTAATGATTCTCATCGGCTTTTTATCTTGGCTAAGAATGAAAGTGGCGTTATGGATTTGAGCCGGCTGAAACAAGCTATTAAATAAACATTAAAACTTGCACAACTTATTTTTTCAAACTCTAAAGCATTTTTGACCAGAATTGAAGCATATTCCATTTTATCTTACTTACGCTATTTAATAAGCAAAATTATAAAACATTCATTTTCTGGAAAAAAGGAAACTTGATACCACTATCATTGTCAACGGCTCATACAAGTGATTTTGGTAAAGCGCTCCAAGTACTATCAAAAGTTTATTTAATAATCCAGGAGCGATAAGGAAAATATATTCATTGTTTAAAATGAATTTCCAATCGACTTTCTCAACCTGATAATTAGGAGAAAAATAGTAGAAACAAAGTGTATATGTTTTTGATAAAATCGGTGTGTAGCAATCTGGTGAAAAAAAAAATTCATAAAGGTGCCGAAATACTATAAACAAAATTTTATGTTTAAGATGTAAACAATTTTTGTTTGAGAAAAACATTGTGTGATAGCTTATAAAAAGACGGAAAAATGATTTGAAGTCAGTCAACAACTTTTTGCAAAAACATAAATCGCGATATACGGCCATTTTTGGACATTTAATTACAGGCCTTGTAACTGTCGCACGGGCATGTTTTTGGAACTAAATTGTGGCTTTTAGTAATGCATACGTGTAATACAAATTTCATGCAAAAATAATACTTCGCGAAAAATACGAAAATGTAAAAAGAGGTTTTCTCGAACAAGGCACAAAATGGTCACAGTGCGATTTTTCAAAGCGCTATTTGTTCACAAAAGGTTGCTCTACAGCCTGATTTTCATGAAATATATATAAGGTTTGATTTAATAACTCAAAATCACTTTTGAAAATCGGATTTTTTCTTACTTCGGCGTGTGTACGAGCGATGGGGAAGTGTAACTTACCACGAAAAGTTAATATTTTTAAATTAACTGTTTACTGCAGATAGACACCATTAAAAACCAAAATTTAAGCCCGAAAAAAATTTCATATGACAATCACAAGCTCTGTAATCAAATCTCCAAAAATGACGATATTTCGCGGTTATTATTATTTTTTTCTCGAAAAAAGAAAAATAGTGCGTCAGTTTACATCCGCATGATGGTATAGAAGGATCAATCTAATTGGGGATTGATAAATTATTTGCCACTTCTATAATTTTGTTTTTATTGAAAACTAGTTTCGAATGTTATATATTCATCTTCAGTTCAAGGTTTAAGTAAATTATATCAAACAGAAAAGTTTGTATTGGTTTGTTCTCGCGTTGAGCTAGCAAGTTCAGTGCGAGAACAAACCAATACAATCTTTTCTGTTTGATATAATCTACTTAAAACTTGAACTGAAGATGAAAATATAACATTCGAAACTAGTTTTTAATGAAACAAAATTATAGAAGTGGCAAATTATTTATCAATCCCTAAAAAATAGTGCGTAATAGCGATTTGGAAAACGAAAAAGATAAACTTTGGGCAATCGTAATCAGTTAACGATTTTTCGTCATAGTCAAAAATGAATATATATTCCGTATCGCGCCATGACTATAATCAATTATTTCCAGGTTTTAGCTATTTGTTTACTTGTGTAAAGATTTTCTAAGTTATTTTTTTGAAGACCAATGTGTAATTTATTTGAATTAAAGGTTTTGTAAATGACCAGTTATTTATCACAATTCTTTTCTCTGAAGTTATTTTATTTAAAATAACCGTTTTTTACTTCCTTGTACGAAGTAAAGGAAGTATTGTAATCGTGAAAATTTTAGGTTTTGAGATTTCAACGGAAATATCCATTTTGACCATACCTGAATCCATTTTGACTAGTTTCGTCGTGACATCGGTACGTACGTACGTTCGTATCTCGCATAACTCAAAAACGGTTAGCCGTAGAAAGTTGAAATTTTGTTTTTAGGATTGTTGTAAAATCTAGTTGTGGACCTCCCTTTTTGGTCACTACTTAATCACCGGAAGTGGTACTTTACTTGAAGGTCATAATTGATTTCCATCAAAAATTATATTAAAATACTTTGCAAAACTTCTCAAATTTGGTATTCACAACTTATATATTGATTTAAATAAAATACTAGATTTTGGTCTAAATTGGAAAACCGGAAGCGGTACTTTACTTGAATGTCACATTAGACTTTCATAAAAAATTATATTAAAATATAAAGTAAAACATCTCAAATTTGGTAAATAGGACTTTTATATCGATATGAATGTATTTACTATATTTTGGTTAAAATTGGTGAGCCGAAAACGATACTTTACTTGAAGGTCATAATAAGCTTACATCAAAAATTATATTTAAATTAAGTACATAAATCATATATTTCGATAATAAAGGTTACAATTTGGTTTCCAATCCAATTAAACATATTTATTACTTGTTTTAAGTGTTAAAATTGAGTGTAAAATACTGGTTTTCCTCCCTATTTGTGTGTGTGTGTGTGTCAATAGATGGATGTCGCGATGCCGAGTGTCGTTTTTGAGATACTGTAATCTTCGGAAACTAGTAACCAAATTCAGGATCACTTTTTGAGCCACCGATTTATAGTTTAATAGGCGTACAAGGAAGTCATGTGTTGTCCACATCAGAAATTTTTTCTCGGTTTTTCCAACAAAAAAAACACACTTATTTGCATTGGTTAAAACGGATCAGTTTTAAACGAAGGTAAAATAACCGTTTTTTTTTTCACAAAAACTTCTATACTCTTAGCAAGGAGTCAACTGGAAATCACCAGAATTTACAAAATTCATTACTTATCAATACAGAAAAGTTCACTTGAAATCATTTTTGATTAACTCAAGTTATTATGACAAAATGGATTGCACTTCACCTGGAGCGCTATCGAGGAAAAAAAAATTATCGAAACAATTCCTTCCAATCGGCTAAGCCCATCACTTTCCCCTTAAGTTTTACTGAAAATGGTTTACAGTTCAAGGCAATGGTTTTCAACCAGTATAAATCTGGTATCACTAAGCAAGAAATTGAACCAAGTTCTGACCCCTACCACCTTCGATTTGGTGATCAGAACTCTTATAAGTGCATTTTGAGACACTTTTATAGAACATTTACCTGTTAAAACTTTTTAGCTAACATTCAAACCTCAGGAAAGATAAACAAAAAAATATTACTAACAATAAGCCCTCCCAAAAAAGATACAGGGTGCTGTAATACAGGTTGAGAATCACTGGAGATGACGAAAACAAACATTTTTAAAATAACTTTTTTGGACTAAGGTGATCTTCAAAGCTGTTAACTAAGTGAGATTTCGAAAACTTTTTTTTTCAATGATTATCATATTTGTTCTGCTAGTCTTCCAACAATCCTGGCATCTATACTCCATATTAACAGTTTTTATCCTGAAGTGCCGTGCATATGTCCGTTAAGAATTCTGCTGTCTTATCTTGCAATCGCATTTTATGACGAGGTTCCAATACATTTATTTATTGTCTCTCTCTCACACACATACACACTCTCATATCTGAACAATCCTCTTATATTTCTCCTGCATGGCCAGTCCTTCACTCATTCAAATTCAACAAGTGTCTAAAAATCCACTTAACAAATTAACTATACCTAGGTCTACCTTTATTCTATATGTTAGTCAAACTTCTCGATTCTTTTATTATGATGTATAGATCTTAAACGAACTAGTCCAAAAGAACTGTTCAGCAGAAGATACTTTAGAGAACGATGAACGGTTTTAAGGTCCGATAGTCAAGTCATGTTATATCTTTTTGTTTCTATTCGTTATGCTTCTATCTTCATCTATATCGATATATCGTTAAATATCTCCCACCTCCTTTTAAAATACAGTACTCCCGCGTAATTACAAAAGGTTATGTTTCATAATTTAATAGTGTAGTATTTGATTTGATACAGTTATATAATGGATGAAGATTTATCTCCAAAAACTTCTGAAGATTCCTCTCCAAAGATTCCTGAAGAGTCATCTCCAAAAACTGCTGAAGATTTAGGCGCTAAATGTTCAGAGAGTAGTCGAAATGAAAACTTTTATATAACATCTTCAATACCTGAAATATGTAAAAAACAACATTGTATACTTGGGATTGATGAAGCTGGAAGAGGGCCAGTTCTAGGTATATTGATATTTTAAAAGCATTCGTTATATAATTAATTAGTAAGGAGATTTACAAAACATACTAGTTCATTTTTAGCAGATATGAAAATATATAAATTATTTTTTTTATCTCATCAAGGAATTTTGCACAATCTTTCAGAATGAATTTTGAATCAGTATATCCTTGCAATTATTTCGGAAATTAGGTTCATGGCCAATATTTAAATTATTTTGTCATTTGTTATAGGTCCAATGGTATATGGAGTTTGTTATTGCCCCAAGTCTAAAGAAGATGATCTCAAAGAAACTGGTTGTGCTGATTCTAAAACTCTAACTGAAGAGAAACGAGAGAATATATTTGAAAAAATATGTAAACATTCAGAATATATTGGCTGGGAAGTTGAAGTTATATCTCCTTCTGTTATTAGCACTTCAATGTATCGTAGGTATGTGTTAAGTCCATTAAGTAGTTATTTGTTAAATTTAGTTTTGGTACAAATAAGTAGGCCATCTGTCACCAAATTTGTATGTTAAGTCCCTTGTGTTATTAGTTTATTGCTGGTAAGCCTATTATTACAATGATGAAATTGTATTTATATATCAAGGATTATTGCTAGGGATTGATCTAAGTTAATAATTATCTCTCAAAAGATCCTTATGGGTTTGGTATGGAAGTGTTTCACATCCCTCAGTGTAATAATAAAAGGTAAATAACTAAAATATAAATTCCATTAAGTTGCTTTATTTATTAATTTCTACCAAATTATTGTTCATCAATAGGGTTAAAAAGTAATACAGAAGAGAGCTGTTTAGTAAGGAAAAGAAATGACCTAGAATTTTTTATTTTATTTTATTTTTTTTTATCCATCCAATTATTCTCTCCTTATCCTCTAGCTGCCTATCCCTCTGTCTTGTATCCATCTCTTTCTGGGATGTCCCATTTTCTTGAAATTTTCTAGTTTCAGTATTATAAAGGATGTTCTTTTCTTTGGCTTCAATCTTGAGGCTTTGATCACCGAGTATATTGAGCCAAAAGTCTCAGAGTTCCCGGTTTAGGACAGTATGACTTTATTTCTAGTTTGTGGTGTGCCTGAAAAATCGATCTTTACACTCCCAGTGTAGTTATTTCATGGTGGCAATCTAGGTTAGGCAAAAAAGGACCAAAAGGCTCACTTGCCAATTGTTCTTCACCAATACCAGTACCAGTACCAGCTGATAACCTCCCTAATAATCTTCATAGATATATCGCAGAGTCTTGTATTAAAGAAGTTTTAAGTTCTGTGAAAAGGGCTAATTCAGCAAATTGGGTATTTATGGATTTTCACCTTTTTAGATTCATGACATCAATAACTTCTGATGTGTAAAAACGGCGAATCTGTAACTTTCATATTTGAACTTCCCTCTTGTACATCCTCTGATGTAACAATGACAAAAACAACATCCCTTTTTAATATGTCCCATAAAATATGCTCTCTTGAAAAGTATTAAATTGTAAGATTTGTCCTTTTTATAGAACACCGACAATATACTTTTTCAATTTAAATTTTTCAGGCAAAAAATTTCTCTTAATGAAATTTCTCATAATTCAGCCATTGGGCTATTAAAAAGGGCTTTGGATGCTGGAGTCCTAGTGACAGAAGTTTTTGTAGACACAGTGGGACCAGCAGAAAAATATGAAGTTGGTTGACTTGTGTATTATAGTTTCTTATATCAATTTTTTTTAAATTTAATTAAATAATTTTTTTATAAACAATTTCAGGCAAAATTAAAAAACATATTTCCTGAATTACTTATTACTGTTGCTAAAAAAGCTGATTCAACATATCCTATTGTTGGTGGAGCCAGTATTTGTGCTAAGGTTACTAGAGATCGAGCACTCAAAACATGGACTTTCTCAGAAATTGAAACTATTGAAAACTGGGGAAGTGGCTATCCCACAGGTTAGGGGAATGTTAATTCAAGTTCTTTTATTAGTTTCTAGAATATTTATTTCATTTTTAATTTTCAGATCCTGTTACAAAAAAATTTTTGAAGAGTACCATGGATCCAATTTTTGGTTTTCCTCAATTAGTGAGGTTTAGTTGGTCGACAGCGGAAAAAATCCTTGAAGAACATGCAATTCAAGTAGATTGGTAATCATAGTATTTCTTTATATTGTAGGTCATAATATTATATGCTATAACAATGTTTTAAGCTTTGATTTGATATTATACTGTAAGTTGTTTTTATAAGGCGAGAAATGCTCAATTCTTAGTCACAAATTTTCTCAGTTTGTGCCTACTCTCCTGAAACATGAAATTTAGAATTTAAAAGTCTATTAACCTTCATTCTATTCTTCACAAGTGTGAAACATGACTCCTTATTTTAAAGGAAGAATACTTTGTTTTTCAAAAATAAACTACTGTGTAGAATTCAAGAAGTTGGTTGGAGGGAAGAAAACACACTAATAAGTATAAATGTATTTTAATGTTTGCTGGCATTTCGGCCTAGGTTGGAGGCCTTCATCAGGACTAAGCAAAACAATATTATAACCAGTATGAAAAAATATGGCAAACAGTAATGTAAAAAACAAAACAACAGTATGAAAATTATAATCTATGGTAAGTTATATATTGTCCCTACCATGTCAAACTATCAAATGTAAAAAACAACGACTTTCATATTTGTCACCTTGACACCCACTAGTTGAGGCACACATTGTGACTAGGTATTGAATTAAATTTCCTTATGGCTTTTGGAAGTTAGGTATTCCAAACTTTGTACCTCGTCCAAGTATTCCAAGTCCAGGTATTCCAAGCCTCGTCTCGTTCAAAGTGACTAATATGAAAATAGAATGTTTTTACATTCGATTGTTTGACATGGTACGGACAATATATAATGTAATCTCCTTTCTTTTTATGGTTGAACCTTCTCAGAAAGAGAGAGGTAAAGGATGGGAGCCGGGGTGCCAGCCCGAAATCCTCGAGGAATGATTTAAGGAAGGAAGAGGGGTGCCAGCCCGAATTTTCCGAGAGAGAGAGATTAAAGATAGGTTGGGAGCCAGGGTGCCAGTCCGAACTCCTCAAGTAAATAATATTTAATTAGTAAATGGTTCAAGGAAGGAAGCCGGGGTACCAGCCCGAATTCCTCAAGAGACAGAGAGGTAAAAGATAGGATAGGAACCGGGGTACCAGCCCAAAGTCCTCAAGAAAATGTTTCAAGGAAGGAAGCCGGGGTGTAAGCCCGAACTTCCGGAGAGTGAGAGAGAGAATGAGGTTCAGGAGGAAGGTTGAGGTTCAGGTTGAAGAGGAATAATGAGAACACTGGTGACCAGCCGGACAGAAATATTCTATCTAGACCACAGGATGTTCTGATTGGCCAGTGAAAGGCTCCCCTATATGTACCACTTTCCACTGACTACCCTGAGAAGTAGACAATAGTATAAATATAATATAAGTAGATAATATACAATTTTATATTTTTCCTGGCCAGATCAGAGCATCTTTCTGTTCAATGTTTATTTATTTTATACACATCACAGTAAATTTTTAAAACATTAAATGTTGATAAATACATTATTTATTTAGCAAATAAGCTTATACTGAGTACATGAGACAGCTAGTTCCGCTAGCCGGTCCTAGATACTAGAGTCTGGGGAAAGGAGATTCCCAAGGCGAAGATAGCCGATTCCACCCGAATCCTCCCTTCTTTTCTCTCGTTGCTTTTTCTGCATGATTGTACCGCTCTTATGGATTTTAATTTTTTTCAACTGATCTTCATAATTTAAAGTTCATGATTAATGAAAACTATAATAATTAATGATCTAAACTTATTTTTAACAATTTAATTTTCTTTAAAAATAAGTTAAATAAATGCAATTATTATTATCCATCATGATTATCGTCATGATTAAAATCCACAAAATTATCCATTTACTATCGTATAAATTAAAATCTAAAAAAATTAAATCACAATCAGTATCGCAACTTCGAACTGATATTAGAGTTCAGACCACTGTGCGATGTAACAAAGTGGGGTCAAATATTTGTTTATAGAGAAACAAAGTTAACATTCGTTTTTCGCACCCCGAAAAACCCTCAGATACGAATTTTCATAGCAATCGAAAAATAAATTTTTTTTACTCAAAATTTTCACCTCCGTCCCTTCGATTTATATTCAAAAATCATATAAATTGCGATAACTTCAAAATGACTCCACCGATTCATACGAAACTTGGGAGGGGTTTAGGGCTTTATAATCTACACGAAATAGCACAAACCCGACCTCCGTAAACAAGTTAGAACCGAAGACACAAAAGAAAACGTTTGTTGAGTTATTTTTTATTTTAGAGTACCTTTTCTCCCTTCCAAAGGCATATATTCTAAAAGTAATTGGCACGGGTTAGAGGTCAGAAATTCAGCTTTTCAATGGCTGTATTAACGTTGAATTTGGATAAAATCCTGAGGAGTTATGAATGCTTATGTGAACGCCGGGCGTCGGTAGGAATAAAAAGCCGCCCAGAAAAACCAAGACCAAAAATTTCGATTTTTTTTTTTAATTTTTATGAAAAATCATATTTAAGGATTTTACAGGACGATAAAAACTAATCTGAACTGCTTTTTCTTGATATAATTTTTTTTAGCCTACTTTACTCGAAGCGTCTTTTAGTTTTTGTGCATTTAAATTCATTTAATACAACGGGCAATATTTTTTTCTTATTTTACACAAAAAAACAAATCTATTGGTACACAAGAACTTTGAAATCCATGCAGAGCAAAGGCAGAAAACAATAATATAAATAATTGCTTAAATTACATAAAATATTTTTTTCTTGGCTCCTTTTTTTTATTTGTTTAAAATTGTATTGATATTTTTGATATCTTGTGTAATATTTAATGTTTGTTTAATGTTATTGGCTCTAATGGAAGAGATATGATCGTATTTTCTATTCATTTCTATAATTGTTATATTTAACGTAGGTTTGTTAATTTTTGGTATTTTATATTTGTTAAATTTATGCCATATGCTAGTTTTCTTTTTTGAGAAATTAGGTTGTATTATTTCGTTAATAATTACATTATTTATACTTTTTTTACAAATGTCTTTGCTATTTCTCATCCGATTAATATTTTTCTTTAAGTGTATTTTATAAACCATAGCTGTTATTTTGTAATTAATATTCCTAATTATTAATTATAGAAATATAATATAAAACCTTACGACGACTCAGTATAAGAGCGGTAAAATCACACAAGAAAAGCAACGAGAACAAAGAAGGGAGGGTTCGGGTGGAATCGGCTATCTTCGCCTTGGGAATCTCCTTTCCCCAGACTCTAGTGTCCTAGATGGCGTTGGCATCAGTCTTCCAGGCTCGTTTGTCCCTTGTACTTCACCCATCACTGAGCAGAAAGGTCGTCTCCATTGGTGACAGCACTTCCTTAGCCTTACAGCTGTTTCGTGTGTTATAATAATTTTTAAATTATTTTGAATTACAACATATAATTAAAATAAAGTGTCCTTAAGATATTGCATATTAATTGATAATGAAATAAAAAGAAGGGCCTTTTTGAAGGTGTTATCTAATAACAAAGGAAGGGCCCTTTTCTAGGGTATTACATTGAATTATGAGAAATGGAAGTAAAAATAATGAACGAAAGAATAAGAGATAATGGAATAAATATAATATAAGTAGATAATATAAGTATATAATAATAAAAATATATAATAACATAAACAGATAATATAAGTAAAAATATCAATTCAAAATATACAGGATATCCAAAAGGATATGTAGTAAAACAGAAAATAATAAAATAAGATGATAATCTAAAGTTAACATCATATGTACAGCAAAGTAAATATGGATAGAAACATAGGAAAAAAGAAAGAATGGTATGGTGAGAAGGAGAATAAGAATAATATGAGACATATACTGACAAGTCCAGAGTTCTAAAGCAAGTACAAGGAAATCGCAGATAGTAACTCTCTTGTGATGGAAGAAGCATAAAATTGAGCGTTAACAATAACTGTATCTTTAGAGAGTTTGTCTATATTGACATTTAGAATATTTAATAATTCTGCAACTTGCATAAAATAGAGAAAATTTGGTTGTCAATGTTTCCTCTATCCTTCAATATTTAATCTAATCAAATCCTTATTCGGCTTGAAATAAATCAAGAAGGAATATTTTAGCGTCTCTGTGAGGAGTATTGTAGGACTGCCTTAAAATTCGTACAAACTGCCCAAGTCCTGCGTTGATTACCATGAATTCTACTTTTGATAGCAATTTCACATTATTTTAATCTGGCGGTTTCTTCAGAACTCACGGAGACTCTAAAATACTCCTTTTTGAGTAATTATAAGTCGGTAAAGGATTCGATTATATTAAACATTGAAAAATAGATGAAGCATTGACAGACTACCAAATTTTCACTATGTTATGGAAGTTGCAGAATTATTAAATATTGTAAATGCTAAGATGAACGAACTCTTTAAAGGTACAGTTATTGTTACTGATAATATAAAATAATTGTAAACACTGGAGAAAAATGTCGTGTATCTGCTGACAATACACCTGAAATTTACCAACTGAGACTTCTGAAAATATATTTAAAATTTTATCATATATTTTAACTATACCACCTTTTTCATCATTTGTATAATGCGCTTTTTCAATCATGAAAAATAAATGGATTGAAGGAATAGATGCTCAATAGGTCTAATAAAAGCAGAATTATTTATCACTGTGAATCCTCTAAAAGATTCTATGCATTTTTTGTAAATATAGAAATTGATGTATCCTTGTTAAAATGTCTCAAGAGTAACAAAGAATATAAATTTGGAAACGGCATAGTCTGTGTTGTTTCCAAATTAATATTTAAAAAAAATAAATTAATAATTTGTTTTGAATTTATAATTAGTGTTGTTTAATTTAATTTATTTATTAGTGATATTACACGGTTATACTATTAGAATTATAACTGTTCTACATAACTATCTTACTATCCTGCTTTGGAACATTAAAAACCTGGCAACCCTGATCCTAGCTAATCTATTATAATTTTATTATTGTTAAATATACTGGGATTACATCTCTAGGCTTACCTGCTTTTCAGGTCTCACATAATATATTTAGTGATTCTTCCAGTTTAATTAAATTAGAATAGATAATTTTTAATTGATTTTTATTGTAGTTGGCATTAAAAATGATCTTTTGTAAAATTATTGTAATATCAGAGAGTCTAAGATACATCATAGAGCTGGTAACGCCCTCAGCCCACTTCAGGGCCTTTCTCACAAAATTAAATTCTCTCTATCTTCCTGTTGCATAATATAAAAGTAGATGGGCACTGAAAATTACTCTAATAAAAGAAAAATGCTTACAACTGATCAGGGAGTAACAACGTCTGGTATCCATCTCAATTCGTATTTCATTGGTTATTAATTTCTTTTTTTATTTGAAAAATTCTATGCATCTCGTTTGCAAATTTGAAAGAAACTATTATATTTTTTTTAGGGAGGAAGAAGAAACCACAAAAGGCATGCAGTCTGTTAAAACTTTCTTCTCACCTGGAGATAAAAAGAAGCATAGATTTTTTAAAGATCGGTGTTTAACAAATACTGTTGAACTTTAAATATTTATTTATCTAATATCCTTATTGTTTTATGTTGAATAATGGCATTAATACTTTACTTTGTAAAATGGTTTTAATAAATCCAGTATTCTTGTCATGAATTTTATGTAAATAAACAAATATATGTATATAAGTAATTTTTTATCATTCAAATATTTAAAAAATATACAAATAAGTATTAAGTACTTAATGTTTTATATCACCTTCATGCTGTTTATTTTTTTAAAACAAGCAAATATTAAATATTGTTGGAATTAGTATTTATCAAATCAAGAAAGTAAACCATCAAAATTGAATCTCAATTTGACTTATGAAATCATGTTACATTTAATAATTTGCAACATAAAATAATAATCTTTTGATTTAGGTGACTATTGTAGTATAAATTGCACATATAACACAAACAAAAAATGCTGCAAATTATTATGCAATGGTTTATTATTTTGAAATAGTTATATTTCAAAAACATCTGGCGTATTCATTCTCAGGACTTTCTTTACAGCAAGTAGGCTAAGATGCCCAAAATATATGGTCAGAATAGGAAAAATGAAGTGGAGAGTCATGCTAGGAAGCTGGGAGTAGGGTTGGAAGATAGAGGCCCAGGATAGCAAGAAAAGGATAACTCAGTAGGCCAAAGGCCAGGAGTGCTGGGGAATTAGTTTATAATGTTCAACATGCTATATTTCTGCTAATACTGTCCCGAATTCGATGATTTTTATTTTGTAGGGAATTTTATAACCTGTGGATTAATCAAATCAAAAACGAAAAAAATTTGGACGATGCATTTTTTTTTTTTTTTTTTATTCGATATTTGGATTCTGCGTATCTTGAAACGTAAAACCTCAAATTTTGGGGAGGGAGAGTTAAACAATTTTTTTGTCTATTACAAAGGTTCATTATTGAAAATAATAAATAAAAAAAATTTAAAGTTTTTTTGTTTAATGCCTTGGTATGCTGTTTCCAAAATACTTTACATTTTCCTGTATCGTTATAAATGGTCAATTTATGGGCTTATAAAATAGTTAATCCTGTTCCATTTTGAAACGAAATGACTGCTATTTATTTCCAGTCCCAGGAATGACCAGTGACTGTCGTCAAATCTCAAGAAAAGTACAATAGTCTCGTAAAAAAAGACGTGGACGGACAGATATTTTATTCGATATTTGGATTCTACGTATTTTGAAAATGTAAAATTTCCATGTTTTGAACCCTCTAACTTATCCATTCATAATCTTTATAATGTTAACCAATAAATTTGTTTATTGTAGAGTTACTGTAATAATAATTTTATCTGGTTTAATTAGATATCCATAACAATGGCTTGTTGTGTACCTTCTTTATTATTAATACTAATATTTTTTTGCCTTTACCGACCTCATATTTTAAATTATTACATTTTTTATCTTCAAAGTTCTTTAACTTTAAAAATATACCTAGTTCTAGGTTTAATAGTTAGGTTCAATTCTCTAATTTGACTTAAGTTTAATTAATGCACTATAAATCAAAAGGTTAATAACATTAGCCCAAGTGGAATCAGTTACAATTGTAGTTTTTAGTGGAATATTTTAAGACAGGAATTATGAAATTAACTTCCATTACCTATTGTTTTGGTTTTCATTTTAATTAAGGAGTATGTAAACATTATTTTTTTTCCATTAATACATTGATTGTGTTGTGAAATTTAAATAAACCTTTGTTTTAGTATGATAACTGGATGTCTAGGAATTCTATTCTTATTCACGTTCTGATTCTGATTAACGTGTTAATTTTGTCCTATTTAATGTTTAGCTATTATTAACTTGTATTGCATTATAAATACATACATTTTTGTTATTTTCATTTATTTATAGATTATTAAAATTACTATTTATAATGGTGAGAGTATGGTTGATAGAAAATATAAGCAGAAGCTTGGTTGGGGGTGCGGTCAATGTATAAATAAACACACAGATAAGAAAAAACTTTTTAGTGAGCAGACGTTTCGGCCTAAGTTTTAGACCATCATCAGGGCTAAGAAAAAACTAAATAACAATAGATGTAGCAACAGTGGCTGTACCAATAATAATAAAAAAGTGTATTAACTTTTTTTACTATTACTGGTACTGCCACTATTGTTACATCTATTTTTATCTTGTTTTTTCTTAGCCCTGATGATGGCCTAAAACTTAGGCCGAAACCTCAGCCCACAATATAATACGTTTTTTCTTATTTGCGTGTTTACTGATTGACCCCAGTCCCAACCAAGTTTCTCCTACATATATTGATTCTTATTTTATTTGTGATACAAAAAATCTCATAATTATTTATTCAGATTCTGCTGTATTGAAAGACTTTATCTAATGTGAAACAGATTTTGGCATTTTATTCACATTGTCTTGTTACTGAGACAAAGTTGATTTGATAACCTTTGTGTTCAAACCATATCAGATCTAGTTAAATAATAAATAGTGATCTTCAATGATATATATAGAATACTGATGTAACAAAGTGAATAGTAAGAACTGAAGATTAAAATAAAAGATTTGAGTGGGGGAAGGTGAATGGACTGCAAAAGGAAAATAAATGCTACAACAGAGCACGTATTTATGAATTGAAAAAAAAAATATGTTTCATGGGTGAGCTACATGTTTCATATCAGAAGTTGATAAAAAAAAAAAATCAAGGACGAAATTGTACTAATAAAAATATTCCTTAAGAGCCAATTCATTCATAGTAAGAAAAAAAGAGGAATTAGATTTTAATGTGCCTAGTACCAACCTAGTTAAATTGAATTCATGTTTTAATTATGAAATAAAACAAATTTGACTAGAAAGTTGTTATGTCAAATAGATCTTTTAAATATGAATTCTGTAATCTGAGAATCGTCCTTTTTCTAATAAATCATGCTTCGGAAGTTTTGTAAAATTATGATATAGCGTAGAAGGATTATTTACTCTTTACGCCAAATTATGCGAAGTGTTAATATATTTTATGTTTTTCTTATGTAAGCCTACATCAGCAACCGGTACTACGGATTTTCGCTTACCCAGTATCTATTAGCGAATGCTTTAATAAAGTAATAATGATTGTTTGAGCATCTGTATTAATGATAATTATTAATAATGTGTAATGATCTGAGATTTAAAAGGGATTAAATGATTCCGCAGAGCTTTACTATCCGAAATTCGACAGATATTTCCAAGTAAGATATGACTATATACTAAAATTTTGCTTCTAGTAAACATAAATATTCAAAATTTGCCAAGAATGTTTTTTAAACCATCCCCTTGAGTTGAGAAGCTATTGAAGAGGTCTCTCGTTTTCTATATTTTAAAAATAATAAAAGTGATTGATGAAAAGCTCTGTTAAATTATCAAAATCATTTATAATTGATAATTGACCCAATTAAGGTAATTATAAAATACATATTCTGTTTCGTTCTTCAAAATCCCATATTTATCTTGACTAAGAAATGGTTAAGATTCCTAAAGGATAAACGAAAAATTTTCATTTATATTCATAAGGTATTTTAAAATTGTTTTCATAAATATTTTAAAAGCATTTCAATTTTAAATATGACTCCAATGGTTAGCGCCGGTTCTAGGCCTGTGAGCTATCAAGTCAAGCTGTGGCCAGTGTAGCCTTCTGCCTACCTCGCCTTAACTGGCTCGGGTGCATGGTTTATTGAATTGTTCGTTATTAGTAATTGATAGTTAAGGAGTAAAGAACGGTTGTAATCATAAGTTTTTATATTTTAATAAGAATTAGGTCTTAACAAATTTTTTAATCCAAGTATGGCTCTAAATCCGGCGTACGAAGCTATAGGAAAGGGATTTGTTTCTCAGTACTATGCATTTTTTGATGATCCAAATGAGAGAAGTAAATTAGTAAACTTATACAATGTGAGTATCTGATACCAAGATGTAAAATTTCTAGCTTTCAATTCTATTAATAAAGATCTTATCAATTAACCTTAAGGCATTTTATAGCAAGAAACATCGTTTATGACTTTTGAAGGAATGCAGTTACAAGGTGCTCTAAAAATTATGGAGAAACTAACAGTGAGTTATAGTTAACTTCAATTTCTGACAATTGTAATAAACTGTATTTAGAATCATTTTAATTTTAAAATATCGTTCTTTGCAGTCTTTAACTTTTCAAAAGATAAACAGGATCATTACATCTGTAGATTCACAACCAATGTTTGATGGAGGTGTATTAATTAGTGTACTTGGAAGGTTACAGGTATATTAGTTCAATGAATTTTAGCTATAGAGTATATTAAGAGATTTTTACCATTTTTATTTTTCAATGCAGACAGATGAAGATCCGCCACATGCTTATAGTCAAACTTTTGTGCTCAAACCTGTAGGTACAAGTTTCTATATTCAGCACGATATTTTCAGGCTCGCTCTGCATGACAGCCTATAAGGTAAGAATCTTAATTGTTATATTTTGCATCTCATTTTTGTGTTGATTTGGAGGAGAAAAAAAAATTGACAGCCTCGTTAATGTACAAACATTTTCTGATAGATGTGTAATTGTTGTTTGTTTACTGTTTTCTTTATTTTCAATGAATTTTCAATTTGTGGTTACTTATTTAGTATTCTTTGGGATACCGTAACTCTTTTAATATATAGGAGATTTCATTAATGGATCACAACGCCATTGCACTCACCTAATGACTCATTTGATTGTGCAGAATTAATTTTGTTACTAATGTAAATTTTATCAATATTGCCTTTATTGTAGGTTTACGAAATTTAATAATTTTATCACGCTCCTTTGTAAAAGTTGCAATTTCTTGCTTTGCTATTCAGTTACTAATACTCTTCATGAGGGAATAGTTCTGAATTAACTCAAGTGAATTTTCATAGGTGCTTATAACAATAGCCCTTTGTTTGAAAATTTGTATTTGGTATAAATACTCTAGACATCTAATTTCTTACGATACAATCATTTAAGCTTAATTAATTGGTGTCTTAGCCAATATTTTCTATGCGTTACTTTTTTTAAGATGACAGTTTTGCTTTCTGTATTGTTTCATTTCTATATCTTTGCCTAAAATCAAAATAATTATATTCTGTACATATTTCATCTTTTGAAATGTTATTTTAACTGGTTAATTAAAAGCTGCCATTTGGTTATTTAGTTACACTGTAATAAAAAACTTAATAAGATCCCTAATAAATCATTTAATTGAACTTCAGCTGACAATGCTTGATTATCTAATTATGCCAACGTGTGATATCATTCTTTTCATGATGTGGGGCCAACTACACTTCATATATGTAGTAGAAATTCTTTGAAAATAAATATTGAATTAAATCTCGTTCGTTTCATAATTGAATGCAAAAGCAAAGAAAAGAGAAAGATATAACTTTACAATCGGGAGGTATTATCAGTGCCTGCAGGAAAAGTTACCTAAAGGTCACTGCACTCGCACTCTCTAGTGCCATTTGTGATAACTAACTGCTTTGTATTCAATCGTAGCATTCTTATGCATTGAAATTATTAAAATGAATACTGCTTTAATTAGATATTATTTAAAATTATTAGTACTGTTGATTTCCGGTGGTCTGGAGAAGTTGTACCTTAAGCAGTAATAATTAAAATTATGGTAAGATCCTGATCTCAATTGAAAAGGAACTTTTGGGGATTTGTACATCTCTTCAGCGAGCATAGCAAGCGAAAGTCTACAGCCTAATTAAAACAGAAATCATTGAAATTATGGTAAGATCCTGACCTCAACTGAAAAGGATCCGTTAGGGTTTTATTTATTGTTTTGAGCATACTTAGTAAGTGGAAGTCGAATGCACTAATAATTTTAAATTATCTAATTAAAGCAGTAACAATTTTAATAATTCCAATGAACACGAATGTTAAAATTGAACACAAAGCAATTAGTTATCACGGATGGCGATAGAGAGTGCGGCTCAAGGTATTTTCGAGTAACTTGAGCAGCAGGCATTGATAATGCTTCCCGATTGTAAAGTTGTACCAAGAGAAATGTTTTAGTTAAGATTTAAACCTTTCTCATAGTGGTGTAATGCCAATTTACATAAGATTCACCTTAGTCAACGTTTATATGCTAAGTGATTAGAATATCAAGATATTTATGTATCATAAGTACGAGTATTATGTCAGTGGGTGATTGTCACTGATATCAGAATCTATTTTTGTGGTTTGATCTTGGTTGAACATCTTTGATATTTTTCTTAATTCAGCTTAGTTTCTCAAAGCAGATCTTAGTGCCTCTTTACTTTGCGACAGCAAGGTAGGTTTCGAGGAGGTGTAAGAGAAGAGAATAAGTTAATTTGTCTCTTTACATGAGTCAAAACAACATGTAAACAAAGTAATCTTTTCTTTGGTCATTTATGTGAGATTTTGAAGAAATAAATGTTAACCAAGTACCAAACCTTCTTTACCTTCCGTAGTGCGATAGAAGCCTTGCAAGTATTATTATTCCACTAGTTTTGCACAGAGACCAGATAGAGCTCAAATTATTACCAAAAGCAGCTACAATCCATTTGAATAATAAGATTCAATAAGAAGACTATTGCTTTATAACCACCTACACAACTGTCATTACCATATGTAAAAACCTTATTCAAACATTTTCTTTACATCAAAACTTATTCGTGAAGTTAAAACAATGATAGTACATAAATAAAGAAAGGAATATCGTTTGGGATAAGTACAAAAAATATACATTAGATGAGATTAGAGAGAAACGTGTGCATTTTGAATTTGACTACCAGACTGTGCTTTAATCTTGTTTCATTTAAAACTAGAGGAATGTGAGTGTCTGTATTTTAAACACAAACATTTGTAAACAGATTGCTCATTGATAAATATTGCAATATTTATGTGATTAATTGAACATGAAACTTCTATTTCGTTATAATTATTTGTTGATTTTTAGTAGTTTTTATAAATTTTCTCTATCTCGTCATTGCCCATGTCTTCTGAAATTTTAACTAGACCAACAGGAGAATAGCCTTACCATTAGTAAAAAAAAAAAATGTGCCTTGTATTAAAATTTATGTGGAAACATACTTTTAGAAATAAAAATTTGTATTCATTTCGAATCGAGGAACTCCTTTTTTCTATTCGTTAATGACTTAAGTAGTAAATGAGCTTAGCAAATTATTAATGTGGGATGAGTGGCTGACGTCTTGTAAAGATGTAAATAGTGAATAGATTAAATCATTAAAGATTTAGAGAAGAATTGTCTGTCTAATATTTGGTATTGTTATAGTTTTGTCAGGAAATTTTGGTTAGAGAAATTCATTGATATTTGACAAATAATCTGGTTGTTTAAAAATATATTATTTTTAAGTACTTTAATTGATAATTAAAGTAGCATTTCCCATCCAAAAAACTTTTTTATTCATTTCAATATCCAATTTGTAATCACATTAATTAGCATTATAAATAGATGATACCATTATTCGAATAATAGAGGATTTAGATCAGATCAATATTTCTTGTACTTAAGGTTTTTATTTGAGCTGCACTAGAGATCACAATATAGATACATGTAAATATAGATACTATATACAGTGAAGAAATTTCTTTGAAAATAAAATAAAAATATTAAGGACTACCAACAAGATGTTAAGGCAATAAGAAATTGCACTTAGTTGACCACCATATCTTCACAAATTGACTAATTTATCAGAATTAAATTGAGCATCCATATAGTTGTGAATTTCATGTAAGATATCTCAATATGATCGAATTCACAAGTCTGTAGTAATGTTATCCTGATCAAACTTAGCTAACCACTTCATTATTCCACCACAAATTCTATTTTATTAATAGTGAGAGTTATTTTCTTTTTAGGTATACTGTGTAAATCAAAGATTACAAACAGAAATTAAACACCAATATCCTGAAAAAGTAGAAAGTTAAATTTTAAAATTCCATTTAAAATTAAGTTTTCGTCAGTATTTATTGTTGAATGGCCTTGAAACTGGGCAACAGGGAATCAACTTTAAAAGAATTGTCAAGTATTTAAAAATTCGATTTCAAATGGGATTTGATAATTACCTGTTTTAAAAAATCCTTGAATGCTACTGGATCATAAACAAAGGAATAAACATGAAGAAATTTTGTTTTATTAAATAGTATTTTTGCTTACAAATTAAGGTTGTACGCTAATTTTGTTCAAGAGTATATTTAAATTCTTGCTACCCACCACTCTCACTACATATATCATCAGCTATCACAGATCCTGGAAGCCATAATCTTGATTGTAGAACTTAATATTTTATATTCATGTTATCTCTCACAATCACCTTATGCAGAGGAAGTTTCGTAATCAGTAACCAAATATTTTTTAATATTTCACTTAATTGACCTGTTTTATTTTAGAGTTTGCTGAACTTATGGGTGGGGAGGAGAGGGAACGGGAATAAATAAATAAAATTCTCAAATATGAAAAATCCTATAAATTGTCATGAAACATTTTAGCATTTATAATTTTAGAAATATTTTTTCATATTAAAAAAATATATTTTTTTTCCATAATTTATAATGTTTATTTATTTATAAATGAAACCATTGAATTGAATGAATCATTCATTGAACTGAGTTCAATCATAGTCGGAAAGATTTCTTCAAAAAAGGCATGATAAATCATGCAACTGTTATAGAAGAAAATATCCTGAGAAAAATTTTGAGTTAGAAATTTTATTTTAACTGTGGAATGAAGGTTGTTTTATTAAACATTTTCTGCTGATTTTGTATCTTTGTAAATATATCTTTAAATTACAAATTAAATATATATTTGAAAACTAAAGTAGGTAAAAAAAAAATATTAAGTTAATCATCCTTGGAGTTACTGATAGTTAGGGACAAATGTTTTTAAAATGTGAGAATTATATATTAATCTGAGGGTCAGACTAAGTGGTATATAAAAACATTAAGGTTTTTGTAGAAGAAGCTTGTTTGGTTGGGAGGTGCAGTCAATGAAGAAAAACACACAAATAAGAAAACTGTGTGCCTAAGATGGCTTAAAGGCTGAAACGTTGGCACACAGTTTAATAAGTTTTCTTATTTGTGTGTTTTTTTTTCATTGACTGCACCCTTACAATCTCCTACAATTGTTTTTACGGTCAACTATACTTCCACCATTATTAATTTTTTTATTTAAAGGTGGCAATAGATATTTGACTTTAAGCACTGTACATTGTTCTACCCTGCAGGTTGGGCTGAACCTGAACCATCGGCTTTAAAAATAACAAAACAATTTTATTTTTTAGGTCATGTTGAGTGATCTCCAGATCAATATATAATCCTCATATATCTATACTGTTGACTATTCATCACTTCTAGTTCTAAAAAATATACTAATATAATATAAATAGTATTCTATAATACATAACTGTTATTTATTTTTGTAATCGCTGTAATTTAATATGATAGTTAATATTTAATTGGAATGTTTATATTATTGCTTGCTTTTTCAGGTTGGCGACTGTGAAATTTGAAACTGTCTGGAGTGGACCAGATTATGTTACACAAATTCTTCTGACAATGGACCACTTCATAGCTTCATCTGCTTTCAAGTCAAATTTCTGTTTATTCATTTATAAAACCTTAATTTATCTGCTTCCCCCTTCATTGTATTTGTACTTTATAGAAATTAATATGTTAACTCTAAATTATTTCTTTCATTTTTTTTTTCAATCTCTTTTAGCTTTAATGTGTATTGTTTACTGAATACTAAATGAAACATAAAGGATTGTTATACATTTTACATTCTATGAAATTATAGCATTACGTTTTTGTTTTTTTTTCTTTGTTTTTTTCGATATTCTTTTATTTAATTGTAGTTGAGGATACTTTCTTGAATAATACTGGTTTATTTACTTTGTACTAGTTCTCTTTTTTTTTTCTTCTTTTTTTTTCTTCCTGTAAAAACAATCCCAATTTTTTGCTTTAAATATTATAGTTTCACTATTCTTGCTATAGATTATACTATCTTTTTTATATTTAATAACATGATGGGAATCATTTGGTCAATTGAAAAAATAAAAGTATATGTGATGCTTATATATAAATTACCTTCTGTTTTATGTTTTTATTTACACAAAAATATGGATACTATACACTTTAATAGCTAAGTTTCTAAGGCTATATCTCACTGCAATGCTTAATTTGATGAATAATAGTTGAAATTGAAATCACTTAAAATAGCTTGATCATTATTGTTATTATTTTTTGGAAAATAGAGTTTTTTATACAATCATAATTATACTAAAATAAATTCTCACCTGAACTAATTAAAACTAGAGGGATGGGATTAGTGAGAAAATACAATATTTATGCTTTACTTATTTTAAAATATTTTCAAAAATCATAAGTTGATCTCAATCTATGTTGGAGCCTCTTATGTATAGATCAAAAAAATAAAAGTTTATATTTTTTAAAAATGCTATTATTTTTGCAAGTGTTTCATAAATTTGTAAATTCAGCATTATAATTGAATCTTTTTTGAAAATATAACTGAAGAGAAAAGTGTGAATCACTTGTGAGAAATTGAAAAAAGTATTTTTTGGTTTATTATTTTCAATAATAGACCTTTGGAATCGACCAAAGAAAATTTTTTTGTAACCTCCCCCCAAAATTTGAGCTTTTATGTTTCAAGATAAGTAGAATCCAAATATCGAATAAAAAAAAAAAATCCGTCCGTCCGCCGTACGCCGTCCGCGGCTTTACTCCGAGACTACTGGACCGATTTTCTTGAGATTCGGTAACAAAGTCACAGGTCACCCCGGGATGATCCTCGGAACTCGACATTATAATCCGTCTGTTTGTTTCAAAATGGCGGCCGATTAGAGATCTCATAAGTCCATAACTCGGTCATTTATAAAGATAGAGAGAAAATGTAAGGTGTTTTGGAATCAGCATAACGAGACATGAAAAACAAAAAATCTGTATAATTACCGATTAAATATCTAATAAGCCCATAACTCGGTCATTTATAAAGATAGAGAGAAAATGTAAGGTGTTTTGGAATCAGCATAACGAGAAACCAACAAAAAAAAAAAAAAATTGAAAAACAAAAATTCTATAATAATTGCCGATTAAAGATCTTATATACCCATAACTTGGCCATTTATAAACATAGAGGAGAAATGTAAGGTGTTTTGGAATCAGCATAACAAGGCATTAAAAGAAAAAAGAAAAAAAAACGAAAAATAAAAAAATCTCTATCTGTAAATGCTTTTGGTTTATTATTTTCAATAATAGACCTTTGGAATCGACCAAAGAAATTTTTTTGTATTTAAACGAAAGCTAACGAAAATCTCTACAATACGACTAGAAATCACTTAAATCGGACCATTATTAGCTGAGATATAGCTTAATGAACTTCGTTTTTATTTTTTCCTAGTGAAGTGCACATCAAATATTTCCTCTATATCATTTTACATTACAGCCTACTTGCATTGACGCAGTTTTTTTTTTAATTAACACAGTTCGGCACTCTCACGGCGAACATCTTGTGACAAGCTTCAAATTTCTTTTCCTTTGGTACCTACTGCTTCATATTTTTTACTTTGACAGAATAGATATTTTTGTGGAATAATAAATAAGTGGAAATAATAAACCATTGTGTAATAATTTGCAGCGTTTTGAAGTTTAAGTTTATAAATTTTGACCCTACCTTGCATAATGCATAAGTACATTTTTAATAGGCCCTAAATATTTGCTTTCAAACTAGACATTTTTAATAAATGCGATTTATTCACACAGAAAATATAACAATTCCTAAGAGGCCCAAACATAGACTGAGACCATGACGAAAACACTGAATTAAGTGATAAATATAAACAATCTAGGTGCCTTTTATTATCAATCTAACTCTAATTAACAATCTAGCTCCTTTAAATATGACTGTTTTTCAAAATAACAGTTATTCAAAGCTATGGTTTTGAGCGGGACACGACTACGGAGTACCACTGTGCGCCGCCTTATTATCGCCGCACTAGCGCAGTCTAGTACCACTCTTGTCAACTAACTGCTTTGTATTCAAATGTAAAATTCGCATTGGAATTATTAAAATTATTACTGCTTTAATTAGATATTATTTAAAATTGTTTGTGCTTTCAACTTTAAGTGGTCTGGAGAACTAGCTAAAGCAGTAATTTAAATCAAGTTAAGGGCGGGCCCCACCTCAACTGAAAAGGATCCGGTGGTGGTTTGTTCATTTTTTAAGCGAGCGGAAGTCGACAGTAGTAAAAATGTTATATATCTAATTAAAGTAGTAATAATTCCAATGAATACTAATTTTACAATTGAATACATGGCGCTAGTGCAGCGATCACTACTGATAAAGCGATGGCTTGGGGAAGTTGTTCTACATGAAATAATGAAAATTTATTTAAATAAGATGTTAATGAGTCTATTATAATTGAATATGGTACTAACAAGGATTAAAAAAAATCAGATATTAATAATAACATGGCCTAACGAACCTCCAGGTTTTTAAATTATCCTGTCAACTCGCCCCGGGTTTCGAAATACATTTTTTTTTTAACCTGAAGTCGTTGGTCTTCGCTTGACTAAAAACATTAGAAGTGAAAATAGGCATCATGGTGGTGAAAAAAGTAGCCGTCCTAAATTGTTAAATGTTAGAGATGAAAGACTTATTATTAATGATATCAGAAAAAATCCTCGATTGTGGATGCCAAAGCTTAGTGCTGAATTGTATAGAACTTCTGAATGCACAATAAGTGTTTCAACTATTCGTCTCGTTCTATGAAAATATGATTTTCACGGAAGAGTAGCCCGAAAAAGGCCTCCCACCAATCAAATCAATCAGAGAAAAAATTTAGTTCTCTCAATTATTTTTGAAAAGAAGTCGAATCAATTTTGGAATGATGTAACATGACAATTATTAAATTAATTAAATGAATACCTAAAAGGCTTAAATGTGCAATTAAACAAAAGGGTTTACCAACGAAATATTGATATATTGTTACTGCATTAATTATTATAAACTTATGTATTTTCGAATACTTTTGACTCTTCTATTTTTAATATTTTTTAATTTTATGTTAAAGACGTCCAAAATAAAATTATTTTTTATGTGAATTTTGGTTTTAGCAATTATGTACCATCCTCTTAACATAAACAAATGGGTTATAATTAACAGTTAAAATAGATATATAAATAAAAATTTCAGTTAATTCCGAATGATCTTAACACTCTGTGTATGTACGTATTTGGATATGACAATGAAAAAACATGGAATGTAGCCACTACTTGATTATTTCAACAACCATACAATAGTATGCATGTAAATTATAGATTTGCCAGCTTTTTGTATCTCTTTTAACTTTACCTATCATGTTTAACAGAATATTGTACAAATAACTGAAATACCATTTTACAGACAGATATTAGAATAATTAGTGTTACGACTGCCAAAAAGACAGCTTTGATTATCTTGAATTCATTCAAAGCTGTGGATGGTTGGTCGCAGTTTCCATCTCCACAGTTCTCAGTATTCATAGTGATGTTTGATATTATATCTGTGAAGTTACCTGGAATCGTCATATTTAGTGGTGCCATTCTGAAATAAGAATATTTAATGGTTAGTGACAGATCAATTATTATTATAAATAATAATAGTATTTAATATTTTATGATTAGGTAATTCAAATAGTAGTAGTTCTATTTACTTACATATAGTTTGTGGTTGATGCAATTTTCTACCTTGTTAATGCTGTTTATCCTTAACTTTTACTTGATAGTTGTTTATAGCAGGAGCACTTAATTGATTTCTGGAACAGTATTTAAGCAGAATAAAATAATCAGCGTACTTTTTGAAAATCATTATTGTTATGATTTTTTTATATATTTTTTTAGTTTTGAAGCAATGGAATTATAAACATGTCTGTGTACCGCTGTTACTAAATAATAAAAAAAAATGGATATGCTGAAGTTTATCGCTGACAGTATTAAGGAAGTACCCCGAATTTGTATAAAGTGAACAGCTGATAAATTTGAGAATTTCCGCACAATGGTGCTTTTTAAATTGTATAGAACCAAATTTCAGAAAGAAGACAGAAGTTAAACTTTACTAGTCACTAATTCTGTACTTCGCAGTTATACTGTCTTAAGTCCAATTTTGCTGATTTTGATTTTATTATCGTATTTGCTTTATTCTGGCCATATTTTTCGCCTATACTTTTCGTAAATAAACTCAAAGGGTAATAAAATATGTAACACTACAAATATTAACATGTAAGTGTCCGTTCAGATGTGTAAATATATTTCTCGGTGACGAAAATGTGGCTGCCCGCTTCGTTAAAGAGGTTCCTATACCTCCAGATCGGGACGTTTAAAAGTTTTCCGTTGGAGAGAGATGTCCATTAATAGAGGTTTCACTGTAATATTAATAAGTAGTAGAGCAGTAAGACGTGAAATAATTTAATATTTTAAAAGGTTAGGTGGAAAGCTTTGAATGCTATGCTTTCAGCTCTTTTCAGAAAAGATTTTACATGCCGCAAAAAGAAAAATAATCCGTTCTTAGAAATATTATTGATAAATAAATATATTATAACTATAAAATAAATGGAAGGCCATTCCAGTTTTGTCAACAATTAAATTTTGCCGTATGATTCATCAGTTTAAGGATTATTATAAGTGCTCTTATTTATTGGTATCTTTTAATTTACTTTTTTGGTTAATTTAATTTAAATGAACTATATAGTTGTTCTTGAACGAGTCATATGAACTACATAGTTCATTTGAACTACTTCAATAAGAACTATCCCTAAAGGAACGGCTCTTTATAAAGAACGACTGCCCGATTCTACTTGGAGCTGCTTGTTACAGAGTTTGTAACGCTCTTGCAGAAGAGAGTGGGGGAACTGTGCGCAGAAGGTATCTGTACGCATCATAACGAAATTTCTAACGGCCATAGATTTCTCCAGTTGTTGCTGGAACGTAACGGTAGGTGAATAAAGAATAAATTACTACACCGCAGTGGATTTCTGCCAAACTTACTCTCGGGCCTATTAGTTTTGGATTATTGTAATGCGAGTGTATTGTTTTTATTTGACTTCCTTGAGAAATTAGAAGGTATGCTTTCCACAATAATTTTATTCACTTAACTATTCATATTTATAATCTGTGAATTTATTAACAACTACACGTGCAATAATTTCGATGTTATCCAATCATTTTGATAGGAAATAACAGTGGCTCTTTGGTACTACTCTACTTATGCCACGCATTATCAGTTGTCGCCACACTAGCGATCTCTAGTGCCATTTGTGCTAACTACGTTCCCCTAGAGATGGGCTTAGTCGTTCTTTTTAAGAAACCGTTCCTTTCAGGATAGTCCTTACAGAACTAGTTCAACTATACGTTCATTTTAAATTTAAGCTGTCAATGAATAAGAGAATTTATTAGAAACTCTTAAACTGATGAATCATAAAAATACAATCTTATTTTATAGTTTAATAAAATTAATTCTCGAGATAAGAATAAATTAATACAGTTAGGTACAGTGTTACTATGGTCAAGAAAAAAATAAAACATTGAAGTAAGTGTAAATAAACATTTGTTGAAAATTATGTCTTACATGTGAATATTAATGTACGTGATTCCATTATTTTCAATAATAACTTTTGTAATCGATAAAAAAAAAATAACCCTTTTGCTCAAAATTTGAGGTTTTGCATTTCAAGATATGTAGAATCCAAATTTGGATAAAATAAAAAAAATTACTTGGAGATTACTGGGTCGATATTATTGAGATTTGACACCAAAGTCAAATGTCACTCAATAATTCGTTTGTTTTTGTTACTTTTTTGAACAATTTTAGTACGGCAATTATGTACATTATATATTTTTGGTTTGTCAAGCTATAAATATATGTTAAAAGTTTCGGTTTAGTTTCCATGGAAGAATTTTGTTTCCATTAAATAATGTAAAATTAGGAATTTTTATGTTAATTCCTACTTTTATATTATTGCATTACATTATTGCAGAGCATATTGATTACAATAGGTTAATGGCTAGGTGGTAGGGTTGGTTGTATCCATCTCCATTGAGACGTTAAATCTAGGGTCTTGTAGTCCTCATAAGGTACGCTGTATCTTTGCTAATATTGGCCCGATTTCGATTATTCCTTTTTTGTTTTTTAGATACTTTAATTAACTTTCAATTGATTATTTTTTACACAATTTACCGCAAATAAAATTTTCTTTTCGCTATAGATTTTTTCGCTGTATTTTCTCGTTGATATACTAAATAAAGGAAAAGTTAAAGGACTTTAAGGATAAGACAGGCAAGTTTCATCAAAATCGTTTGAGCCGTTTACGAGAAAATTGCAAAAAAGTGTAAAATCTATAATATAATTGGAACTTCCGATTAGTGCCGGAAGCATCTTTGTTGATACTGTTCCGATTTTGATGATTCCTTTTTTAGATAGTTTAATTACCTTTCATATGATGTTATGCGTAAGTTGCCATAAAATGCTTTCTTTTGAGTTATGCGCAAATAAAATATTCTTTTCGCCATAACTTTTTCTCAAGTTTCATCAAAATCGTTAGAGCCGTTTTCGAGAAAATAGTAAAAAAGTGTAAAATTTATTATATAATGTCGTACTTCCGATTAGTCGATCTTGACGAAAAAGTTTCTGTAACATCCCTATAATATACCTACCTTAATTACGTAATTTCACTTTCGTACGAATTCCTGTTTGTGGATAGGCTGTTCAAACTAACACATACACACACACACACAGAACTTTTGACGAGACTTGATTATTTGGACTCAGGGGACCTTAAAACGTGTATTTCAGTTGAAATCTCGAATTCGAAATTTTTCATGATCGCAGTACTTCCCCTTACCATATATTTCATATATAGGTAAGGGAAAGTAAAAATGCTCGTGAATTACAAGCAAACCTATAGTTTTTAATGACTTATAATAAAGGGTTTTGAATAAAAATCAGTTTTTCCGCTCTCATGAATACATACGTATTATCATAGAAATGGTTCTTTTTTTAAAACAGCTATTGACCTCAAACTTTCATGTTTATCCGAAAGAGTTTGAGAATGAAATTAATGGGATGCTTTTGCTGATTTTAAAGTACAAGCCAAGAAAAAACTTTTTGAATCTTGAAATTTACACCATTTTCCTCCCATTTGTAATGGTAATTGATTTCTCTTCGGTCAAATTGATTATTCTTTTGCCCATTACGTTAAAATATCATTAAAAATAAGGTGTGAAAATTTAAAATCTGTAACTATTTCATTTTCTGAGAAGAAAGTTCAATCAGTTATATTTCCAAAGAATATTTATTAATAAATCTATTGATTCATTTGTTCTAAAGATTCTTCCAAATTTTTAGAAAAAAAACATTGAAGGATTTTGAAATAAATAAATTTTGCAATACCTCATCATAAATATTTTCTTTTTTATTTAAATAAATATTGTTAATAGTGAACTTTCGACCTAAGTTTTAGGCCATCAATAGGGCTAAGAAAAACAAGATAACAACAATAACAGTAGCAGTAACAGTATAAAAGATGTTAATATTATATAATATTAATGTTTGTTATCATCTTTTATCACTGTCCATGGCGTACGCTGGGAAGAGAATGGGAGAAATCAGGAGGATACATCCCCCGAAAATTTTGAAGAAATATGATTTTCATACCCACCAACATACGTTTTGTATTTTTAATAATAATTTCTGACAATTTTCATTCTTAACCTTAAAACTTACGCCCAATGATTACTGTGGCCCAAGTGATTACTTATATTTTTATTAAATCCCCTCACCTCTCCCCCTCCCCCCGAAAAAAAATTCTTTGTACGCGGCTGATTTCTGTTACTGTTGTTATCTTGTTTTTCTTAACACTGATGGATGCCTAAAACTTAGGCCGAAACATCGGCACACAATTAAATGAGTCTTTTTATTTGTAAGTTTTTCTTCACTGACCGTGCCATCCCAACCGACTTCTCCTACAATTAGTTCTTCGTCAACTATATTTCCAACATTATAAATCAGTAATAATTTATATTACGGAAAGGCCCCGAACTCAAATGATAAGGATCTATTGGGAGGAAGTTAATACATCTCTTGAGCGAGCGGGAGTCGTCAGCAGTAATAATTTTAAATAAACTATAATTAAAGCTGTAATAATTTTAATAATCCTCAATGAATAGGAATTTTACATTTGAATACAAATCAGTTTAGTTAGCTAGGAATGGAAATATGGAACGCTAGCGTGGCGGCAGCTAGGGTCACCTTCTGATAACACCTGGTATAATTTTTTATTTAAAAAATTCAAGGTCATCACTTTGTGTAGAGCAATGCATGATCAGGTAGTTGTGTCCATGATCCTGCCCCTCCTTTCCACACGATTCATTGCTAAGTATTGAGTACATATTACACTTCTCTTACTTTTCCATTGCAGATGCCGAGGAAGTATGTTAGGAAGACGGAGATTAATTCTTACACACTTGAAACGCTGCGTAAAGCACTTCATGACATTCGTGAAAACCACAAAAAAATTAGAGAAGTAGGAAGAAGTTATGGAATTCCGGAGTCGACGCTGCGAAAGCAGCTATTATCAAATAAACCTTGTGTACGAGAACCGCTTGGCCGTAAACCTCTGTTTTCAGCGGAAACTGAATTAGAGCTTAAAGATTATATTTTAAATCTTGGAAAATTGTTTTACGGATTAACACAAAAAGAGTTGAGACGCCTGGTTTTTAAGTACGCAGAGGAAAAACAAATTAAAAATGGTTTTAACAAGGAGCGAGGTCTAGCTGGCAAGGACTGGCTATACCCTTTTTTAAAGAGACATCCAGAAATTAAGCTGCGACATCCAGATGGAACAAGCATCGATAGAACAGCAGTCTTTAACAAAGAAGAGGTGGTTTTTTTTTATAAAAATATTGAAGAGATTTATAAAAGGCATCCTTTCTCCCCTCACAAAATATACAATCAGGACGAAACTGGCATCCCCACTGCTCAAAAGAATTTCACAAAAGTTAACGACCCAAAAGGGTCTAATAAAGAAGGAGCCGGAAGAGTTCGGAATATTACGGCTTTGTTTGCTGCTAATGCGGCGGGAAACTTTATCCCACCTCTGATGGTGTATCCTCGCAAAAGGATCTCTTCTCAGTTGCAAAAGAATGGTCCAGTTGGAGCTGTCTATACTTGCTCATCAAATGGATGGAGCAATGAGGACATTTTTTTAAAATGGTTGGCTCATTTTAAAACGCATGCTCACCCTACTGAAAGCGAGCCTGTCCTACTTATTTTGGATGACGACAGCAGCCATATCTCCGTTGAAATTTATGAATTCTGCAGAGCAAACTTCATCCACATGGCTTCTCTCCCTCCCTATACTTCCCATCGGTTACAGCCTTTAGAATTGACATTTTTTGGTACTTTAAAAAACGCCTTGTACCGCGAGTACGATTACCATTTGACAACGACAGGCCATCAACAAATAACCGAGGACGATGTAGCTGAGCTGTTAAATAAAGCTTTTATGAAGACAGCAACAATGAATAACGTTATTTCCGGATTTAATGCTGCTGGGATATTTCCTTTTGATTCAAACAAGTTCTCAGAAAATGAATTTGTATCAGAAAGCAGAGCAAATGATCAAGAAATCTTTGTGACTAGCTGTGGAACTTCACAGAACGGTAAAAATCTAGCGGAACTAACAGCATTTTCTAATGTAGATGGTTTGGACAACTCAACCATGTGCGATGTTTCCAAAAGTGGAAGGCTTATTCCCCGGAATAACATCATCATTCCCCGGGCTCATTTTCTAGACCCGTGCCAGTAAAGAAGATGAGACCTAAGCCCAGTGGAAAAAAAAAAAAAGATTCGTCTTGAGGAACAACGTTTAGTACTATTTAGCTCCACACCAATGAAAATAAAAGAACAAGAAGCCGAAAAAAAACAACATAGAAGTAAGTTAAAGTAAGAAAGATGGAATGATTTAATTTGAAAGAAGAAAGTAAATCAAAAATTTCAAAAGGTAAGAGCCCTAAAAATCAAAAAGGTGAAGAAATATCACTTTCCTGAGAATTATATTTGTGATTTTTGTAAAATCAGAGGCGTAGCTAAGGTAGGGCGAATGAGACGGTCGCGGCTTAGAGAGAGGAGCCAAAATGTATAAAAATACTTTTTAACAATAAACCTTTTTCCTTCTTTTTCAGACTCCGAAAAGAAAATTTATTTTATTAGTTTTAGGTTGTACATAGGTTTAAATTAGTAATAATAAAATAATGTATAAGTATAATAAGGAGATAAGATACGTACAATCGATTCAAGAAAGGTATCTTAACTTTTCTTTCGAAAGAATGTAGTCTTGGCATCGATACCTACTATCGATATATGATCTAACTTTTTGATACCTTAGTAGTATCCAATATTTGATTCAAGTGCTTGAATGAATGATAGTATCCATACCTTGTTGGTATCGTATTTCTTTAGGAGCAGATTAGATCTGAATTGTACAATGGGGCGACAACTAGGATTTTTGCCTGGTGGGGCAAGCTTAATTTTTCCGTCCCTTCTTCCATCGCTCCTCCAATAAAATTCAACAGTTTTATAACGGTAGTTTAGATAATATATTTCGAAATAAATATCATCATTTCATTACATTAACTCGTTTTATTGACTGAATTAAGGTCAAAACTAGCACTAACTAAAAACAAATATTTTTGCTTAACCTAAAAATAATAGTTCACTCGAAATTTGCCGTACTGTAATTTCTGCCGTTCGGGGCAAGTTTTCCTAGTTTTCCTTGGGGGAGGAGGGGCGGCACCCTTGAAGTTTCTTCGGGCGTCAGTTGACCTAGCTACGCCACTGTGTAAAATAGCCTAAATTTGTTAGATTAAAATATATGAATATATTTTATGGTAACTGTAAAGTATTATCAAACCTGTATATATACCACTATAATTTCTATTTGCAACCATGTATAAATAAAATATCAATTTAAGAGAGAAGTATTTACTTCTGGGGCACAGGTCACTCTAGCATGTGCCTAATGTAGCGGTTAATCGAGTGTCGGGATACCGTGCGAAAATGTATACTTGCAGAATTGTAACAAAGTAAAACTAACAGCTGCTATGATTGAAAAGATTTTTCAACAAAAGAAATTGGACTAAATAAGGAAGGTTTGATAGGCTTAGTATTACTTTTTATATGAAAATTTCGGTGCTATATATTTTTTCTTATGTGTGCACAGTTTTCCCGTTTTCACTTACTCCAATCAGGACAAGAAGGAGAATTACCTACAATTTACAATCTGTGAATCAGAGAAACATTTTATTTTATTTTATAGAAAGATTTTTTTTTTTTTTTAGAGGAAATGAAAACTATGTCTTCATCTACTCTCTCTCTCTCATCTCTCTCTCTCTCTCTCATCTCCTCTCTCTCTCGTCTCTCCTCTCTCTCTCTCTCTCTCTCTCCTCTCTCTTTCCCTCACTCCCTCTCTCCTCACCCTCTTCTCTCTCTCCCTCTCTCTCT